>OX438777.1:6236512-6759512 GCA_949316455.1 Acleris holmiana | reverse complement strand
TATAGCGCTGTCTTTACTTACTCTTTACCAATCACTTTAATGCAGAAAAAGTACAATAAGAAAGGTTTACGGGGTTACCTAGGAAATGTTACAAATGGTATAGAGACTTTTCCATAGCGGCAGTGGTGCGCCACAAACAGCCAGATTCATCCACGAGGTACACGCCCTAGCTATACTGCCTACGCCTCTATCGCAGTCACACCGAACCTTTCCGACGACACGTGCAACTGTTGGCTGTCTCACCAACGAAATTAAAAAGAAAAAGTATTTTAATCCCTACAAACCAGGGACCGGCCCGCTATCTCATTCAAGGGGTTTCGAATGGGTTTTTATAAGGGTTTTACTAAGAAAAGCCGTATCGCTTAAAAGCCGTTCGATTTGCTTTTAAAACCTGCTATCCCATTCAAGGGGTTTCAAATGGGTTTTATTAGGATTTTACTTAGAAAAGCCATTCAAAATGCTTTTTAAGTTAGAAGTCCATAGACATCTTTTCCGAAACGAAGACCTCGGCGGTGGAAGTTGTATACCCAGACAAGGGCAACATCATCAAATGGCAACATGGTATCTGGCTGTTTGTAGTTTTCCAAGGTGTTTAACTATAAATAAATTAAAAAGAAAAAGTGCTTTAGTCTCTAGGGAGTAAAGTGTTGCTTTAGTCCCTGCATCACTCTAGCCCGCTATACATGTGTTGTATTGTGTGTCGTGTGCTAGGCGAGGTGATCCTGTACAGCACGCGGTACCGGCGCACGTTCCAGTCGCTGGCGGGCGCGGCGTGGGGCGCGGCGCGCGGCGCTCCCTGCATCACTCTAGCCCGCTATACATGTGTTGTATTGTGTCGTGTGCTAGGCGAGGTGATCCTGTACAGCACGCGGTACCGGCGCACGTTCCAGTCGCTGGCGGGCGCGGCGTGGGGCGCGGCGCGCGGCGCTCCCTGCATCACTCTAGCCCGCTATACATGTGTTGTATTGTGTCGTGTGCTAGGCGAGGTGATCCTGTACAGCACGCGGTACCGGCGCACGTTCCAGTCGCTGGCGGGCGCGGCGTGGGGCGCGGCGCGCGGCGCTCCCTGCATCACTCTAGCCCGCTATACATGTGTTGTATTGTGTCGTGTGCTAGGCGAGGTGATCCTGTACAGCACGCGGTACCGGCGCACGTTCCAGTCGCTGGCGGGCGCGGCGTGGGGCGCGGCGCGCGGCGCTCCCTGCATCACTCTAGCCCGCTATACATGTGTTGTATTGTGTCGTGTGCTAGGCGAGGTGATCCTGTACAGCACGCGGTACCGGCGCACGTTCCAGTCGCTGGCGGGCGCGGCGTGGGGCGCGGCGCGCGGCGCTCCCTGCATCACTCTAGCCCGCTATACATGTGTTGTATTGTGTCGTGTGCTAGGCGAGGTGATCCTGTACAGCACGCGGTACCGGCGCACGTTCCAGTCGCTGGCGGGCGCGGCGTGGGGCGCGGCGCGCGGCGCTCCCTGCATCACTCTAGCCCGCTATACATGTGTTGTATTGTGTCGTGTGCTAGGCGAGGTGATCCTGTACAGCACGCGGTACCGGCGCACGTTCCAGTCGCTGGCGGGCGCGGCGTGGGGCGCGGCGCGCGGCGCTCCCTGCATCACTCTAGCCCGCTATACATGTGTTGTATTGTGTCGTGTGCTAGGCGAGGTGATCCTGTACAGCACGCGGTACCGGCGCACGTTCCAGTCGCTGGCGGGCGCGGCGTGGGGCGCGGCGCGCGGCGCTCCCTGCATCACTCTAGCCCGCTATACATGTGTTGTATTGTGTCGTGTGCTAGGCGAGGTGATCCTGTACAGCACGCGGTACCGGCGCACGTTCCAGTCGCTGGCGGGCGCGGCGTGGGGCGCGGCGCGCGGCGCTCCCTGCATCACTCTAGCCCGCTATACATGTGTTGTATTGTGTCGTGTGCTAGGCGAGGTGATCCTGTACAGCACGCGGTACCGGCGCACGTTCCAGTCGCTGGCGGGCGCGGCGTGGGGCGCGGCGCGCGGCGCGGCGGGGGCGCGGGTGGCGCGCGCGCGCGAGGCGCACAGCGTCGCCTTCTGCTTCCGCGACTGCGCCTGCAAGCAGCACTACGCGCTCACCAAGTCAGTAGCCATATCTGATTCAGTCCCTCGTGTTTTACAACCTCAACGTCTCTGTAAACTAAGCTCGAGTCTCTCACCAAGTCTGTAAACTAAGCTCACGTTTCTCACCAAGTCAATAAATTAATCTCTCATATTTTACAAAGTTAATAGTCGAAGCTCCCGTCTCTAAACAACTTAGTGATATGATTAGCATCTGTCTCTCACCAAACTGAGCACGCGTCTTACCAAGTGTATAAGTTATAGTATCAATTGACACCAAGTGAGTAAAGAAAAAAATCTGTTCTCTCTTACAGAGTCAGTAAACTACACTTTCGCCTCTTACCATGTCGGTAAACTAAGCTCTCGTCTCTTACCAAGTTATACTATCCGAAAAACTATCAGGCCGGTCAGGTCATAAATCATCGGAATTATGCTATCTCTTTCACACCTGCACGGCTCATGGAGCGGGCCGAGCAGCAATAGGGCAGGTAGCGTTACGCATAAAAAGGAATGTCAATAAAGTAATGAAACAAAGAATATAAATTACGTGGTGTTTTATATAACAGTATTGTATAGTTACTATCGAAATATAAATAGGTATATTGAACTATTGACAAAAAGTATTTACAATAAAATAATGAGGTATAACAAAATAAATAACTAAACAAGGAATCACGTATTTAGCGTATTATTTAAGAAATATCTTAAACTTGTAATTATCTTAAACATTTAGTATTATTCATTAGATAACTTTAAAAACAATATCAATAACATTTCAAAATATAATGATTATATCGACGTTTACATTATAAGTTATCGACATGTTTCACCCCTAACGGTAGTCGACTTTTATTGTCCTACCGGCCAGATAGTTTTGCGGATAGTATAGTAAAGTAAGTTCTCTTCTCTTACCAAGTCGGTAAACTAAGCTCTCGTCTCTTACCAAGTTAGTAAACTAAGCTCTCGTCTCTTACCAAGTTAGTAAAGTAAGTTCTCTTCTCTTACCAAGTCGGTAAACTAAGCTCTCGTCTCTTACCAAGTTAGTAAAGTAAGTTCTCTTCTCTTACCAAGTCGGTAAACTAAGCTCTCGTCTCTTACCAAGTTAGTAAAGTAAGTTCTCTTCTCTTACCAAGTCGGTAAACTAAGCTCTCGTCTCTTACCAAGTTAGTAAAGTAAGTTCTCTTCTCTTATCAAGTCAATAAACTAAGTTGTCTTCTCCAAAGTTGCCAAGGCGCCGAATTACCAAAAAATACGCACTTAGTCATAATCATAATAATAACAGTATAAATTTGTTTTACAGGAAAATTGGCTTACAATCAAAGCATCGTCTCGATAACCATCCAGCCTTAAAAGAGCTCGTCAGCAAACTATCAAAGGTGTTATTTGAGTCTCAAGAACGACCGGACGCCGAAGTGGTACGCGATGGCGTACTGGCCCACATGTGTCACGACGCGCCGCTGCCCTGCACGAGAAAACCAGAAAAACCAAAACTAACCCTCCGGAAACATAAACAACTTCGCAAAGAAGCCCTGCCGCGAAGGAATTTGTTAGACATAGACATCGACACGCTCAATATGGAATTGGACTACATAAATAACCAGCTTGACTTCAATAACGAGATAGGCAGAAAGGCTAGAGATATCATAGGGAAATATTATGATACAAAAGACAAGAAAGCTCCGCTTGATTTCGACGCGCAAATGGAAAGAGAGAAGCTACTGTACTACCAACAGAGGTACATGGACAACGCCGATGCATACGATGATGTTGTGATCGTAAAGAAAAATCTAGACGCCGACTTTAATTTCCCGAATGACGCCCGAATGGATACGGACTTTGACGAGGATTATAAAGAGCCCACGCCAGAAATAACAGAGGAATTCTGCATAAAGAAGGAACATGTTACATCACTGTTTGCGTATTTGGAGTGGAGTTACCGACAGGAGATGAAGAACTTGCATAATAGGAAGCGTGGGTTGTTGTTGGCGTACGGGTTGATACATAATATTGTGCAGAATATGATAAGGATGATCTCTGAAAACAAGCCCAAGTTTGTGTTATACTCGGGTCATGATAAGACGCTGCAGCCGTTGATCCTGGCGCTCGGGTTGTCCAACCACCAGCATTACAGCGTGCAGTACGCTTCGAGGATGGTGTTCGAGGTCTACAGGAAAAAGGAGCTGCGGGACGAGTTCAAGTTTACCAAAAGGAAAGCGGTCGCACAGGACTTCTACTTCCGCGTAGTGTACAACGGCGAGGATGTCACCAAAAATCTGAGTTTCTGCAAAACGAAGCAGAACATTGTCATGAGAGTCATGGACCCGATAGACGACATGAAAATGTACAACACGTATCTTTGTCCGATTGAGAATGTTGTTAGATTTTTACACGATGATTATTTTGCAATTTTTAATGTGACGAATTTTAAGGATGCGTGCGCGAGCTATGGAGCCGTGAAACATGTTTGATGACATCATATGTGTTTATTGAAAGATGATTTCCTCTCTTATTGCTACTTAATATAAACAATCAACCTAAAAATGATTTGACGCACAAACATTTATTTTCTCATCTGTATATATTTGTATGTTGTCGTATACATTCCAAAGTGTCGTTTTTACGCGAGCAAGTGATACTTCAGAGATTTTTATTAAGTAGGTATCTAATGTATAAGTATTAAGATTTACTAATTTTGTTAGTAACAAAAATATAGCCTGTCGTTCACCACAAAAAGCATCCTGAACGCAAAAGCGATGCGGCTTAGATATCATTATTTATTTATTTATTTTAATTATTATGTAATAGATCTCTCAAATACTTAAGTTAACTGTGTACCTAAATAAACATATCAATTATAATTAAGTGTGAAGATTATATGTTAGTAAAAGGCAAATATTTACGTCTTTAACAGATGAGACTCTATCTAATATTTTGCTGAACGACTGGTTTACTTGAGGTCATATGCAAATTCAGGGCAAAGTTGGAAAGTTTAAAGTTATGACATTCAGTTTACCTATTACTTTGTCGTCTGGACCCAAAGCGTTCTCTCTGAGACCCGGTCGCAAGCCCCCGGGTTTGAGCTGGTATACTTAAACCAAAAACAATCATTTCATAAGGGATCTCCATTATTTGATTGAATTTACATATGTCTTTATTTGACGTCGTATATCAAGTTTTTACTTCTCTTTTAATGGCGGCTATTTATTATAAAGTGTAAATTATGTGTTTAATATTTCCTGGAATTACATTTTCGTAACGCACTCCGTTGTACAGTTGACCAAGAAATTTCTTTACCACTACCTACTCGACTCTATTTATAAGACGTTTTGGTTATAGCAACTTTAAATATGTTAAAGTACTTTCTTAGTCGACTATACATAGAATTACCTAATGATCTCTATCAAACAGTCGTAAAATGATGTTTGTTTGTTTTATAAAATATTTAAATTAAGTAGTTAATTTAACTAACTATAATACATACTTAAAGTAAACTAATAATTTACTATTTATTTCCAGTGATTAGTTGTAATCTCAAATTTCGCATTTATTTTGTAACTTATATTAATTATATATTTAGTGCCATACATTCCCTAGTTCTAATTTTAATTTAATATTATCGTTACCTTTATAAGACTGGACATTGTATGACGTTTTTAAATACGTGATTTACGTAGTTTTTTGTGATATTCTGATTTTTTATTGTTATTAATTATGCTCTCAAATGTCTATTGACGTGTTGGTATAAGGAGCGATCGCTGTAGCACTTGAGTTGTGGCACAATTAACGAATGAGATAAAGCTTATGCGAATTTCGTTTTATATAAGCCATTCTAATATGAACAGCATGTAAAAAATAATTAATATTGTTAAAGTTCATTTAATTAATTAAATGCAAGATCATTTGCCATTCCAAGTGGTCGCACAACTCGCACATATGTTATTTCATTTAACCTTGCGGGGTTTCAGCCCTATTGTTTTGTAACCGTCGCGAATCCGTTGTTATATTATATATCTTTATTTTATTTATTATTGCAACCGCGTATATGAAACCTGTAATATTCTACTTTTAGATTGCTATTTCTCATATTATGTAGACCTGAAATTGCTATTAATCGTGTAATAGTATGAATATGCGTCGTGTTTACAGCTCTGCTTGTTATTAGCCTAAAGGTGGGTACGGATTAGAACAGCCATGGGTTGAGGCTCGCACGGCTCATCTAATTTGCTCAATCAGCAGCGGGCGAGCCGTCGAGCGTCTGTCTTTTGACTGTTCACAAAAGCGCCTCGGTGTGCGTGCCTCGCGTAATTTGGACGTGTATCCGAGCGAGCCGCGGGAAGAACGACAAGTTGTAACTTGTCTGTGGGCGAGGCGCGTACAAATTTGATAAAGTTGCTGAGCCGTTCCACTACCGAGGCGATTTCTTTTACTTTTTGTGAATAATTCGGTGAATTATGATAAACGCAGCCGCTGCTGTCGTCGTGCCCGACGCCATTTTGAAATGTCGGGTCGCGGCGAGCACGCTGTCTCACCCGCGCATGTTTATGTGCAGCAATTCGGCTCGCGAGCAGCTCGCCGCTTTGAATGGAAAAGGAATGAAGTAGGTAGAATAAGTTTTTGAGTGTTAAAAACTTGGTCTTATTTTTACCCGTGTCTTATATTTACCCCACCTGACCCTATTGAAAATAAAAGATTACGAAATGAACTAGATATAGAGGTTTCATGGTGCTAGGGTCAGGTTTATTTACAACCAATAACGTATTTTTCCTTTCGCTGAAAATGTATCGAATGACATTCTTGTGCGTTACGATTACGTGGTCAACTGTCATCCCATATATTTTGAGCGATAGAAAGAAAAACGTTAATAGCGTTTGCCTTTTGGCTAAGGCCCCTGTACGTAATTTAGTTTCTTATTTTTGGGCGCGACTGCTATTTGTGGGCTTGCACTTCAGGCATTTAAAAGCTACCTTTTGATCCGGTACTGCCCACCTAATTATTATGTCCTAAGTATTAGTGACAAGCCCATCGCCTAAAAGTACTACAAGCCTTTATTCCTTTTGTCGCCTCTTACGACATCCACGGGAAGACATGGCATGGCATGGTTTAGTGGCACTAATGTAACCCGGCAACCAGACTGGGAACTGAATTATCATATAACAAAACCCGGGCGAGAGCTTGTCTGACCATGCTCAGTGTAGGATTCCGACGCTGTTATGTACTATTAAACATAAAAATCAACAAGTAATATCTAATTTTCTATGTAAAGTCAATTGTTGCCGTCTTAGATGATTTTAGTATTTTAGGTATAAAAACTTTAATCGCCTGTATCTCAACAACTGATTCAGAACAATAGTGACCCAATTCAAAACAGCCTTCAAACTTCCAAGTCATAAATTTATTACTACATAGACCATATTCGAAATTTAAAATTTCTGAAATAGGTCACTATTGTTCCAAAGATGTGCAATGATGTCAGACAAACCCATAATATTTTTAAAATACCTATCCAACGACACCCCACACAAAAAAAAACATCCCCACGTTACGTGTTGGGGAAGTACACTAAAAAATTTTTTTTTTGAAGATTTTATTTTACTACTTGGTTGGAGTGACTCATATGTATATGCATGCCAAATTACAGCTTTCTAGTACTGTCTTTCAGCTAGGATGCGGACGGACGGACATGGCGAAACTGTAAGGGGTTACTAGTTTGGGTTCTAAAAATGGGTTTATCAAGGTTTTTGAACTCAGTCTACCACCATCTTATCCTTTCAACATTGCTTTGTGGTAACCAAGCAGCAGTGTCCGCATTGCTGTGTTGGGATAAGAACAATGGGTGAAATTACTAGCGTAAAGGAATTTCATCATAGTCCTCTGGGTTGGCAACGGATTCAGATTCAGATTGTTCATTTGCAATACCCATTTGGTGTCTTAGGATTGTAGTCTTGAGAATTCAAATGTCTATGAGCACTAGTGTCTTATTTTCCATACACAAAACAAGGTCGGCAGTCAGCTGTTTTTAATGGTATTGGCATTGATTTATAAAGCCTGACATGATTCTATTTGGCCCTATTTCCATATAAATTTGTATTGAAATAGGGCCAAATATAATCTTGTCAGGCTTTATAATACAATACAATAATACAAAACACTTTATTGGCCACCAAACAAAAACATTACAGAGAAATAGCACAATTTAAAAGACCCAGGTAAACAACAGGCGGTCATATAGGTTAGTGGATGGGTCATACACAGATTTGGGTTAGCGTCTTTCCTGTGGACACGCCAGAAGTTAACGTTTTTAAGGCCTATTTTTCTAGCTAAGCCCATTCCCGCATAAACGGCGTCAGGGTTGCTTTAGACCTATCATATAAAAACAAAACTTATATGCACACAAGCTTTTAACTAATGACCACAGGAAAAACAAATTTTGTTTTTAAAAGTGTGTAAGTATAACCCGGATATTTAAAGGCAACAATAAAATAAATTAATCAGCTGCTGCATCAATTCGAAAGATGGATTGCTCTGGGTAGACACCGGTTCAAATGACGTAGCCAAAATGCAATGTAAATGTTTTATTACATCGTGGTAGTGAAGTGCACATTTGCCCTCTAACAACAATATTAGCCAAGGTCAAAGTTGAAAACGTCTATTTTACTACTAGATCACGAAAAGAAGCATGACAAACCTCTCTATTACACTTTTTTAAAATAGGTTCATCAACAGCACGCATGATCTGCTAGCTAAGGATTAGACAACCGGTGAATTACTAGCATAGAGGCATTGTCCATCTTCGCCCTCAGGGTTGGCAACGCATTTTGATCTTAGGATTGCAGTAAGATTGTAGTCTTGAGGAACCCAAATTTCTATGGGTCACTGATCCCATTTACCATTAGGTGGCCCGGGCCTTCTATTGGGTTAAAACAATATTGCTTTTGACGTGTTTCCGTACTGAGGCGTTTTCCAACGCCCCAATAGGTACGTGACGAAATGGAAAAAATTAAATTTTCTTAACTTTTGTCCTTAACGATGTACACTTTTATTGGAAAACGCCCATTGACAATGTTTTGATAACTCTTAGTTAGGTAACTACTTGACAGTAATGGCGGCTGAGTTGTTTGTAACAATACTGAAACACGTCAAAGGCAATAAATATCGTTTTAACCCAGTAGAATCTCTATTGCTCTGTGTGCTTGTTCCTCTTCTAACTGCCATTAAAAAAGAAATGATTCAGTAATATTGTGGAAATACAATCTTTCCGACCCGTTCGTATTAACTTACAGTCCGCGTACGTTCAATTGATTGCAGTTCATCTAGGAAGGTCGTAGCCAAGCAAATATTAGTGCAAGTGTTTCGCCGCTCGTCCGCACGCCGTTGTTGGGCGTGAGTCATCGCATCGTTTTGTGGCATGAGGTAGAGCTGAAACTAGTGAGTTGAATGGATGTATGGGTGAATAAACTATTTACAAGCTGAAATAAACTATTGGGCAAATGCATGTCGGACCACGGTCAGTATAGGGTTCCGAAGTCGTTACTAAAAGCACCCGAAAGCGAAGACAGTTTTTTTTGTACAAACAAGTCTTAGATGTTTTTTGGCAGGTGTAAATACTTTTATGGCCTGTATCTCAAGAACCAATGATGTCTACTGAGTCGTGATAGTTTTCCTTTAAAGTTTAATTTTAAAGCGTGAATAAAGTTGCTGCTGTCACTTTCTTTCCCATAGAAATAGAATAAGACAACACGTAATTGAACAAGCATTAAATTAAATTGACATCTCTGAGTGCGGACGCTAAATTCGTTATAGGTAAAACTAATCATTTAAAATATTTTGTAAGAGTTTAATTACTAGATATTTTTCTGTAGTTAAAGCCTGACAAGATTCTATTTGGCCCTATTTCAATACTAATTTGTATTGAAATAGGGCCAAATAGAATCTTGCCAGGCTTTACACGTAACTCTGGCAAAAATTACACTTCGAGTTCAATATTTCCTAAACGGTCGGACAAATGACGGGAGATACTACTTCAACTAATACTTTTATGTCCAGACAGCATCAAAAGTAGCTAAGCAAAATAACATGCTCAAAATTATCTAGACACGACGTATTCGTTTTATCTTGACAATAGAGTCGAAAGCAAATCATTTTGAACTTCTTCTATTATTTATTAATTCACGGTAATTTACATTTTCAACCTGATATGATTATAATTAAACATTATGCCGCGTAAGCAAATTACCCTTGTCGCTATAAAATATATCCGAGCAGGCAAGGAGCAAATATCTAAACTGCTCTATGTTGAAAACTAAAACTAAGTCTGCTTCGATAAAGTCCCTACTTTTGTTGCCGTTATGTTAAACATGTAAACTGGCATTTTGATATCATTATCGCGTACAAGTATTTTTAATAAATATTGGTGTGATTGTTGTGCGCTTAGCCAGACAGCAACAAAGTGCCGAGTTTCATCAGCCGACCGGCATTTGGGTTTAATATTAACAATCGCAAACTGCGCACTAACGAGCTGCTATTTTAAACAAGTTCGACAGTTTCCACAACAGAAACGGATTTACTTTCCTTGCTTTATAAACTCGGCACAGTGGTAATAGAAATAAAAACACCTACCCATATAGCTAATTTACAAGAGTTTCGGAGGTTGGATGATTCAACCTAGATTTCGCTGACGAACTCGCCTGTGCTTAAATAATAATATCACTGAAGATATAAAGCCCTAGTGACTCTGGACAAGTCGGAAATGATTACAATGATATAACGCCATATTTCACTCTTGAGTTATCCCCATGCGAAATTCTAGAGGCGGCTCTAGAATTTCATTTTTGTTTGCCTTAGTTTTGGTCACTGGTCGATTTTTTTCTATTGCCCCTTGGGCCTCTCTTTGAAAGCCGCCAATGTGTGAGTATACCTACGTTGTACATAATGATGAAACGTTATTTTTGTTCACCAGGACCTCAGCCTCGACGAACAAACTATATTTCTCCTCTAAGTTAATGGCATTAGTTAACACAATAAGCGTTCGAAAAGATTGAAGCGATCCAAAACTATACTTGTAGAAATCGTTTTATACATTGTAACAAGTTTCTGTGATGGTACGCCACGGTTATAATTTAATTGTGTTTTTTAACATTAGCTGTGGGTTACGTTACTGGCTTATTTTCCCCATTGTCCAGATAACGTGGCGAGGCTGCAGCCGGGTTAGTAACCTCTGCGGTAAATATAGCTGCGGCTGCGGCGACGTGCACTTTAGCGCGTTACGAGCAACCGCTGCGATGGATTTGTGTTGCCTTATATTAGGATTAATAATTAAAGAGTACCATCAAAGTGCATATGTAGGTCTGAGCTCAGTGATATTAAAATCGATAAGCATTGTAAAGATCTAATAATAGGTCACTAGCTTTTATCCAGGATTCCGTCAGCGCAGAAGCATCGTAATTCCCCCGGGAACTAGGTTTTATGCTACCCGTCATTGTCTAATTAGAACGTTCAGAAAAGACAGGTAGTCTATCTCGCGGGCGACATAACTCGCGCGCCGTCATGTCCTAGCCGTGCTGGTTTTAAATCATCTCTTTACCAAATTAAAAGGATGATTTCGCCATTGTACTTGTTTACAATGCATTTTTTTTAAAGCCTGTTTTGTGTTTTAGTTTTTTTTGTTGTAAAATGAAGGGTTTACAAATTTCATCAAAACCAGTTTAGTTACGAATGGGTTGTTATCACACGAAAACTTACTTCCGCATTGTTTCACTAACGGCCGAACCCTATATTCAAACCGCGGATGGATAAGGCTTACTTCGGGTTGAAATTTGACATATTTTGCCCACACTAAATGTGTCAAATTTTAATCCGAAGTAAGGCTAGGTATCTGTCCGCGGTTTGAACATAGGGTTCGGCCGGGCCGTATGACAATTTGTATGGGATTGTTTATTTATTCTTAATCACAACATCCCTAAGCGTAAATGCTTGTTGTTTATTATTAAAACTGCAAGGTATAGGATTTTACATCGTAATATTTTATATGAATTTCATTCTTACATCACTACATAGTATAAAACAAAGTTGCTTTCTCTGTCCCTATATCCCTATGTATGCTTAAATCTTTAAAACTACGCAACGGATTTTGATGCGGTTTTTTTTAATAGATAGAGTGATTGAAGAGGGAGGTTTTTATGTATAACACGTTAAGCCGGAGCGAAGCGAGGGCGGGTCGCTAGTAGATAAATAAAACAGAACTTGCATCTTTTTACGTAGCAATATGATTAACGCCGTATTTACGGCGTTTGCCCTCTAGTGGTAAATTTTTATTAAGTACTTATATATTACTAGCGTACCAATTCTTTTGAAATCATTGGAAATATGTGTGTTTCTTTAGCATGTGCAATAAAGTAATTGGTAATTGGTAAATGCTAGATAATATTCGAGTTGTTTTTTTTAATTTCAATAGTTTTGACATAGACTCGTCAAAAATTATAACTTAATGCTATAATTTTTACTCTGAACATGGAAACATGCATCTGGCGGTTTGTGCTATCTAAGGCTTTTACTTATAAAAATAAGGAAAAGAATAAGGAACTTTAGTCCCTAGGGAGTAGTGTCCCTAAGGATTAAATGCGTGACTTTAGTCCGCCTATACATGCATATTATGAGTCATTTTAGAGCGTGAGAAGTGAAAACTCTTTATTGTACACCAAACAAAATAATACAAATAAACAGCTCAATTATAAATAATACAGGTGAAGAACAGGCGGCATCACTGACTATATAGTGCTCTCTTGAGGAGAACCTTAGAAGGGACATAGTGTAAAATTGAAACTTTTTACACAGTAGGCTGATACATTGTGTGGTAATTTTAACTTTCAATTTTTAGCTATTGAATGTCTCAACCTATGCAAACAAAAAACTTTCTGTTTGAACTTTTACTGGTATTACTGCAATGCACTTGCAATTGCAATTGAGCCTAAAGTCAACATGCGCCATACGTGTTTTGTGCAATCATGCTCAGATAAATCAATAAATAAGTAAGCAACGTGCCGCAGGTTCTTTGAATGTCGGTAGATATGATCTACTTAATATGCCAGTAATGTCACAGTATGGTAATGTTATGCGGAATTAGGTCAACGAACGGTTAGGGAGCCAAGTCGATCATTACCTACGCGGCGACGCCCATTTGTCGGTGGGTCGTCAAGTCGGCGGTGCAGGGGGCACAATTTTGATAGATTTAAGGGCCCATAGCTTCACACATGGAATTGTAATTTTCAGAGCAGAGTCTCTGTACCTGTCCTAAACATACATAGGTATACATAACATTACGCCTTCATTCTCGGAGTGGGGTAAGTATATGTCATTGTTACGGTCTGGTCAATTGAACTGGCAAAAGATGTAAACAAAATATTCATCAAGCGTTTTTTTAAATTAACGTTTAATGAATAGTTATTTCATCTTAAACTTAATATGATAATAATTATCTAGTGTATAATCATTGCAAAGACCTCACTTGATCTTTAAAAGTATTTGAATAGCGAGTAATCATGGTGAATTGGTTCGTCTGGTTTGTTTACATCTTTTGCAAGTTCAATTGACCAGACCGTAACTGTATACTTACCCCACTCCGAGAATGATATATTACTCTATATTTCCGCTGAACCGATTTAGATGAATTTTGGTATGGAGACTTTTTGAGCCCCGCGGAAGGACAGCTTAGGTACTTTTTATCCCAAGAAAGTCGGTTCCTGAGGGAATAGCAATGAACGACTTCTACGCAGAGGGAGTCGAGGTCTAGTAACGTTATATGGATTCTTCATAACGATAAATAATAACGATATTTTCTGTAACTATATAATAACGCTATACGTTGCCTTTTTACTTTACTTAATGTCGCTGGTTTGCAGGTACTACCAGTATGATTAATCGACTAAATTATGAATAGTAGCAAGTAGTTTAACTAATTAACGCGCGTGGTTATCTCATTAACGCATATCGCGTTGATTCTTGCCCGTGCAAGACGGTGGGAGAAAGAGACAGGCAGATGTCGCTAACGCATTTCGCATGCCGTGGTGTCATGGTGTTCGGATCAGTTCGTTCGGACCGGTACTTGTGAAAGGTCGTTCGGGTCGCAGACTACGAATGTAAGAATCTGATTCACGCGATTTGGCTCTCAAAAATTCTAAGTAACACGTCAGAGTTTTAAAATTCAACCAATAACTCTAGTTAAGTATATGAATTATTGTATACATTAAGGGCCTCAGTATTTAACAGCGAGCTGGATCTTGTAGTTTATTTTATTACATGTTCATAGGTAGAAGTTGCATTGATTTATTAAGAATCCCTAAAACAAACGTCTGATTCACACGTCAAAAATGAAAGTGTTAATTATAAGTGTAACCCCCGTAAAGTGTGTGTAAGTGTTATTCATAACCGCACTTAAATCTATTTTAGTTAAAGTATGCGTTGTTGCTTTCGGTCAAATGCAAATGCCACAATGACATGAGGACAAAGCATCTTTAAGCATAGGTATTTTAGCTATTGAGCATTTACAGCAGCTTTTGGTAGGTACGTAAAAGCTTTTTGTTATTGTTTTCTTGCTTGAGATAAAATGCAAAACCAGTTTACATGAATTCCCTGTAAACATGTATTTTCAAAATATATGTATGTATATGTATACTTACTAGGGACCTGCCATCATATATCTTCATAATTGTATACATTATGTATTAAAACTAACCGCAATAATGAAGTCGAATTTCTGTATGTATGTTAGTGTTTTTTTTAACTGGGACAGTATAGGGGAAATCCGATACCAAAGGAGATACGAGTATACGGGTTGTGAGTTCTCCGTAAAAATAAATAAAATTTTCAAAAAATAAGAATACGTTAAGCGACTCAGTTTTTTGCATCCTTGCATGAAACCCACTGTATATGTATGTAGGTATAGCCTAAATGGCTCGACGAACTTTAACATTATGTTATGAACTTATGAGGTTTTTTAGATTCATGAAAATAAATACGTTGCAGTTCTTTTTTTTTTAAATAACTTTTTTATAAATCCATGGCGAATGTAAAAAGTTCAGACATTCACTATTGCTTAGAACAAATTGAAGTCTTAACGTTTCATTTACCTTTTTTGCATTGTTTAAAATTTATTCAGATGTTATTAATACAAGTATATTATTATTAAACATTTTCCTTGCAGCATGGGAAAAACCAATAAAAATAAAGATGCTCTTGAGAAAAAGAGAGAAAGAGATCGCAAAAGAAGGGAAAGAATTAAGAATGATCCTGAAATGTATAGAAAATTTAAAGAAAGTGAACGAGCAAGGTATCAAAGAAGAAAGCAAGAAAAAAAAGCGTTGCCAATATCTGAATTACCAAAACATAGACAAATAATCGTAAGGCAAAAAAATAGAGAAGCATTTCGTGCCTATTATCAGAGGCTTAAAGCAAAAAGATTAGCGACTATTGCTGAAGTAAAATCTGAACCAGAGATCACGTTACCGCAACAAAGGGAACAATCGCAAGAAAATGATCCCTTAACATCATCTTCAGCACAAGGGACTTCCAGATATGGTCTTCGGTCAGGTGCAAGTAATATGAGTCACGGTCCTGAAGCAACTACTGCTACAGACTCCCGGGGCTCACCCACGTTGCTGGTCCAACCAATTAAAACTTCTGGATCTGATATGGAACAAAACCTCGAAGGTTATTCGGAAATTGCTAGCAGCGAAAATGAAAAAGCCATTCCTCGTTCATCGCCCACTTCATGCTCCGAGTCATCTCTTTTTAGAGTTAATTCATGTTCTGTTTGTGCCTGTCATTCTGGAAGTTCAGAGATAATGATAACACCCAAAAGAAGGGTGACTTCTCCGTCAAGGCTGTTGCTCCGCAGGTATCGAAATGAAGCAAACAAGGAAATTGATCACCTTAATAAAAAAATACGTGATTTGAAAATTATTAATAATAGATTTAAGAGACAAATTCAACGGTTACGCCAGAATAAAATCCAAAAAAAAACAAGATGTTCAATCTGTCAAAACTGAAAAAATATCGTGAGCTTATTATGTCGTAATGGATATTTTATGTTCCTAATTGTTTTGATACTATACTAGGTTATAATGAGGACTGTCTAGAAATATTTACGTCTTAATTTATATATAGGCAAATAAATGAACCTTAAAAATGCGTCTTTTTTTAATTCGCGTCACTCAAAAGCGAATACTTCTAAGCGTAGCTTTTCTAATTTACACGTTCCTGAAATATTAAACTTTTCTAGTTAATTAACTGCTAATGATAATCAAGTGCCCTATAAACATTAAAGTTTTTGAATGGTTGATTTTTGATACTACATTTGGTATTGATCAAAAACCAAGTGGAAAAAAGCGACGCGTCAATTAGACTGAGAACACATTTGACCGTGGGGCACAAGCAAAAATTAACCCTGGAAGTTTGTTTATAAACAGACCATAAATAATTTAAATAACTAAGTCTGAATGACTACCTAATAAAAATTACGCAAAGATTGGGCGCCTTGATGCCTTATGTGTGGAAAATATGTAAAGATCAATTAAATTCATTCGAAAATAAAAGTAAATTATGTTTTTTTTTTAATAAATCTCAAAGCGTGGTTTGGTAAGCTTATTTTTATTACTTGAAATAGTGTTCTGTATGCTCAGTTAAAAATAGGAAGCTCTTTGTGTCAGAAGGCAAATATTATTTTTGTTTTGTATTGCAGCCTGGAACTAATTGTGAGCCACCATAGAACCCTATCATAATAACATCGTCATATCACGTGGTAAAAATTGCGTCAAGATTAATCATTTGTTCCATAGTGGCTTAACACTTTGACCGCACTAACTTTTGCTACAACTATGGTTCGATGGTAATAGGTGCCTATTATATATTCTGTGGTACCTGGGCCTAAAAGTTAGTAAAACTCGAAAACTAAAGGGACTTAAGTAATTAAAAGTGGATATAATCTCCGGAGTTAAATCCACCTTTAAAAACGACCGTTATAAATCCTAGCAGGTAATGTTATGAATGTGGAAGTTTGTTTTGGAAGGATGCTAGGATGTTTGTCCCTCAATAAAGCTTAATGGCTGACTGTATAATAATACTTTTAATCCCGGGAATAATGATCGTTCCGTAGTAAAAATAAACGATAAACGAATCCTACGTGGAGTTTTAGGGATCGCTAATAATGAATAAAAAACCCATTAGCACTTTCCTGATCTAATCCTAATGGAATCTAATCCTAAACCTGCTAATGGTTAACTAGGACCGCTAAATCTTATTTAGAACAAGTAATAAAAAAAATTAACCAACGTATTTTAATATCATTTATTTTCTTTACATACATACCTACATAACATCACGCCTTCATTCCCAGACAGGGCTCGGCAGAGCTAAAAACTTTCCAACAGCTTTAAAAATCTTGTAGATATATCTTGAATAAACAAGCTAGGATGATTACCAGTGTAGGTATTAGTGACGGGTTGCAAGCCCATTGCCTAATAGTACAGAAAACCTTCATTCCCTTAGTCGCCTCTTACGACATCCACCACGGGAAGACATGGAATGGCACTATTCCAACCCGGTAACCACACGGACAATATACTTCACTATACGGTTTATTTTATTAAGCTTGCTGTAATAAGTGGGCAGTTTAATATTTTTGTCAAAACACTTATGGCTTCGATCTACAAGGCAAACGAGCAGACTCCCACTGACGGTACCTCGACCACACCGTCGCCCTTAAAACTCTCCACACACAGAGGGCGGAGGCGGCGCGGAGGCGGGCGTATTGCCGTTACAATGCTTGTAACGTAACGCATTCTCCGAAAGTCCTTCTCATGGAGCGCAATGTATATGGCAATATGCCCGCCTCCGCCTTCTGTGTGTGGACAGCTTAAACGATAGCTACGCCAGGAGCCAGACAAATTGCTGCCTTTCAGTGAATACTATTTTTAAGCCACGTTTAAAAGAGGACATGGCAAGTTCATCCCTAATTTTCAAAGTACGAAAAGGAAAGTACGAGAAGGAAATGCCATATTACTTAAACGGCAGATTCTTCAAACGGCATATTTGTACAGTTACCTACAAAATACATAGATTGGATTTCACTTATTCATTTGAAATTAGACAGTGTCGACGGAGATCAGGTGCCACGGAGCTCCTATTTCTGGGAGTCAAAAAATGTTTAACTGAATTTAATTATTATATTATTATTACTTAACTGTACATCTGCCGTTTTAAGAATCTACCGTTAAAAGAAACTTCTATTTCAAGAATCTGCCATTCACGGAAATGAGGTTCGGAAACGCATTGTTGTCAATTTTAATGGTCCCATCGAGTTGTAAAGCACTGAGCTGAACAATTAATCAGAGCACTCCCGTGAAAGAGCCTATTTATCTTAGCTTTATAAGACTATAGAACACGCAAAAAGTCAGGTCATTTCTAATGGGCGGACGACGGATGCAAATTACGTCAAAATCATGACAAACGATATACATAATATGGATATGACTACAATAGCTTTAAAAAAGAGAACGTACTAAATAATATTTTTTTTCCATGTTACATATTTTCAGTCCATCCCTTATATGGTTCACTAACCACTTCTGTAGGGAAAATGTACAAGTGGCCAGTACTTTCTTAATATACCAATTATGTACTATGGAGGATAGATATGTATGCTGAGAGGGGCCCTTTTTATCATTGTTTGTACTAACATTTAGTTTTGTTTGTTACATACATAACATCACGCCTTCATTCCCAGAGTGGGGTAGGCAGAGCTACAGAAATACCAACAACTACAAAAAGACTTGTTGATAATTCTGCAACCACAATTTCCACAGTTTTTGTTTGTTTCTAATTGTTTTTTTTGTTTGCATTTTGTGTTTGTATGTACTTTTGTTGAATATATGTATCTTATCTTATTTTATCTTATCATATATTACATATTAGGCACTTACTGATATATGTATAACAAAAACTGCATATATTTTTATACATAAATGCTTAGTACTCGAAATTTAATAAAAGCCTTATCCATCTTATGCTTTCGTCGCCATGTTGCATCCATCGTCCGCCCCTTGCATTTCGCAGATCAAAAGGCTCTAGGGGGATTACAGTCTCTCTAGGTAGTAGGTATACCGACTCCTTCATCGTGATATCATTAGTTATACCTTTACCAATGTCTGTGTGAACATTTGAAAGCATTATCATTCGATCACACCCTATATGAGTAACGTAAGGTATGATGGATCTTGGACACTGTTTAATAATAAATGTTGTTTAAACAGTTTCCTTAGTTTTTTTTTTGTGTTACCATTGTTTTGTTATCCTCAGTATTAAAAACATGTCTTACACTGTAAATAAGGTAGTGTGAGGTATGTGTCTGTAAACATACATACAATAAATCACACCTGTTTCCCAGAGGGGAAGGCAGAGACCACTTCTTTCCACCTGCTACGATCCTGACAAATGTCTTTCGCTTCCTTCACATTCATACATCGTGTCATGAATGCACGTCAGATTCCGGTAGGTACCTACTTAAAATTCGGCCGTTTTTAGGGTTCCGTAGTCAAACTAGGAACCCTTATAGTTTCGCCATGTCTAGTACTAGAAAGCTGTAATTTGGCATAAATATGCATATTAACCACACCAACCAAATGGTACAATACAATGTAAAAAAAAACTCCCCTACACGTAACATGGGGTATTTCTTTTTTCTCGTCTACCCTATAGGGTGGAAATCGTCGGATAGGTCTTTCGATGGCAGTTGGGTATGATGATCTAAAAACAGATATCATTAAGCAAAGCCTTTTCCCTATATTAAACCCTTTAGTGTATGTCATAAACTTATCTATGATCCAAGGAGTTTTTCCTGAAGTTTTGAAAAAATCTGTTGTGAAACCTTTGTACAAAAAAAAGGGAGATGTTTGTGACATAGATAACTATAGGCCGGTTACTTTAATTCCAATATTTTCCAAGATATTTGAAAAGGTTTTGTACACTAGGCTTCTGAGATTTTTTGAAAAAAATGAAATTATAAAGGACGAACAACACGGTTTTAGGAAATGTAGAAGTACATCTCTCGCAACATTTAAATTAATCAAGCGAGCCCTTGAATGCATAGAGAAAAAATCATCTGTTGCAGTTTTGCTCATGGACATGAGCAAAGCATTTGATTTTGTCTGTCACAATAGATTACTAATCAAACTTTCTAGATACGGCATACGAGGGCCTGCTTTAAGCTGGATCGAGTCATATTTAAGTAACAGGACTCAGTGTGTAATAACCTCTGGTTACTGTCCCAAAACTAAAACTATGGTTACGTATCGGTCGCCATACATAGCGAATAAATTTGGAGTACCTCAAGGCAGCATTCTGGGCCCTCTTCTCTTCTTAATTTATATAAACGATTTACCAAACGCCTTAAGTCATGAGTGTATATTGTTTGCAGATGACACAACTATTATTATTGAAGAAAACCACAAATCGACTTATCATGAGGAGATAAACACGGCTTTAGCTCAGACTATAGAGTGGCTAACTAGTAATAATTTAAAAGTCAATATAAATAAAACTAAACTAATTCAATTTTGTAGCGCTCGAGGTAAGACTTCAGAGATTAAAGTTAAATACCTAGACCAAGCCGTCGAGGAGGTTGGCCTAGCCAAATTTTTGGGTATTTACATAGATTGCCATTGTCAATGGAGTGAACATGTAAATTCTGTTTGTTCTCGGGTCAATAAATTTGTCTTTGCCTTAAGAAGACTAAGCCAAGTTGTGTCTATTGAAGCTGCTATTACAGCATATAACGGGTACATAGACTCTACTTTTCGGTATGGCATCGTCATTTGGGGAAATGCTGTAAATGTCGGAAAGGCATTATTAATACAAAAACGCTGTATAAGAAATATTTTCAATCTCAGTCAATTTGACTCATGTCGTCCTTATTTTATTAATTGTAAAATTTTAACTGTGCCGTGCCTGTATGTATTCGAGGTTTGTGTTTTTGTGTTTAAGTATATGCATTTATTTGATCTAAAGCAAAATGTTACTACACGTGCATTGAGGCCTCAATTTAAGCACAAGATTCATAGGCCACTTGCACGGCTGAAACTCTCATCAAAAAACAGCTACATGATGTGCATAGATGTGTTCAACAAACTGCCGGACACTTTTAAGGAAAATGACCTAAACACCTTTACAAACGTGACAAAACAATGGTTGCTCGAGAAATGCTATTATAGCGTTAAGGATTTCTTTAATGATAATAATTAAGTATTGACATTTCTTCTATCGTATTATAAAAAATGTATTAATAAAACATGCTGATGAGTTGTTAATATTGATAGTATATAGGGTATTTCTTTTCTTTTAATTAATTTTATTATCATAATTGTTATATTGTATATTTAACATTCAGAGCACATTTGTGTAACTGCGTGTACACCTGCAAAGGTAGGGTTAAATGAAACTTAGATGTAAGCATGACTATCTGCAATTTGTAACATTAATCTACACGCAATAAAGTATAATTTCAATAATAATAATTTCAATTTCAAAAATATTATGGGTTTGTGAAATCTGTTTTTCGATTAAGTAATCCGTTTATGAAATATTAAGCTTTAAAGCGCTAATTTTTGTTAGACTCAAGTGTCCCCACCCCCTACAGCCAAAACTACAAATTGTAAAAATCGGAAAAAATCTTAATTGAAAGCGCATATAACGAATTTTAAGGGAAAACTATCTAACTATTGCACCAATTGACTTGAAGTAGAAAATTAGTTATTACTTGTTGATTTTTATGTTTGTAGTAATTAACGGCTTCGGAACCGTACCCTAAGCATGGTCCGACATGCTCTTGCCCGGTTTTCAGTATTTCTCAGATTAGATTAAAAAAAATACGCCTTCTGACCCTTCTACTCACTTTCACCCTGTATATCTCTTTCGTCAATCTTCTTTCATCCATTCTGTTCAAACGACAAAAATGTGTATGTGCGTGTATGTGAATGTATAAAAAGGTCAACCAGAGCATTAGAGTCAGCGGCGAGTGTGACAAAACATGGCTGGGATTCCACACGGTAATAACGATATCGTCTCTGACGTGTTTCCGTATTGTCAACGTTTTGATAACTCTTATGTCATTTACAATAATGGCGACTGTGACATAAACGATTCTAAAACACGTCAAACGCGGTATCGCTATAAAGCAGTAGAATAGAGGCCCTGGACCAACTGGACCAAGCTGTACTGACATCGCGATAGTTTTTAGGTGTTATTAGTACCTACTTATTAGTTTGTTCCCGTACATGTATGTTAGTTCGTAAGCCAGTATGTCAACATCGATATTTAGCCTGTAAAAAAGGTTTACAGCCGTAATGAGAGACATTTTAGGGACATTCAGCGCGTCGCTTTTTCAAAGAATTGTTTCAAAGCATTGCCATATTAATTATTTTATATGTATGAATCAATTAGTCCTTTCATCGTTACTCTACTATCCTTCAAATGTTTTTACCGAAAAGTAACCATTAGCTGTATAACTTTAAGGGGTCATTAGATAATGTTTAAATAATAACCTCTAAACCATTTTTTAACAGATTTGGCATTGCCTTTCTGTTTCTTGTTAATTAACTTGTTACATAGCGATGGAGACCACAATATTGTTTAGGCCATGATGCATATGTCGCGGTTAAATAGTTAGCCTCAGGGCTTCGTTGTTTTTTGTCGTTGGTTTTAAAAACTTTTTACTTTATTATGACAGTATGATACGTTGTTTTAATTTTCATATGTAAGTTTTTTAGACATTGTCTGTATGACTTGAAATAAAGTTTACAGTTGTTTTTTTATACTGTCTGTAATAGAGGTATGTACTGCTTATTTTCGTGATCTAGTACCTAATAAAAAAGTTCTCGAAAACACATTGTTAAGTTTGTAACTTTAACCTTGTCTAATATTGTTGTTAGAGGGCAAATCGTGTTATTCACCACCACGATGTAATTAATTAACATTTATATTGCATTTTAGCAACGTCATTTGAATCGGTATCTGCCCGTAGCAAGCCATCTTTCGAATTGATGGAGCGGCTCATTAATTTATTTGATGGATATCGCCTAACCTATATGACAATGCCAATGCCATTAAAAACAGCTGATTGTCGACTTTGTTTTGTGTATGCCAAGCAAGACGTACGAGCACACTGACCACCTGATGGTAAGTGTGATCTATGACCCAAAGACATTTGAATTCTCGAGACTGCAATCCTAAGACACCAAATAGGTTGCCAACCCTGTGGACCAAGATGAAATTTCTTCATTCTAGTAATTCCACCTGATTTTGTTTTATACCCACCCCAGAACACAACAATGTGAACACAGCTGTTCGGCGAGCGATCTGGACGGTTCTTACACAAGGTCCTACCACACCACTAATCGAAACGATGTAACATTATTATTGACCGATTCCTTTGGGGTTTAGGTTACGTTACGACGATATAGGTTTGGTCACAGGCATTGGTCTCCTGTATCAAATATTACGTTGTTGCAAAAAGTCAATAACAAAATGTTATTTTTGTGTGTTGTTTTTTGGTCTAAAATCGTATTGCCTAACTAACTATCATTTGCGTAGATACTTTAAGTTAGGTTAGTACATTATTTAATATCTGATATATTGGTATTTTCTTTTTAACAATTTGTTTTCACTCGTAAAAAATATTAGTAATAAAAACCATTTAATAATGGTCGTGGTAGTCGGTTAATACCGACTTCAAAAAGAGAGGAGATTCTCAATTCGGGGTATTTTTTAAAATAAATAATACATTAGGGCCAACGATGATTATGCCACTCGATATAGACCCGTTGAAGTTACCTACTTCATGAAAGGGTTCAATGATGACTCCAGGTCCGTGATGGTGAGTTAGAAATCGCTTCTGGTGTGAATTCGCTCTCTTCTCTATTTTGTGTGTTATCACTGTTATCAGTCCAAAGCCAGAGACACTAAAGACACTCAAATTCACAGACAACCTTGACTCAATCGCTTCATTTTCAGCGCCAAGAACTCTATTATGTGTACATTTATTTTCATAATCAACAACCCGGTACTGAATGTACGTCACGTTATCAACTCGCTATCAACGGATAAAGATCCACGCTCCAAGCACGACCACGTGCGGCTTGATTTGAATACAATGGACTCTCTCATCCATAACACCAACAAACGAATGTATTGCGATACCATATCTTCTTAGTAAACAACCATCAATTTTGTGTATGCCAGATATGCCATAAGATAATGATATGACTTGTTTACGTCCTGTAAGTTGAGAACTTTATGAATCGATGTACTTTCTGTTCTTCTCTTCGTTTTGTGGACACCAGCACAATATTATTAGGGAACATGTCTTTTTTTTACGCTCTCTGGAAAGTGCTATGAAAGAGAGGAATAACTGTATACGCGAAATAATTGTAGTGCATTTTACTCATAAGATATGAAGCTTTAAAAAGTCATCGTTCCGACCCCCCGCAGGAACACAATTATATAATATAGACGACAGGAATGACGTCACCGCTGTTGTTCTTTGTTTAAAATATAAGGACCTTATAAATAAATTCTCATTTATTTCGTAAATTACTATTGCATGTTGAAATAAAATATAACTTAAAAAAAGGGGATGCCGAAAAGAACAATCTAAACATTAAAAGAAGTTTTAAATTTTGAACAAGTTTTGATTCTAGGTATATAAAATAAACGGGTCAAAACTTAGTGTATTGCCTTTTATCTGCTTTCTTTTACATTTTCTTCTAAATCGTATCAATGAAACTCAATTATTTTAATGCATGTTCTCTATTGTTAAAATTCCTTACTTCCTGTAGGTAGGGACTTTTTTCCCCAGTTGTCCGCGCTACAAACAGAGGGGAAAAAACCCACGAATCCATTTTACTACGAGTAGATCGCACTTTTTTCGGTACTTTTGTGTATGTTCTGTTCCCCACGATACAGGCTACGCCTAGTGTGGGAGTCACTGCTATCCTGTAACACCTGCATTAACTGTGTTTTTTGGTAAATAATTATATTTGTATTTGTAGTGTTGACGGTGCGGACAAGTGGAATTTAGTTTCTCATCTGTTCGCAGTGCGCACAACAGAGTGCGGGCAAGTGGCATTAGCCCAATTTTGGTATGGAGATATCTTAAACCCCGGGAAAGAACAAAGACAAATTTTATTACGATTTTTTTGACTGTTTAGAATGATTAACGACTTCAAGTCAAACGGAATCTCCGGTAAAAAGCCTGTCATAATAAGAAATGTTTGGGTGTCTGTTCGTTTGTTCCCTCTTCACAGTTTAACGCCACAACCGATCGACGTCAAATTTGGTACTGATAATAGGCCGGGAGACTGAGATCTTCTACGCGGACGGAATCGCGAAAAAGCTAGTGATTTAATTTACTTAGATGCTCTTAGCAGAGCAGTAACTCTAGCGAGTCATTTAAAACGTATTTCCGGCGGCGCCCGGGTTCGTATAAGGGCAGTCTACCGGCAGAACGGACATCCCGCCATGCCAAGACCTACGTACACACATGAAAGGGCGTATAAGAATGTCTAGTTCTCTTTAGCAAATCTTGAACAGGATTCTGTGGCGCGACGTAGTTGTAAAAAAAGCGGCCAAGTGCGAGTCGGACTCGCCCATGAAGGGTTCCGTAGCAGCAAGTAACATAATATAAAAGTTCGTTGTAGCTTTGATCAATGTTTTTATGACGTATTAAAAAAAAACTACTTACTAGATCTCGTTCAAACCAATTTTCGGTGGAAGTTTGCATGGTAATGTACATCATATATTATTTTTACATTTATCATTCCCTTATTTTAGAAGTTACGGGGGGGGGGACACACATTTTTCCACTTTGGAAGCGTCTCTCGCGCAAACTATTCAGTTTAGAAAAAAAATATAATAGAAACCTCAATATCATTTTTGAATACCTATCCATAGATACCCCACACGTATGAGTTTGATGAAAAAAAAATTTTTGAGTTTCAGTTCTAAGTATGGGGAACCCCAAAAATTTATTGTTTTTTTTCTATTTTTGTATGAAAATCTTAATGCGGTTCACCGAATACATCTACTTACCAAGTTTCCACAGTATAGCTCTTATAGTTACGGAATAAAGTGGCTGTGACATACGGACGGACAGACGGACAGACATGACGAATCTATAAGGGTTCCGTTTTTTGCCATTTGGCTACGGAACCCTAAAAACGTAAAAAATATCGCGTAATAAACGTAAACAAGTCTAACAAAGAGCAAGCTTTTGAAACCTGACCGTTTGTTATAATATTGTCGTCTATATAAATAAGCGTGTATATTTTTTTGGAATTCGCCTTAAAGTACCCACTGACGACATTTCATTTGTCGATATCGCACATCCATACAGTCTCTACGAGAGGGACAAAGAACCATGCACACAACCTAAGTACATGCAAAAAGCTCAAACACAATACCCTCATTCTTCAAAAGTCAGGTAAAACAAATAATAATATTCTTCTTTAAACAATTAGGTAACAATATCATACTATGTCTATTTTTCTCGAATCTTTCCCACGATTGACTTGGTTGTGTACTAACTATGTATAGTGAACGTGGCGTAGTAACCTTGCCATTGACCGACGAGGCTGCCATTGCCAGCGCAGAGATGACTATCAGATTTAATGCCCGATTAAGAACAATGAATGCTGTAATGGGTGCCCCATGCCCTACTTGAGTTTTTTTAAATCCTGCTTAGGTACGTGGGTTCCCATGGAAAATATAATTCACATCATAGGCCACTATCGACTCTCAACGTAACGTTTTTAATCTAAATCATGTCTCTTAGGTACGTTCTGGTTGACAATTTCACTAGTGGCCTAGGAACTAGAGTCCATAGTGGCCTAGGAATCAAATTTAGTACACTGAATCTATGACAGCGTGATTACCTACATATATACCATAGCACAGAGCACATATAATATAATAAGCACTAGATAAACGATGCAATTAAGTGACTGACGTACGTATACACATTAATATAATATGCTGTGTGTGATGGACCGAAGTCGAGTGTCTATTCAAAAAATATTATTTTAAATCTGAACTGAGGACCTACAAAAGATGAATAACGCATTAGCAAGGTTTGTAAACTTATTATTATTATTAAACTGAAAAAAATATTAGGCTTGACAAGATGACGATCCATCGCTTATGTGAATTCCATACATTTTGTCAGTGCTAATCCTACATAAATACTTATATAAGTTCTAGAGAAAGACTACAAGAAATTTCATGAGTCGAGAAAGATCGAATCGCTCTTTAATGTTGTGACTGCTATCCGCAACCTTGGCAGTGACCGAAGTCGGTTCCGCATAGCTGATGCGTCGCGCTCCGCCGAAACAACCGCATTAAATAGCTTATCATAACAGCATTCCGAGCTAATTCGACAGATTATAAAC
Source organism: Acleris holmiana (assembly GCA_949316455.1). NCBI lineage: Eukaryota > Metazoa > Arthropoda > Insecta > Lepidoptera > Tortricidae > Acleris > Acleris holmiana. Next base: position 6,731,948 of record OX438777.1, on the reverse strand, counting down.
AGAAAACATAAGAATGAACATTCCATGGGAACTTTCAGTATGCGTTATTTTTTAAATGCCAATGCATACTTAGGTACAGGGTTTTCTAAAAAGGGCACATATTCTTCGAAATTGACAATGCATGAGTACCTATCGGCACCGCGGTCCTCAAACGTCCATAGGCGATCCGTCTTTGCAATCGAAAACAACCATTAAAAAAAAAAAGGCGGCTAGAGCATGTCAGACCATGCCCAGTGTAGGGTTCCGAAGCAGTTAAGTACTTACTACAAACATAAAAATCAACAAGTAACAACTAATTATCTATTTAAAGTCATTTGGTGCCGTCTTTTTTTTTACACTATTGTACCACTTTGTTGGCGTGACTACCTAATATGTATGTATATTCATGCCAAATTACAACTTTCTAGTACTAAGAGTCTCTGCGCTAGGCTGCGGACGGACGGACTGTTACAATTTAGTAGGTATGTGGAGCCTGAGATTCGGGGAAGGACTTAGGGTAGGTACATTTTATGGGCATTTTCAAAATAAAGTGTAGGTAGTGTAGTTAAGGAAAATTAAGAAACGTTAACTTTTGTGAGTTTTGTGACGAAATTAGCCATATAAATGTATGGCAAATGTTCGTCACAAAACTGACAAAGTTAACGTTTCTTAATTTTTCTGAGTACTTACAGTTTATTTTGAAAATGCCCTTATTATAAAAGATTGAATAATTAGTAATCAAGAGGGAAAAAAAAACAAGTTCTACGCGGACGAAGTCTCAGCCAAATTCTAGTAAGCTATAATTCTCCCTCAACATTCATTGATCTTGGTCTTGTAGTTCAATAATAAACACTCACTTACTAGGTAGAACGTTAATGATAAACATCGTAACTATAGGGATTTAATCAAGGTAAAAGATACTCCAATAGCCTACTGAGAGTTTAAAGATAGACGCGAGCTTAAGCCCAGGGTATGTTTATTTCTGCTGAAAACAACATAATATTTTAAACAAGTTTATTTTTAAATTCTGACGTCAAATATTCCTTCGGACGTTTGCTCTCGATATATGTAGGACAAGGAACTTACTGAAGGGAAGCTTCTCAGAAGACACCGGTATTCGTATGAAATTAACAGCTATTGGTCTATACTCGGTGTTAACTGAAGGCGTACAACTTAACTGAGACCTGGGGTAATCATGGAGAGGGCGACGGCGACTTGCCGAGCTTTATCGTTGCGCCTATAGCAATATCAGCAAATTATTTTGCTATGGCATGGGACTGTGTGGATATACTATAATATGTTAATACATTTTACTAGACCCTAATTGTGGCTACTTATTTGATTAAGACATTACAAGGTTCCGTTACAAAATCCTAAGAGGTTCTCCTTAGTTCTGTCCGTGACAGGTTTGCGCCCAATTATTACGAGGTTGATTACGTAGCTCGATCCATTCAAACTTGCTATCGCATTGTACAATTAATTGAAGAGCTCGCGTCTAGTGCGATCTAGCAGTTTTAACAGATCGTGACATGTATATAAATCTTGCTTCAAGTGCGAGCCTCGCTTGTCAAAACTATTTTTCGCATTTCGGCCACTTCGAAGAAACATCATTTCCGCATTTTTTCCTATTTACATTTGCGGCTAGTCAATATATTTTCTTACAACTCGTAAATATTTACTCTAGCATTTGTAAGCCGATTTTCCTGCGGTTTTATAAAATCCGTTTAATGTGCGTAACTGTACGCGCTTGCTTTTGCGTATTAAGTATTTCAATGGTCTGCGATAATAAACACACGTGGCGTGGCTTGAAAATACCACGCATTTTTGCGGGTTTTTTTAATAAGCACCAAGTGTTTGTTTACAGATTACAGTGTGTAGTAGTACTTGATGCGATGGCGGCTTAATTCACCGCGTGTTAGCTCACTTTATTTTATAGCGCAGTTGATAGCCGGCGGGCCTCCCTATGGGTTACAACAACTGTTTATGAGTCGGAGTCATAACACAAACATGTCTTAGGTCTAAACATAATCTTTCCATGAGTTTAACTTTATAAACAGATTATATTAAACTTAAACGTTGATGTATTGAATAATGTTTAATTCAACTCAACAGACCGTCCAGGTTTCGGTTAAAAGTATGGAAAATACCCAAACCATAGCTAACGGAAGGTTTTTTTCCCTCAATTACCTCTACGATATCTAATTTTTAATGTAGATCCAACTGACCTCAATTGTAGGTGAATGTTTCGATTTACTTTAAGTAAACAATAGGAAACATTGCCAATATAGAAAATGACCAAGCGACTGCCAACTTGGCACGGGCAAAAAATGTAGTTAGAAACATGCAGAAAAAGTGCAGTTTAGACAATCGAGTATAATTACGCTTACAAAATGGTCTTAGTAGCCTTAGTCTAAGTTCTGTCTTGCACTACTTTAACTCACTCTATGAAGGTAAACACGCAAATATGCCAACCTACTCGTAGACTATCTTTATATTTCTATTTAGGTACATTGATGTGAAATTTATTGTAGAACACAGATATAGGAAGTTCTTGGAGGAAGGCCTCCTTCGAGCAGTAGGTGGATATGTTTCGACGGTCATGGTGATGATTATTATATTATAGCTACATTTAAAGCAATTAAATATAGCCCCATTTTAAATACCTTTTGAGGGTTGGCAATACTAACAAATCCCACTAACATCAGGTTGCCTGGTGCTCGACCGCCTTCTCCATGCCATAATATATATATAACAAATAGGTACTGTTTGTTGTGGTGCAAGTTGTTTTAAAAAAATACTAGATCTATACTACTTCAGCAGTTGGTACCAGATGTAAACAAAGCAAGTTAGGGCATTCATAAATAAAACCAGTCATGAATTATTAACCAGCAAGAGATTAAGGAAATGTTACGATTCGCCTTTTCCTTAAACTCATTACTTCAACAGGAAAATAAAGTATTACGTTTTATTTAGTTGATTGTTTGTAAATAGGGGGGTGTGACGAATGCACGAGACATTAGTCATGGTTATGTAAGTGCAGGTATAGCGCAGTTAGAACGGTAAACACCACCAAGGCCAAACGTCGAATAACTCTTTTTTGCGATTCGGCCTGTTAAATGATAAGTCATCTTGGCGATTGATGTGTTGTTTAGGTGGATGAAAACAGAAGTACTTTGACGTTCTTCTTGTTATTTGGCTATTACAATGGCTTTTTATAGTCACGCGCTGACTGTATAGAGATAATGAAAAGTCTTGTTGATGTTCTCGTAATTTTTAATTACCTACTTAATTTTTAGCACGGCATCTGAGTCTCTTTTATCTGATGCAAAATTTAAAACTATACTTAGCTTAGAAGTTGTGACTAACTTACTCTGGTAGTTTGGTCTATTACAGAGTGTTATTTGAACGTTTTGTAGTTCGGCTGTGCGTTTTCTCTTTTAATCAGTCACTCATTAAACAGGTTTTCACGCTCGATCGACAACTCGACATCCACTAAAAAAAAGCATGGGCTAACGAATCAGCATTTGAATTCGTAAAGGCGTTCGTTGTGCGTTATCTTAAAAAAATCTATGTGATTCTTGATATCCTCGTGAGTGCACGTTAAACTAGGTTCCTATATACCTACATAGGTGAGGGTGATTCATTTCTATTAGCTACAAGCTATTAAATAAACGATAGCTAAGGTAATAATAATGAAAACACTCTCTGGGAATTGAAAAACAATTGAATTCTTCGGCAGAACGTCTTATTGTTCGATGCGCGTTTGTTTTCTCAAGTCACGAGCGGGCACGGTCAAGGTCGCGCCTTGTGCGAGGTACAACTTAAAGGTTCTAATCGCATTAGCCTTGCATTGGCATACGTGTGTGTGAAAATATAGGTACAAATAGAGCACAATCCCAACTGATATCCAAACTCACACAAGCACCGTGTCGTGTGTGCAACATTGATGTGGGAGGCCATTTGCAACGTTAAAAGATGGCGGACGTGTGATTTGTTTTAGACTTTAATTTTTGGGTAATTAGGTGTTCAAAGTTCTTTTCTGATAGTGATTTGTACTTTTTATGCCTTTGTGTCGCACAGTGATTGAAGACTTGGACTTATTTCGTGTATCTGGCATCTTTCTTCTCGTTTCAAGTGGACTCGCAGTGGTGCAGAGGTTAAAACTATCTTGACCTCTGACCTACAAATCACCGTACAACGTTGCCCCCAATCTTCCTAGAGAAGATTGGATTGTGTTTTATTGCTATATTGATTTATAATTATATATACTTACTTGACACTGGCGAAATCACTTCACGTGGAAACGCCATATCCCCGCGGTAGTAGCTGTTCAAGTCGCCGCGGGGGCAAAGAAAGAAGAAGAAGAAGAACATTGATGTGTTGGCTTTTCATATACACTCAAAAACCGTAACGATTAAGTGAGTTAGCTATAAACCAAGTTTGGAAACGAGTAGTGGAATGAACGACGGAACACTGCAAAATGAAACTTATATCTTTAATATTAAAGTATACTGGCAGAAGCGAGTTTTAAGTACTAGTAGAGGTATAGTTCCAGCAGTTTCCATAGCAAATTAAAATATTTACCGATAAAAAATATAGAAACGCATTTTTTAGGCGCATGTTTTTGTTACACTAGTGGATTACGTTACGTAGGAGGTCACTAATACGAAACGCACTCGGAAAGTGGAATAATGTCCGTAGATAACTTAACAGGCTATTTCAAAACCCGATAGCAAAGAATTAAATACGTACTTACTTTAGGTAGTAAAAAACAACTGCCTACCAACTAAAGAACTTATAATGTACCTATTCATAGTTGAGGGACCTATCTAATATCCTATACCTAATGTAAAGCTGCGCAAATACGATTATAGCTTGAACTGTTTGCTTTATAAACCACTGACTTTGTGTATTTGTGTATCAGTGTATCTGTCTGTGGCATCGTAACTAAAACATTTTTTTTACAATTGAAAGCTAGTTTAACTTGGTTGGTTCTTAGATGGGTCTCATTAAAATCAGTTGGGTCTTGAGATATAACTAAGCTCTGAAAGTAGGTTCGTAATGATTTACGTTTTTTTTTTTCTTTTTCTACATATATTTTTCGTTTTTTTTTTTCAATTGAATATATTACTTTTTGCTCTTGCCCTCTTTGGCCACGTGGCGCGTCGGAAGCCCCGCAACCTGAAGAAAGTTATTCCGGTTGGTGTTACTGGTTGGTCGCGTGGAGGGAACAAGAGGCAAAGACACCAACCCGCTGAAGTGATCCCTTACTGGAAGCCCTTAACTGCAACACCCAGCCCGTACTCCATCAGGCTCTACAAATAGCAACATGGAGTTCTTATGGTGGTCACGCCTCATAGCCATGAGGAAACGAAAAATAATAATAAATAATAAATATCACGGGACAATGTCACACAAATTGACCTAGTCCCAAACTAAGCTCTAGGCTTGTACTATGGGTACTAGACAACGATAAACATACTTATATAGAGAAATAAATACTTAAATACATAGAAAACAACCAAGACTCAGGAACAAATATTCGCGCTCATCACACAAATATCTGCCCTTACCGGGATTTGAACCCAGGACCGCTGGCTTCGGAGGCAGGGTCACTCCCAACTAGGCTAGCGTGTCGTCAAAAAGAAGAAGATCTATTTCATAGTTATTAACAACTAGCTGTTACCCGCAGCTCCGTCCGCGTAGAAGTTGTTTATCGGTATTCCTACGGGAACTGTCCAATTTCCCGGGATAAAAAGTAGCGTAGGTATGTCCTATCCCAGGACCTAAAGTATATGTGTATCAAGTTTCAGTACTTCAAGCGTATTTGAGTAACAAACATCTAAACATCCTAACTTTCACATTTATAATAATTATTAGTAGGAGTAGGATTTAATATTATGCTATTAAAAACTCATTAGGATGACATAAATAAAATTTAATGACTGTACTATAGGTATTTCCTTTCTTTTGTACACGTTACTATCTTACGATTACGGTTGCTTTTGTTAGATTCCAGATTCTAGGAATTTAGGGGCATTCCTTACTAAGAATTTTAATTTCAAAAAAGCATATTCTTCCCTTCGCAGGAGGAACCTACTGCAAAGGGTAAATTGGGACCTGCCTTCGTGTTACTTATAGTCCTTGAGCAAAACTGACATATTCAATGTAACTTCATTATTCGCTTTTGGGAGTGGAGCCTCGGATTTTTCTCCCAATATCGAACGTCAAAGTTACTTTAGTCTGTCTTTTTCTTCAATTACGTTACAACTAAAGGATAAGAGGGATAGAACTTTCGAAGCTGTGTCGAAACGGGCCCCGGCGCCGCCGAGTCGCACGTCGCGTTACTGCATGACATCATTCAAGGACACCCAGCCAAGGTTTGTTTGGATTCCATCCGCCACTCGCGGAGAAAAAATAGGGCTCGATTCATGTGTTATAAATACCTTATTGTTTTTTTTAGTAGGTATCCCAAGCATTTATGGAACTGGTCAAACCGTAAAAAGAACGTAATATGTACCTACTCATATTAAAAGGGACAAAATATACCTGACTTGGCAAAGATATTTTTTATAAGTTACCTACTTGTTTGTGAAATGCTCATGTGATTACTCTATTTATAAAGATGTTTCGTTATTACGTGCCGAATGTTGCCAATCATAAAGATATTTTAGTCTACGAATGATAAATAAAATCACAAACGCTATACAAATGTTGATAAAATTATAGGGATAATTTGTGATCTCTATTTAGGCACTCTTGGTTTACCCATTCCAACGATGCGGTTAAATCTGTCACCTTTAATTGATAAGCTACTATAGAACCCTATAGCGGAAAGCCCATGGTTAATTTCGACGACATTTCTCGTGACTTAATGCCAGGGTTTTGTCATGGCTAAACAATAAAACTTGTTGGCTGTACTTTGCACTGCGTGGATAAGCATGCTTACGCGATGAATACCTACAATTTTTTCTATAAGCTTTGAGCCACGTGGACACGGGTGTCCGGATACGCGAAGTCTGTGAAGAAATGTATAAAATCTCAAGAGAAGCTGATGACTGTTCCATCTAATACTATGAACGAGGCCAATATCGGCTGATGGACTATTATTCTGTGGTGCCTTAAGGCATGCGCACGCGCTGTGGCACTCGTGACAGTCGTGAAACATGTTTACCAGAAGCCTACTTAAATTGGGATTCACCACTAGGTAACTAGACTAGAGATTAGACACGGAATGGACTCGAAGCACTGATCCAAGATAACAAAGTAGGTACTGATAATAATGAATGCCAGTGTAACGGTTATCAAATTAATTTGTGTATGACCTGATTTCAGGTATAAGTACCTAATGCTGATGTAACATTTACCGAAGCACGTAAAAGTAATTTACTACGGTCGGCCACATTTTAGCGAAGAATAATATGCTTTATTCTGCATGTAAAGCCACACGTTACATGTCTGAGCCCACTATCATTTCCCAAGAAGAGATCGTCGTTAGGAACAACCTAAAATTAGAATAGAGCCAAAGTAATTATTACAATGATAATACTTAAGTAACCTCCCTATACTTCAATGTTTTTGTTCAACCTAACATTAAACATTTACGAGTCTGATTAGGGAGGGGTTTTAGGGAAAATTTAGATCTGTGAAAAAACTATTATATAGAAAATTTTAATAATTGGAAAATTCACATGTAATTTTATCATGTTTACGTTAAGAAAATTCTGGACCAGAGTTGATTGCATCGAATTATCCATATCGAATGCCTACATTGATATTAATCGTTTTGTTACGGTCACCGCTGTTTCGTTATGCAATATATTACTACATCAGTGTAGAAAATGAAGAAAATAAAACATAAAAAACATGGCCGCAGTAATACAATGTACATGAACTAGCCTTACTGCATACCTAATTTTTTAGCGATAAGCAATAATTAAGAAAATAACAAGAAATATCAACAATATAATATCAGTGGCGTACCTATAGAGGCGGGCAAAATGACACGGGCCCTGGCCTGAGTCCCGGTCCGAGCGGCCATGTGCACTTTTTTTTTTCTAGAAAAATAATCGAGGCAAATACAATTTTTGAATTAGAACATGAACAGAGTTTGTTCGGAGAAATTGTGAGATCTCCGTCCGGTGCGAACTCTAGGCTACTGTTTTCACCTAACAAAGATGATAACCATCAGCACCAAAGTGAATCTTTGTCGTCGAGCCACCCAGGCGCTGTATCCAATCACCCACTGGTGCAGCACCAGAGAGCTGGCTCGACCGGAGTACTCCATCCTCCCACAGAATCTTTTAAGGCGGTACCACACCGTCGTTTAGTCAGTGAGAGTTCTGGATGCCTAAGTCGTTCTACATTTCTGCAGTAGGTACCTTCCAGCTTGCCAATGATTCCTCAATAGTCTGGTGGTAGCTTACCATCATAAATCCAGCTTAGCTGACCGTGGCAAAGGTATCGGTCAATATACGGTGAAATTTTTATTCCCCAAGCTTAAGTCAATCAAATACTTATCATAAGTCCTCTGTAATGCGTCCAGTACCCGTTGGCAAACACCAGCAATACAATATTAAATTTTGTTATATGCGGTGGTGTGGTCGTGGACGTGTCGTGGTGGTGGGTGTGCTGGCGGCTGTAACGTTATGTTCTTATAACAATATCAAGTATGATAAATTTATGAGTTCCAAAATCAATTCACATGAAATATGGATTATTCTAGTATGAATTGAAATTGAAATTTAGTTAATACAAAACTTAGCTCAGCGCCTAAAGATATGTTACATACATTTAGCACTCGCAATAGCAACGGATTCTGAACCCATCTGAGAGTTCATTAGAATATAGACCTTGCAAAGAAATATAAAAAGATTTTCTTTTGTTTTTATAAGGGACTATCTAACTAGAAAATTGACTCATTTGTGTTTATAATAGGTTAATATTCTTCTAGGAGGTTAGTCTTAGGAGGTTATAAATTATAATGTGTATAGATTAACTAATGTATGCAACTGTAACATAAATCCTAAAACACTCGTGTGATCTTTTTAAGACACTCGCCTTCGGCTCACGTATTAAGACCCCTCATTATGTATCAGCTACATAAACTACTATCATTAACTTATCGTAAAATATCAAATTGTCCTTTAGCTCAACAGTTCAAATTCAAATGAACTCTTACTCTATTCAAATTAAAACACATCCAATTCGATTTAAAACCTTACGGTCACATTTCGAATTGGGTCACTCTTGTATTAAGGCAGCGATTGGGGTGCGGGGGGGGTGTACACGCCCTGGTGTGCGGCGCTGGGCTACAGGCACGCTCCTCTCTGTCCTACCATCACGTCCATGTCGTGCACCCTGGAAATACTAACAGTCGGAACGGGCGCCGCACTTTTACCATCCACCCCGGACTGTTTAGTAGCTAAGATGGAGGACACCAACCTGGAACGGCACTCCCACCTTCCAGGGGATCCCTTACCCGATTTCCCGTCTATGATCCTGATTCAACCCATTCCCTACTCTTCCTTTCTCTATCCAGTCCCAGTGATCCCTCATCTTCCTTCCCTTCCCTTTTTCCTTTAGTCAGTAGCCCCTACTTCAGATGGGAGTCTTTTCCTCTGGAGTGGAGGCTGCAGACTAATTTCATTCTAGGCAGCGGCTAGCAATCTCATGAATAAACTTCAGGTTATTGCTAGCCGCTGATGAGAGTGACAACAAAACCCAATCCAAGGTGTTAATCTACCGTGCCGATGGATGCGTGGCTGAGGGATGAGCTCAGTCTCGAACGGTGTCTCCACGAAACCGGGGCGAATCGTGGAGTAATCAGCCCTTCAGGCGGCAAGCGGGGCTCTGCCGTCTGTGACCTTTTAGTTCCCTAGCTAATCGTGGGATTAGAATGGCAGATGAAGATAAAGAAATAAATTTAAATTTATCGACAATTTCTTCCGCCCTGGATTCTATCCAGGACGGATTTAACAGTATCAAGGCGAGGAGTTCTGAAAAAGACTCTGCTACGCCTGTTTCATGCCTGGAGGTTATGGAGTTGGGAGTTGTGGTCGACAGAGACGTCTCGAATGTCTCTGGTACGCCCGATGTACCTCTTCATACCGAAGGGCAAAAACATAGAAGGATGTCGGGTGCTGCGCGCAAGCGTTTCCGCAAGCTCGTGGGCACTGCAGGGATAGCCGTTGAGCAGGCCCTTGAAATGTGCCGCAAGCCTTGGAAGGACATCCCCGTGAAGATGACGCCCTCGGAGAAAGCCCCTGTCAAAAGGGGAAGATCCGAGGAAGAGTCTCCACAGGGACACACCTCGAAAGCCCCGAGACTGTCCTCTGAAGCTGCAGGTGGCCCCAAACCCCTCAGCTACAAGGAAGTGGTAGGGTCCTCGCGCGTAGGGATCCGTAACTCGGAACCTATGAGCGAGGACCAAATGAAGGTGATACACCGTCACCTAAACCTGGCCATTGCGAGGCAATGCTCGGATGGAGGTGGACCACAATTTCTGGGTTTCACGCACAAGACAGGGTGGATCCTGGTGACTTGCGTCAACCAGCGTAGCCAGGACTGGCTTGTGGGTGAAATCCCGAAGTTGAAGCCGTGGCCGGAGGCGAACCTCTCCGTCATTCCAGAGGGGGAGCTGCCCAAACCGGCCACGGTAACCACCTTCTTCCCGGAGTCGGAGGCGGCCTCTACCGAGGAGGCCCTTGCCCTACTCAGGGCGCAGAACAAGGGCCTCAACACCGGGCTCTGGAGGGTGCTGGGCGACAGGGCGGAACAGGGAGGAAGGGTAGTCACCCTATCCCTGGACGAACCCTCCTTTGAGACCCTGAAAGCCGGGGAGTATGAGGCGGCCCTGGGCTTTAAAAGGGTTTTCTTCAAACCCAAGGGGCAAGGGCCAAATCCCACCCCTACCACCACCACAACTATGTCTGCTGCTCCGACCCAGAGTGCTCCTAAAACCCAAGGCTGCAAAAGCCATGGGGGCAGGGCGCACTCTAGGGGAGGTGCCAGCAGAACAGTCGCCGATCGGGGTGGACCCTCGACCTCAGCAGCCAGAGGACGGCAAACGCCTCTAGCAGCAACGAGGGGCGGAGGGACCCGACCGGCTGCAAAAAGGGGGAAGTAATGGCTTCCTCCCCCACACCGGCGAGGATCCTGCAGGCGAACCTCCACCACGCAGCTGCGGCAACAGCGGTGGTTGAGTGCCGCCTTGCAGGCAACATCGACCTCGCTCTCATACAAGAACCGTGGGTTCGAAACTCGACCATCCTGGGACTGAACTCCGTTGGTAAGGTTCTATATAATACGAACGGAGCTAAGCCAAGGGCGTGTATTGTTTTCAGCAAAAACACTAACTTTTTACCTGTTCCAGAGTTATGCACTGATGACCTTGTAGCAGCGTATGTAGCTCCGAGGGGATGGAATGGGTCTAGAGTAATTCTGTGCTCGGCCTACCTTCCTGGAGACAAAGCGGACCCCTCTGCGGAACTCTTTCCTGTGGTCGACTACGCCCGGAAACACAACGCGGAACTACTGGTGGGATGCGATGCCAACGCCCACCACACCAACTGGGGGAGTACCGACATCAATGGTAGGGGTGAGTTGCTACATGAATTCCTACTAACCAATTTACTCCAAATCCTGAATCTAGGCTGTGTACCAACCTTTAACACCAGAGCTAGGAGTGAAGTTTTAGACATAACATTTGCCACTGCAAATCTCGCCAGGCACGTCCTAAACTGGAAGGTAAGCGATGTGGAATCTCTGTCGGATCATAGACACATTTGTTTCAATCTGACTAGTCAACTGAGCAATCAGACTGTTACTTTTAGGGATCCTAGACGAACTGACTGGGAGGGTTACCGCAACTCCCTAGATCGTAACCTGGGCTCCATGGCTAAAAGTATAAGAACGCGGGAAGGGTTGGAACTTGCGGTAGAGGTTATCTCCAAAGGCATAGTAAATGCCTATGAAGAGAACTGTCCTCCCAAGGTGAAATCATCCAAGCGTATGGTTCCGTGGTGGAACTCTAAGCTGAAAAGGCTCAGGGATAAAACGCGGAAACTATTCAATAGGGCAAAGAAGACAAATGAGTGGGAGGTCTATCGAAAAGCCCTAAATGAATATAGCAAACAGATTAGGAAAGCGAAAAGGGAGTCATGGAGGAAGTTCTGTGAGGACATAAACAATACGCCTCAGGGAGCAAGACTTCATAGAATACTCGCCAAAGCAAAACCTAACCAAGTTGGTCTACTAAAAAGACCTGATGGTTCCTTCACTAAGAATGAAACGGAAACGTTAGAATTACTGGCAAACACTCACTTTCCGGGAGCCGGGGACCTGAACGTAACAGGTGGAGGAGAAGTTGCGTTTAGACCCCATCCTGAGGACTGGAGACAAGCAGCCTTAGTCGTAAGACCGGGAATGGTGAGATGGGCCATCAATTCATTTAAACCCTACAAAACTAGTGGATTAGACGATGTAAGCCCAGTTCTGATACAACGTGGTGCAGACGTCCTGATCCCCTATTTGGTCAAGATCTTCAGAGCAAGTTATGCCTGGGGACACATCCCGGAACAGTGGAACAAGGTTAGGGTCTTATTTATACCTAAGACTGGGAAAAAGGACTATGCTCTGGCAAAGTCCTTCAGACCCATCAGCCTATCCTCGTTTCTACTCAAAACCATGGAGAAGGTAATTGACAAATATATTCGTGAGAATTGTCTCAGGGACAAACCTATCCATGACAGTCAGCATGCCTATAGTAGTGGCAGATCCACAGAGACGGCCCTACTAAACCTAGTTGATAGGATCGAAAGAGCGCTGGAAGATAAGGAAATTGCTCTCACAGCTTTCCTGGATATAGAGGGTGCCTTTGACAATACTCCCATCAGGACACTGGTCAGTGGGCTGGCTGTAAAAGGCGTAGACACTACCACTGTCCGATGGGTGCAAGGGATGCTCTCAGGTAGAGTGGTCAGGCTAGAACTACTCAGCACTACACTAGAGGTGACCACGGTAAGAGGCTGCCCGCAGGGAGGTGTACTATCCCCTCTGCTCTGGACTCTTGCTGTGGATGGGCTCCTGCATAAGATGGCAGAGCTTCGCATTGACACACAGGGATACGCTGACGACCTTGTAGTTACGGTGCGTGGCAGCTGCCAAAGTACTTTATCGTACCTAATGCAAAGGGCTCTAAACACAATAAACTCATGGTGTAAAGATAATGAACTATCCATAAATGCGGATAAAACCATTATCGTCCCATTCACTAAAAAGCGGAAGCTAGTGGGACTTAAACCGCCAAGCATGAATGGGAAAACAATACCGTTCTCCTCAGAGGCCAAGTATCTGGGAGTCACACTAGACCAGAAACTTACATGGAATCTGCACGTGAACGGCACCCTACAAAAGGCTAAATCAGCCTTGGCAATCTGTTGTCGGCTAGCAGGAAGCAGATGGGGACTAAAACCCAGAATTGCACTCTGGCTCTACACATCCATAGTGAGGCCGATGGTGTCTTACGCCTCTGTGGTATGGTGTAGAAAAGCGGCACAAAAAACTGTAATATCAAAACTTGGCAGCCTCCAAAGAACTGCCTGTATCATCGCTACTGGAGCCATGTCAACCTCTCCGACACTAGCTCTGGAAGCATTACTGAACCTGCCGCCCCTTCACCTGTTCTTGGAAAAGGAGGCGAAGGCAAGTATGCACAGAATCTCGAGCTTGAAGAGAGGCCATTGGCTATCACAAAATATGAGATCTCTCGAGAACTCTGTAAGCGATATTCCTGTAATGGGGATGTTCTCAGACACCATGCCCCCTAAACACTGTCCACAGAAAAATTTCTCTGTGGAATTCCCGTCTAGGGATGACTGGTCACACAGTCGCTTAACATGGAAACCAGGCAGCCTAAAGTGGTACACTGATGGCTCCAAATCCGGTTCTGAAGTAGGCTGCGGAATATACGGGGAGGTGCCTAAAAAGGCGTTAAGCCTGAATTTAGGAAAGTACTCGTCTATATTCCAGGCGGAGGTGTACGCCATAATTGAATGTGCGGCAGCCAATCTGCAAAGCAACTACTTCAACAGTACCATCTATATCCACTCGGATAGTCAGGCGGCTCTCTTGGCCCTAACCTCTGACGTCATGAACTCAAGGCTGGTCGAGAACTGCAGGACACTTTTAAATACTCTGGGTGCAAAAAACAGGGTAATTTTACGTTGGGTCCCAGGGCACGCGGGCATCGTGGGCAATGAGAAAGCTGACGAACTCGCACGGATAGGAGCTAGGGGCACACAGTTTGGTCCGGAACCATTCTGCGGCATCCCTAGAAGCCTAACAAAACTCACCTTGTGGACATATTGCTATGATGCAGCCACTCAACTCTGGAAGACAACTCCAGGATTGAACCATTCCAAGGCTATCATAAGAGCATTTAGCAAAAAGGCGTCGAAGGAGGCCTTAGCGCTGAGTAGGAACAAAATTCGCACTCTTGCCAGGGCGCTCACAGGGCACTGTTGCCTGAACAAGCACATGCAGACGATTGGGAAATGTAACACAAGGCTGTGCAGACTCTGCCATCTGGAGGAGGAAACGCCTATGCACTTTCTCACCGTCTGCCCGGCTTTAATGCGACACCGTAACTCCTCACTGGGAAAGCACTTAATGTGCCCAGAGGAGATCAAGTATCTCGGCGCCAATAAAGTCCTGAAATTCTTCGCAATAACAGGACTCAGCGGAGAACTGTAGGCTGTGGCGATCACAATAGATCAATCCTGGTCGCAGTGATACTAGGCTTTGGAGCCTTGAATAGCCACTCCCTGAATAATAATAATAAGGCAGCGATTATAATGTTTTCGTCCAAAAGGGAACATCTGCAACTTTGATGCTCAATCGAATTCAACCCTGTCAAAAAACTTATAAGGATGTACTTACTATAAAACAATATATCACAAATGTTTTTTAAAGGAGCTAGAGCGGCGCATGTCACGGCACGTGAATTGGTCTGGAGATAAAAGTGTAAACAGATTAGCTAAGCCTGTTTAGATCTGCGCTGAATAACCCACACCCTTGCTCACTGTTCCATTGAATGCTATAAACAAACATGCCGCGGAAGGTCCAGTGTCCCGAAGGTTTTATAGAATTAGATCAAATAGGGACAGTCATTTGTAAAAGAAACTGTTAGAGAATAACGAAGCCCATAAAACAAAAATGACCAAGGTATCTAAGCATATGCACTTGCTGTAAGTATTGGTGATACAAGGATATTTTATATTTCAAATACTTAAGTAGGGATGGTGAAAAAAAAAATTCAAAGGAGTAAAAAAGTACTCGTAATCTGTCCCCGGTTAGATTATTGGGAATGTCCATTAGTCGAGGACGGATATGTAACCCCACGTCGTCCCACGAACGACGGACGCGACGTCATACCAATTAAAAAGTATTTTGTTACCGATTGATTTCCACAGTCGTTAGCTGGTATGCTACTTGACTAGAGATACTTTGTGTATTTCAGGCGAAAGGCAAACAATCGTTCCCACGGCGAACCAAAATACCTGAATAAGAAATTAGTATGATCTAACTTTATCCGCTGCGTTGGTCTAGCTAGGTTATTAAAATATGTTATACTTTGTCATACCAAAACATGGTATAAATATAACTTGAAATACATTTAATAGAAGTACAGTCGAACTCAGAAGTAGTTATACATTTTAGTGCCCTGTCGTAGTGGCGTATTAAACTGAGAGGATTTGAATTTGGTATATCACCGGACACTTTCCGTATATTTATATAAAGTGGTCACATACAGAGTGTCGCACGGCATCGATATAAATAATGTAACGTATTTAATACAAAAAGCTCCGAATGTTATTGTTTTCAACAACACGTGGCCCACGCGCCACGAATAGCTCTTATCCTGTTTACCATATTTCGCTGTATTTTTTTCCATGATTATAGTTTCCGGTTGACACAGTTAGTGAACTAATTAATGTTCTTTTAATTAACCCATAAGGGTTCCCTTAAATATTTCCATTAATATTATATGATACTTCATAATCATTGTCGTTAGTGCTAAGTCGTAGCATATTCCCGTACCTACCTATTATGAGCTTTATATTTTTACCCGACAGTTGAAAGACATTTTTTTTTGACATACATTTTTATGTTGGTGAGTTTCTGAGTTCCCTCGTAAAAGATGCACGGATGGTCCGATTTACACATAAGAGGTGTCGGTCGTTAGATTCGTTTCGTGCCGGTAGAATAAATTAAAAAAAAAACGAAATGGTGGATTTAAAAGTATATGTGCAGTCTGGTTTTTCAAACCTGTTTTTTTAATTTAACTACTTCTAGTCGGCATTTGTAGAGTTGTTCATAAATTGTTGGTATTATTCCAGTGAGTTGTGTAATTCGATACGCGTTTCAACAGTTTTTGTTGATTGTAATATTGGAACTTTACCCACTAAACTTTTTTGCCACTCCATCATACCACCATATCATCCACTTGTCGTTGCCATGTATCATTTCCCTACTAGCCACCTCTACGTGCTTGTTTTTGGTCATATAGTTTGTAGGCATAGTGGAAGTCATAAAAATATGTTACTTTCATTCACTGAGATATTATAATATGAAATTGTCTCAGTGAATGAAAGTGAGAAGGTACTAAAGTGTAAACATATTTATGACTTCGACGTACTTAGCAGCAGATGGGGATGGACAGGAGAACAGCCCAAAATTATCTATACACGATTCTATTGTTAAGATAATAAAGAGCGTGTGTAGGTAGTTTTGAGCTCTTTCTCTATGTGTTTGTGCAATAAAGATAAAATAAATAAACGATCGTCGATTGGTGGAAGTTCGGTTGGTGTCGTAGCTTCGACTGGTCGACGAATATTGATCGTTCACACAATCAATCATCTAGCATCGACCGTCGATCGGTGATCAATTTCTATCAATTTACATACATACTTCCTTCCGTGTTCATTCCCAGAGCGGGGTAGGCAGAGCTGCAGAAATACCAACAACTCTAAAGAAACTTGTTCATAATTCTGTAACCACATTTTGTACAAGATGTTTATCAGTGTATTAGTGACAGGTTGCAAGTCTATCGCTTACTATTTATGATTTCTCTCATTTTCTATGAATTATATTCTGGCGTTAAAACGTTTAACGTTTTTCTTGTCAAACTCTGCGTTATTCCCTCTACAAATTAAGTACCACGCTGTTTATTTTATTCCCATACAATATAGATGTTATCATTGTCGGCAACGGTGTATACTCAACGTCAATATTCGAACTTA
Organism: Acleris holmiana; assembly: GCA_949316455.1. Taxonomy (NCBI): domain Eukaryota; kingdom Metazoa; phylum Arthropoda; class Insecta; order Lepidoptera; family Tortricidae; genus Acleris; species Acleris holmiana. The sequence continues at coordinate 6,714,666 of OX438777.1, read as the reverse complement.
AATGATCCTATTTGTACCTATTCGCTTTAAGTCGTTTGAGAATATCCTATGGCGGTTAATACCTGATGTTACTGCGACAAGGTGCTTAAAAGATCAGTGACTTATGGACTGTTAATGCTGTGTAGGCACCACGTGTTCGTGTGTCATTGTGGTTGTTTTGTTTACGAGCGATACCCGAGCCCGCCGAGCCATCCTCACTCGATACTTAGAATGCTTGGGACAGAAAAACACAACAGGCTATTCCCATATCATATGCAATATGTACACATGTACCTACTTGGCTTACACGATTAGCTTTGCACTGACGGTAAACTTTACAAATGTGGACACGACGACACGTTAGCCTAGTTGGTAGTGAACCTGCCCACGAAGCAAGCGGTCCCGGGTTTAAATCCCGGTAAGGGCAGATATTTGTGTGATGAGCAAGAGTATTTGTTACTGAGTATTGGATGTTTACTATCTATTTAAGTAGGAATGTATTTCTCTATACAGGGTATTTTTTTATCATTGCACAAATTTTAACATATGATTTTGTATCGTTAATATAATATATTAGGACAATAAAACGTTTTTTTTTTTTTTGCAAATTATCTTTTTTACCTTCTCGCGTGGACACAAAGTCACTTCGATCGAAAAGAACTATGTGTTTGGAGATGTGACAATGCTTTGAATGTTTTGCTTTTTATATTTACTTCTAATTGCTCGTTTTAGAATGCATTTACACTTACATAATAATAACTAAAATTTACTTCTTTTCTTCTTAATTATGTGTGCAAAGTATTTAGAGCAAGTAACTACAGGCAAGGCGATACATGTACAAATTAATTAGAACGTTGTCATACCAGTAAGATGTGATTAAACAACGATAAACACTGCAACTTTTAAACGCGTTTCACGAGCGTATGGTCTCGATACCTACTTCACTTGTACATTAAATTACTATAAAGAAGTCGTTCTGAAGGTTCAATCCCATGGACATAATTATGGATGACCTCACAGAGGCCAGCTAGCAACAACGCTGGCCCGTCTGTCCCAGTAATCACGCGGTGTTGTCGCCGCGCGCGCCAGTGTGCGCCACACGCGGCCGCGCGCGTCTTCACCGAACCTATTTATTTTAGGCGCTGCCTGCACTCGGCTCAGTCCTCCTCCACTCCCCGACCAACGCGTGCTGTGCTGTGATTTTGAATCTTATCAGTTAAAGAATAAAAGTTATAATGTCGGCGTCCCCGATCGCGAGGCAAGCGACCCACAGCCAGGCTATTCCTTCTCGGAGGGTGCTCATCACGGACCCTGCGCAGATGCCCGATGTGTACTCCAGCACGCCTGGAGGCACCCTGTATTCGACCACCCCTGGAGGTAAATAGTACCCTATTTTTGACGTTGTTAAGTATGATATTGCTTGTGCAATTGTAGCTGGTTATTTACAAGTCGAAAAGTCAAATTTGCGAATTATTTACCTTTTTGAACTGAACGTTTCCCTTATTCTAAAGCTTAAGAACTTTGAATCAAACGTAATTTTGTTTTATTATAGTTCATCATACTTGATGAATGATTCAAAATAAGTTACTTTAGGTAACTTGTTTTAAATCAGGTTTCTGTTCCCTTTATCTACTTTATCGTTGTTATCATTTGCATAGGATAAAATTTATCTAAGTATGTACACGATATAGTCACACTTCACTAGGCTATAAGCTAAGAGTATAAGCGGCTTGCTAAATTGGTGCGTAGGTTACCAACCTCGGCCGGCTGTGTCCAATTAAGTGTCAGTTAACCTCTATAACTACCATAAAACGTACCATTCCAAATAAAAAGAGACCTTATGGTACCTCACTCTTACTTCTATTTTAATTATTATTGTTATATTAGTACCAAAGGTCTTAAGACTCATTTTTATGTGGTGGATTGCTAAAGTCCAGTGTTAGAGTAAATTTAGACGTGCAACTTGCTGCTTGACTACATTTCACTTACACACTCGTACATTAGGAGTATATAAACAATGAATCGTTTGATTTCAAACCTAATTTACCTAATTGTTAAAATTAAAATTGATTAAAAGTGAAGCCTTGAACCGAAAATTTATTTGTTTCGTAGCTACATGCACCCACTTACGCCAAAATAACTTTGTAAATTTATATTTAAAAACGAAATGACCGTTTCAAATCTAAAAGAGCTAATTAGAAAACGACATCAAATTAAAAAGACAACATACACATCCCATTTGCATCCAAAATAGTTCGCCGAATCCGGTCATTCCAAGCTCACCGCATACAAATTACGTATTAAACCGAACATCGAAACACGAAGCAAATGGCATGGCATCGCAAAAAGTTTTATTTCCGTCAAGGCCAGCCGAGTCAATCTCGATTGGTTTATCTTGTTTACATATGGCATTACATAACGCCACATGGCACATGGTTACGAACACGTACGTTACTTTTCTCTACAGATTTGTAATGAGTGGGAGTTTAATTGGTTTATTTGTGACGACTTAGATCGAATAAACACATAGCATTGTAAATTTATTTCAATACCTACCTCTTGATTTGTATGCCAATCGAGATGAAACTTCTTAATGTCACTTATAAACACTGGGTCGACCAAAGAGATGAGAAGTGACATGTTTGATATAAACACGTGGTGTTCTTTAAACAATTTAGTAAATTCTACATTGGATTTTCGATACGTGTGGAAATAATGTTTAACAATAAGATTTTTTTTAGCTATTTTTTATTCCTCGCTTTCAAACATAACACATGGGCCGAGAAACGGCACGGTAAAAACGATATCGCCTTTAAAGTGTTTCCGTATTGCCAACGTTTCGATGACTCTTATGTCATTGATAATAATGGCGACCGAGTCATTTATAAACGATTCTAAAACACGTCAAACGCGATATCGCTATAACGCAGTAGAATAGAGACCATGTTTATATGTCACGTCACGTCGGGAGCTACCTACACCCAGATAAATATGAACTACCAGGATTATAAAAATACGTCGCCATGCTGCGGAAAAGACAAACTACATTTTCCTTTGCAACCCACATAACACAGATTAAACAAGTATTATGGCCAACACAATCCATGACAACCGGTGAAATTACTAGTACATAGGCATTCCATCTGAGCCCTCAGGACTGGCAACGCATTTGTGATCGTAGGATTGCAGTCTGAAGATTGTAGTCTTGAAAATGCAAGTGTCTAATAGTTACAGATCCCACTTACCATCTGGTCACCTGTGAGCTCGTTTAACTTCTTCACGCCATTAAAAAACTTACTTAGGATTACTGTGCACCGGCCGATATTGGCCTGTCAGTTCATCGTATTTGAAGAGAAACATACCTACATAAGATATAGCTTCTCATTTTAACAAATAGCTTCGTCCCACTTAGCTCTTAGCCTCTTAGCGAATTCGCTGCTGTTAGTCTAGGTAATACGAGAATACGCTTGTGGAGAATTTGTGGTGTTCCTTGAAATATGATGCTTTGGAAGTGAAAAATACACTACTGACTGCGCTGCGTTTCGCTGTTTGTGCGCCGAGCCTAGTCTGTGGGACACATTAGTGGCGACCTCATTTAAGTAAATACACTATAGACATATTTCGCACGTGAGTTCATATCAATTGCCTCGAGGGGCAGATCGGGGGCCGACCCGAAGTATTATCAGTATTATCATTCGTTAAGGCTTGGATAGCAACAAACAGCTAAGCGGAACAAACGAGGTCGTCAGTTCCTCAATATCACACAAATGGGTTCAAGGCTACCGTATTGATACGACTGTAGTCGCAGCAGTCGATGGTTGAAATACACGTTTATATTAAAATTAGGTTTTATCGAGACTTTGTTTCACAAGTGGTTTATCGCTGTTCCCCGTCGGAATTTTTGGGAAAAAAAGTACTGTATGTCAGTCCCGGGGCTAATGAGGATCACTGTATTCTGGTTAAAATCACTATAAGGAACTATCCTTAATAGATATTAATTTATTTGCTGAAAAACACAAAAGATAAGGCTGAATTAAGACGGTTTGAGCCAGTTCCTAAACTACCTACAATACCCATAAAGCACCCACGGTCGTCATTTGTACGGATTACATTACGACGCACCGCGTGCGTCATCGGCAGTATAATCCATGTATAATCAATTAGATGAATTTTCTAGCGTTTACTTAGCTTCACCTGTCCTGAGCTTATGTTTCACTTTGCTTTTGCCTATCTTGCTTTTATACTGTATTTACTGTAATCATTTTAACGTTATGGTAGCTCTCTATAACACGTCACAAAAAATATTGATTGATCCTGCAGAATAGAGGCCCTGAGATAGCACATTAAAAAATAAAAATAAATAAATCACAGGACAATGTCACACAAATCGACCTAGTTCCAAACTAAGCTCTAGGCTTGTACTACGGCTTGTAATACAGTGTTTTGTATTGTATTGTATGGGTGCCTATTAGACAACGATAAACTTACTTATATAGAAAAATATATACTTAAATACATAGAAAACATCCAAGACTCAGAAAAAAATACTCGTGCTCATCACACAAATATCTGCCTTTACCGGGATTTGAACCCGGGATCCCTCCCCTAGCTTCGAAGGCAGGGTCACTACCAACTAGGCTAGATCAAATAACTCAACTAACTTGATCTCAATGAGCAGTGTAGGAATATTAAAGCAGAAATTATGCCGTCTGCATTATCAAAAACTTGATCATGTAAGTCTCATGCGTAGGTATACCTATTCAATTTAAACGTTAATGCGTCTTATTTAATTAATTATTCGACAAGATTTTGCGTCGGCTTGAGGTAAACATGTAATTAGCAGCAGTATGCGCCAGCCATAACAAATGCAGTTAAAACGGTTACACTTTACTTGATCACAGAATAAATGCGCACTTTAGTTAAACTTGATTGAAAATGCAGAACCGATTAAAATCAAATTATATAACACCGACTAAGGCCCTGGTATTTCCAGCTTTTAGGTAAACTTAATAAACACTTGACATTATCTTAAACGCTCCCTTAACTTGGCAGTGTGCACCACAGCATACATACTATAATGTTCACTGTTTGTTTTTCTTTAATTTATATTTTTCATGCCGGTTCGAAATCAAATAGGATTTGAATACACGACTTTTTTATTTTTTTATTTAAGGGTTAAAACTGTATACCTAGTTATTTTGTAGCGCCATATTTTTACAGAACCGCTGTTGCACTTAAACTAAGTTCCATTAGGACACCTTTCTATCTGTCACTTCATAATTCGCCAAAGCAGAAAATGACAGTTTTTAAACGTGAATTCCGGCTAGGTACATACAATTGAATGAATTTTTGTACCAATAATAAGAACACCCTTCGTATAGCTTTCAATTGAACGACGTTTGTTTTTGAGTTGTATCATTTTGTAGTGTAGCAGTGACATGTCTATAAGTATGGTTTTGAAGCAGTTTCGTGTTACATATACTGGGTGATTTTGGGGTCTGGGTCACTCACTAGGTTATTCACTTTTGGCCATTCCGGATCATGACCCCAAAATCACCCAGTATATTTAAAGTCACAAAACTTTTAAAGTTGTATGTAAAGTCTTAATTTCTAGGGCACGATTGGTACTTGTCAGAATGATAAAGGGATCAAATGAATTATGATAATTATCCTGAAATGTATCGAGTGAAGATCGATTAGTACTTACGTAAATCGTAAGTATTCTTATCAAAGGACACTTTTAGTGCTTTACTGATACTGGGCCTCTATTTTCTGCTCGGTAAAACCATATTGCCTTTAGAATGGTATCGTATCGTCAAAGTTACGTTACGATAGGTCTTGTAAGTACTCAGTAGAAAAGAACCCTTGATTTTTCTCCAAAGTACTATGTATGCATAAAATAGGCAAGTATTCGAACCTAACATCGTAAAAAATAATTATAACGATGACCATATTAATCTTATCAAAATGATACAGTGGCGGCCATATAAAGCCGAATTCAATAAATAAACTAATATTATAAACGTGAAAGTTTGTAGTTATGGAGGTTTGTTACTCTTTCACGTAAAAACTAGCGAATGGATTTTGGTGAAATTTGTAATGCAAACAGCTTATACCTTGGATTAACACATAGGCTAGCTTTCATATCGCTATTCCCTCGGGAAATGATTTATACGGGTACGAAGTCGCGGGCGGAAGCTAGTAAATAAATAAATGCAAGCCAGCAAACAGAAGTCATACCACATGTTCTTATCTCATTTAGCTAAAGCTAAATTAAAATTCTATATTTCAGACTAGAGTAGAATGTTTACAAAGGACCTCAATTTCGCTTCAAATATATTTTCAGTGATTTTATACACGACCGATTTTATTACAAAACTTTTTCAGTTAGCTCAGAACTTTGAATGGAGGCGACAAAAGTTTAACATTGTGCTCTATAGAAATCCAAGCTTAAATAGAAATATAAAGTTTCTATTTAACAGATTATGATGCTTGGAAAAGTCGTTAAATATCGCACGATTACACGTTTCATAGCTTATCGTTTGAGACTGGCGTTTGTACCTATAAGTATGTGTAATCTATATTTAAAAAAAGCTTGAGTATAAATAGATGTAACTGTCAACACACACACGAGTAACTCGCACAAACACCGTGACATTTGTACAGCAATTTAGTTTAGGACAGTTCCTACAAAATTGAAAATTCGATACTCCGGATGTCCCATCCCTCTCACCCGTCATTCACAGAAATGTATGAAGTCTCACGTTTATCGAACTTCGATTTTTGTAGTGTTGGCTCACCGCCACATGCAAAGACCGCAACCGCAATGTGATTTACACATACATCGGTAATAATTACGTCTGTCGATATATAACTTTGTGTGAGTTGCTTTGTTTATAACTGATAATAATACGTGTTTATAGACGTCGAAGAGATAAATAGGTTGAATATAAATGTACAGTCAATAAACATGACGTACGTTTTGTGTAGGTATTTAATCGTGTTCTCTTATATGCGTCGTACGACTTTTTGTTTTGAACTTATTCAATATGTTACTTTTTCATAAGAATAAATTTAAGTTAAGTAGCTATTAAAAAGACCTATGGACTAACTCAGTCAGGCGTCCGCCCGGACGCGACTGAGTACTCCTGTGGGTATGGATGAAACTTAAAAGTAACGATAATTAATTCTAATCGAACTAGTTATTGGACTCCATCCGTGTAGAAGTCGTTTGTCGTTACTTAATGTAAAAATACCCCTTGTCCTTTCTCGGGTTTCAAGCTATATCCATACCAAATTTCATTGAAATCGGTTTAGTGGTTTATTCGTTTAAGCGTTACAAACAGACAAAGATACTATCACATTTGTAATATTTGTATGGATTCGGATGCGGGATAGAAGGAATTAAGTATATTCAAGCATAATATTGATAATTCTATTCTTTTATCGATTAGTGTAGGTGATAGACAAAATTGAGGGTCACCTTTAAAGTAGTTTCCGCCCATGACGCAGACCGGAGCCTATTACCAAGTGACGATAGCGTTTGCGCTTGTAGAAGCGCTAATATGTTCATCCCTTTCTCAACTACTAATCGAGCGCGAAACGGATGCCGCTTGGCTATAGGCTCGGCGTCGTAAATCTATACCTACAAATTACGATCATGGACGCTATACGCTGCATAATAGAATACGACAAACAATCGACTAATTCCGTTTTCCCATCTTTTCCAGGAACCAGGATAGTGTACGAGAGGTCTTTTATGATGTCGCTGCGGCAGTCCCCCAACTCGCAGACGCCGCCGAAGTGTGCGTTGCCCGCCGCCATGTTGAAGAACCCAAGCGCTGCGGGCGCGCAGATCTTGGCGCCCCAGAAAAACGCCCGCTCGAATTCCATCTCCTTTGACGAGTCACAGGAAACATTCTGCATGGATCTCTAGAAACTTATATTAAGTTTCCTATTATATAGCCTTTAAATTAATTTTAAAATCTGTAACGGAAACACAGTTCAGTTGGGTTGAGTTCGGCGTAAAACCATTTCCAGTCAAGACAGCCGGTGGAATGACTATAGCATGGTTACTCATCACTTCATCGAATGTATCATTTCATCGAATTTTATTTCATCGAATGCTATTTTCTACTAAAACCATAATGTTTTCAAGGTATCTTAAACATTCATTACGTAGGTTAGGTTAGGTTAGGTTAGATGTTTGAGATACCCTGAAAATATTATGTTTTCAGCAGAAAATAGCGTTGGATGAAAGGTGTCTCGATGAAATGATAGACAACCCTATAGCATACATTAAATCTTAGTATTTTAAATTTAGGGTTGTACCTAACCTTGAGTTTGTAATTATGTCAATGGGCTTAAATGCTCACCATCAAGTGGCAAGTGTTCTAGTTTGAAGAAAAAATGTCTTAAAAAAAAACTTATACGACGTTTTTTTAGTGACGAACCTACCCCAATGCTTTTTTAAATGTTTATATAACTTTAACAGTTATGCATAATTTGGTGTGATGCTTTACGTTTAACGTTGATTGTTTATTGAAAAAATATTATTTAAAGGCTTCAATATTTAGTATTAGGAATAAAATAGTTTTTAAGCGTGACTGAACCGTTGGTAGTGCGTTAAAACGCCGACCTATGCCACTTTTAGTAAAAATAACATGTTTTTATTAAAAGTAGTTAAGGGACAAGTGTAAATAGTATCGTTTGCGTAAGACGCACAAAATAAACATTATAGAAATCGTAAGTTTTCATATTAAAAGCAAGTGCCATTGAGTAGAAGTAAGTTAGATTATAATTTACTTCTGATGTGGTGTTGCGTACAGACTGTTTTTTCAATATATTTAGTGTTTCGAAGTATTTTATAGTGAGATATTAAAATAAAGATATGTGAAAATTATGAACATTATAACGGTAAAAGTTTATATACAGAACGATGGTTCTATTTCATCAAATATTTTTAATTTTGTTAATTGCGATGCATGGTCAATTTATTGTATTTTCTCAAAATTATAAATTGAAAGCGTATAAAAATTATAGCGACTTATGTTATTAATATTGTAGTTGTAAGGCATTGAATATGACAAGTGTTGTTGTTCCAAAGCATTTATGACACAGTTTAATTTGTAAATATATTCTGTTTTGACCCTGTTTAAGGGAAAGCATGATATTTTTATCAGCTACCAATTTTTGTACCAATAAAATTGACATTATTATAATACTTTGTTTTATTGCATTAAAATTGCAAAAAAAGGAGATGACCATCCTTCTCTCCAGATTTGTTACCGGTCCACCGGTCGAGTGTAAGACAGGAAAAGGGCTTTATTTGACAAATATGCTTTACTTGACGATTGAGAAACAGGCGGTTAATGGTGGATATTTAACAGCTGAAGGGTTTAGTGACGAGTCTTCGTATATCAGTAGAACATCGGATAACCGTTATCCTTATCTGGAATCGCATTTCATATAAGATCTAAACTAGATTTCGTAGCCCAAGTAAGATCCTCCCAGAGGCTTTATTCTCTTTGACTCTACACGTATTGTTATCGTGTTACTTTTTACTCGGCCGCCATTAATGTAAAGTAAATAAGAGCCATCATAAGGTTAAACATACGATAAAATATTGAATCGTCTCAGAGCGATTTGGGACGTCACTTACCTACATATATTAACTGGTCTGTCTGGATTTTCGCTCTCAAACAGAGGCATGCACTTTTTATGTGGGGTCATTGGAATTTGTAAATTATTACATGCTTTTTGGTAAGAGAAACCATTGTGAGGAAACCTGCGCAGATATCTGCAAAACTTTTTAATATAGTTTGTAGTGCTTTCGACATCGACATCGGCATCGACACTGGATTCATAGACAGACTTTTCTAGGTTTGTGATAGTCACAAGTCTAACACAACTAACCTACGTAATGAATGTTTAAGATAACCAGAAACAACAGGGTTTCAGCAGAAAATAGCTTTTAATGAACTGAAATTCTGTAAAACGTTCTATGAAATGAGTGTCGGTAAAACAAGGGGACACCGTGCGTACACTTTAAGGTGCAAGTCAGGGATAGAATTAACGATCCTTCTCTCAAAAGGCTGATAGAACCAGGAGGCTATAGGAACCCAGTACGAGGCTGATTCTATATATTTATTAGGTACTGAGTTATCAACGTTCTGAGTGCCTTTAATCATAAAATTTATTGCATTTGGGGCAGTCCCAAGTTTTAATTAACTTACTCTTTGAATCGGATGCCTCGCAAGCCTAGGTCGCAATTGAATTATTTAATTCTGTTACAGTTCTAAAAGGAACTAAAGTTAGAGGGAATGTAAAAATATGTATTTCACTAGTGTGCGCAAAAGTTCGTATAAAATTGCAAATTAGATTATGGGAGCTCCGAAAAAGTATCTCATACCATTTTAAATCATACTGATCACTTTTCATAAACATATTTTTTATACCGTTTTACATCATAATGATGATGTAAAATGATGAATGATCGTGAGGTTTGTTTTATAAACGTCCTAAACGCAGAACGGTTTTAGTAAAATTCACTTTAGGAGTTGAGATCATTATCAATAACAATCCTTAACAAATTTTTTTCGATGGATGACTTTAGTCACAAATCGTTATTTGTATACAAATTCGAAAGACCAATTTTATATGAGCCAAATCACTAACATTAGGCTGTCGGGCGATATCAGAAATAATATTAAAAAAAACCGGCCAAGTGCGAGTTGGACTCGCAAAGTTACACGTTTATGGCATCGTAGCTCCCAAACGTAAGGACCGATTTGGACACGCATTTTATTTTAAGAAAGAGTTTAATCGGGATGGTTCTAAGCTAGGTCTCATTAAAATTGGTTCGGCCGTTTGAAAGATATTCAGAGAGCTTTTATTTAGAGAGTTCTAAAATAAGGGTTCGCTATTATATAGGGATTTTATCTATTTAATAGTTATGTTGGTGGCAAAAAATAAAACTGAATCCGGACTAAATACATACATACATAACATCTCGCCTTCATTCCCAGAGTGGGGTAGGCAGACCTACAGAAATACCAACAACTCTAAAAAGACTTGCCGATAATTCTGTAACCACATTTTGCACAATCAGGCCAAGATGTTTACCAGTGTATTAGCGACAGGTTGCAAGCCCATCGCTTAATAGTACTAAAAGCCTTTATTCCCTTAGTCGCCTCTTACGACATCCACGAGAAGACATTGAGTGGCACTTTTCTAACCCGGCAACCACACGGAATTGTTCCGGAGTAACCAAATGCATCCAAGATTTGAATATTTTAAGAACAGATTATAATTATTAGAGCCCTCGAGTAGGGGTAGACCACCCCACACTAATCACACGCATTTATTAATACGTAAAGTCATTTTTACTGGAACCAGTTTCGCAAAGGTCATCGAACTCTCCTATCCGATCCCCATGACATGCGAACATTTGCTATTTACATTTAGACTCTATGATGTACGGGTAAGGCTTAGTTTGCGTTGCCGTGCGTACCCCATTCCACCCTCGCCCTATAATCTGTCTGGAACTAATACTTCATGACGTTTTGCGTGTTGTTTATATATGACGGTATTCGGATGCGAAAATGAATGGCAAAACTTTGTTCTCATGCTTCGAGAAATTAAAATGTGAGGGTATATAAAATCAGGTGGGGCAAGTTGGTGCGTCAACAGGGCAAGTTCAACAAATCATATATTTTTAGGAGATATTGTTGGTTTGATGCACTTGCCTTGTAGACGCATTTCAGTCAGTTGCGGCAAATACGTCTACAGGGCAAGTGCATCAAACCAACAATATCTCCCAAAAATATATGGTTTGTCGCACTTGCCCCGTTGATGCACTACCCCGCCCCACCCGACCTAAGTTATTTTTTAAATTCAAAAAGAAACTTATAAGTTTAACTTGAGTATCATTGGCATAGAAGCTCTAAAACTGTTGAACCAATTTGGATGCGCTTTTTAAAGCTCGTTTAATCGGTATGGTGCTTAGCTGGCGCTTATTATTTATTTTAACTTATTTGCATAAATCAATAAAGTACAAATGGCGGACCTAATGCCCAGTGGCATTCTCTACCAGTCAACCAGTAGGCGAAGCAGAAAAAAAAACCAAGGTCGGTGCTAAGAAAAATATAGTGTTGGCTCACATAAAATACTTCTTCAATTTTTTTTGTATGTCAAGCCACTTTTTTCCGTTACTTTAAGAACTATACTGTTGTAACTTGGTAAGTAGATGTATTCTTTGAACCGCATTAAGATTTTCACACAAAAATAGAGAAAAAACAATTCATTTTGGGGGTTCCCCATGCTTAGAACTGAAACTGAAATTTTTGTTTTCATCAAACCCTTACGTGTGGGGTATTTATGGATAGGTCTTCAAAAATTATATTGAGGTTGCACGAGAGACACTTCCAAAGTGGTAAAATGTGTGTCAACCAGTAAGTTCTAAAATAATTGAATGATAAAACTAAAAAAAAATACGATGTAGATAACCATGCAAACTTCCACCGAACATTGGTTTGAACGAGATCTAGTAAGTAGTTTTATTTTTAATACGTCATAAATCGTCTTGCTGCTACGGAACCCTTCATGGGCGAGTCCGACTCGCACCTGGTCGCTTTTTCTTAATTACTGTACTTAAAATAAAAATTAAAATTGTTTACGTATACCTAAAAGGTAATTTTTTCGTCATAAAAACGTGACAAACATAATTACAAATAGAAACGCTTTATAACGTCACGAGGCTTTCGCGACCTCAAAAGATCACGTTTTCGGGAACGGGTTTGCTTATTGTTAGGTTTCCCAAAACACAAAATTAACGTGTTGGAAAGAAATACAATTTTTAAAACCGATTAAACACTCATTATAACATCCACGGAGGAATTTAGTAATTTATATTATAATTTACATTTAGAATTCTGATGGTTCTGTTGTCTAAACCTAGCTTTGCCCGAAATATAACTTACACTTTGCGTTAATCTAGGACATGCAAAAATGTACGATGTGTAGGTATATATTAATGTTGTTTAAAAAAAGGCTTGTTAAAATAATCTTGTTGGTAGGTAAATAAGTCCTCATAGGTAAATATATCCGACATAACACTGAGCTACACAAGTTGAACTAAGCCAGTCATGAACGGAATAGGTACATCACGTATTCCATTATAATGCACTTAGCCCGCTTTCTCATAATCATGCTACGAAATTAGCGCAAGCCTAGAAAACACTAGGACTTATTTAGCTATTCTAGATTATACTTTATGGTCACGGAAATTAAGGTAATTATCTTTTGGAAATCAAAGGTCACTCGATCGGCTGCGGAGCATCTACGAAAATGTATGCTACGGCGTAGCTTCGTAGACGTAGATGCATTTTAAGGATGTCGCATAGTTAAAAGTAAATTTACACACTATAGTGTTTAGGTTTGACTTATTCTATCTTCAGATGAAAATATCAGTTAGTTAAAGTTATCACTCTCCTTTTCACTGTCACATAAAGAAAAAAAACATAGCTAAAATTGATCTGTTTTATACTGATATCTGAAGATGGATTAATCAGCCGGATTAAATATTGGTCCAGTTTAGGAATATAACCATATTTATATTAACCAATATAAATAAGATTTAACAGTGTTTGTCGTGCAGCGGTAATTTTTTTTAATATCTTCAAGTATAAATCTCAATTAATTCAGGTGTACAGTGCCTCTTTTCAGCTTAATAAAACCTTATCGTTTTTGACATGTTATCGTTTTGTTTGTAACTTGCACATGGCTGGGATTCTGCACGGTAATAACGATATCGTATTCGACCTGTTTCCGTATTGTCAACGTTTTGATAACTCTTATGTCATTTACAATAATGGCGACTGTGACATAAACGATTCAAAAACATGTCAAACGCGATATCGTTATAACGCTGTAGATTAGAGGCCCAGTAAGTAAATCATAGCTATATTATATCGTTTTTTTCCCTGAGGATGGAAGCCCAGTTGTAAAGATTCTAAATTAACCTAGTAACTAACTCTTATCCTTTAATAAGGCCCGTTAAAGTAAAAATACTAGACCAAAATGAAATACAGTCATGGAATCGCAAAGCTCTATAGAGTAATAATAGATGATGTCATATTTCAGGAAAATACAATTAAAATTGTATCATAAAACATAGGTAGTGAAGTTCAATTTCAGCTTATTGTAATGTGGTCAATATAGAGCCTCTGCCTTATTAAGGGTTAAGCTTATTATTTCACGTCGACAGAATGAATTAGACTAATTATATCGCACTACCTAAGTTTTACCTTGAACATTTTAGTCTAATAATATAAATTTCAACTTATGTTAGCTACATTCTTTCTCTCGATTTATTTATGAATGATGAGTGTGAAAGGGATGGGGCACCCGAAGTTTCGAATAAAATACTTCGTGGTGGCCATCCTGGGACTCTGTTCTACTCATAAAATCATACTAATTTTGATATAGTCGTAGTCATATATTTTATTGCCTTATGTTGTACGAGGGGCGGCTGAAAAGTTCTAAGCCTAGGGTAGAAAAAAAAGGTTCAGATTTTTTTTACTATTTTTATTTTTCAATATAATCTCCCTCTAATTCAATGCATTTATTACATTTTTTAAATAATGCTTTTAGACCGTTAAAAAAATAAGTTTTATTTTGGCTGTCGAAATGTTCCTGTACAGCCGCCTTCATCTCTTCATCACTGCCAAATCGCTTTCCCCTTAAATCTTTCTTCAAATTGCTGAATAGAAAATAATCACTAGGGGCCAGATCTGGACTGTAAGGTGGATGATCAATTTCCTCGAAGCCAGTTTCCTTCAGAGCAAGCTTGGCAACACGAGCGGTGTGAACGGGGGCGTTGTCTTGCAAAAACAAAATGCCTTTGCTCAGTTTGCCCCTTCGTTTCTCGACTATGGCTTGTCGCACTTTTCTTAATAGCTCAGCATAATAAACTGCATTTATTGTAGAGCCTTTCGCCAAATAGTCTATTAAAAGAATGCCATCGCAATCCCAGAACACGGTGGCCATTAGCTTAGACGCCGATCTTTGAACCTTGAATTTCTTTGGCGGCCTTTCACCCTTTTCGATCCACTGCATAGATTCAGACTTCGACTCTGGATCATACTGTCTGATCCATGTTTCATCAACAGTTACTATGCGGGAACAAACTTCATCTAAACCTTCTTCACATAATTCTAAAAATGCCTGAGAAGTTTGAACACGACGTTCTCTATCGAAAGCTGTGAGCATTTTCGGCACCCAACGAGCACTTACTTTTGTCATATGCAAATGTTGATGCAAAATCTCTCCAACTCTTTCCTTACTAATACCTAAGGCTTCAGCTATTTGCCAAACCTTAATTCTCCGATCCTCTAATACTAACTTTTTGACTTTTTCAGTATTTTCTTCAGTCCCAACCGATATTGGCCTTCCTGAGCGAGGATCGTCTTCGATCGACTCCCGTCCAAGTTTAAAAAGTCGACTCCATTTTTTAACAGTGGCATGAGAAGGGCCAGATTCACCGTAAATACTAGACATTTCTTCAAAAATTATTTTCGGCGATTTGTCACTTTTTGTGAGGAACTTAATGACTGCACGGTGCTCAATTTTCGTGATATGCGTTGATAATTCACACATGATGACCTTTAGCGTCGGATATCTCGAGATGTAATAAACAAAAGACGACATTTTTTTCTTTTATTTATTAACTTTTTAAATGGTCTTTTTAGTGGCCAGTATCGCTAACGCATATGCAACCTCAACATACCTTAGGCTTAGAACTTTTCAGCCGCCCCTCGTAGTTACAAAGATCTTAAATACTGGTACATGGATCAACATAAACCCTCTAAGGGCACTGCAATTTATCTGTTTAAAATAAATTTCCTAATTAACTTACAATACTATATTATAAATTGAACACTAGTTTTCTTATATTATTTGCAAATACATAATTGAGAGGGAGAGGGAATCACAAATAGGTACATATAATATTATCATTCTTAATAATTTACCAAGTAGGTACTCTTGCATATTATAAAAACATTTAGAAATTTGAAATAAATCAACTTGCTATTAAATACTGAGATTTTTACATTTTTAATAGTTATGGGTTAGTTACCCCTATTACATGTAACATAATTATCGTATTGTTTTAAACTCCGCCACCATTATGAATACTGTCAAGTATATAAGAGCTATCATAACGATGACAACACGACAGCATGTTAAAAGCAATATGGTATTACAGAATAGAATAGAGCAATCATCAGAGGGTCTGGTTATAAAAAATAAGCATTCTGAAAAAAAAAATGTGTGCAGTTTTCGCTAAATGCATACCTAGCCCTAGCCTTGTCTAGCCCTATATTATTCTAAAACAAAAGTATAGTCATTAAATACTTAACATATTTCATTCCACCTTTGAAAGCATAGATACGAATGCATTCAATGTAGGACCATGTCTAGTCTGAGCGACGCGACCCGCCGGGTCGCCGACCACGAAATCATATGCGGTGTCCCTGCACTCAGGACAAGCAAAAACACATCTTTCAGAGCCTCCCTGTCTTCGACACGATTTATTTATTTCCATAAACAGAGATAAAGTTACAAACTCTTTTCACACTTAATGTTAGTAGTAAGGTTTAATTATATTTGGGTCCTTCATGCAAGAAGGGTCACAAGGATGCGAGGTAAAACCCACATACTAACGGGATCCCAAACAAAACTTTAGTGCCTAATGGTCAAACACTGCGGTTATCTAACGTATAACATTATGAAACATTTTATAGATTTAGTGGAATGTTGTAGTGTTATAAAATGTATAAAATTTTATAACCGTAGTGTGTGAGCACTATGCTTATATTGTCGTAGCGTTCTTTAAAACGAAGAAAATAGAATGAATAATGACGATTTTAGTTAATGAATAACATGCCAATTTAAGGTTCTTAGCGTTCTCAACATTTTCGTCTGACTACAAACTTTCTGTTAGGCTAAACAAACACAGACAGAGGATTTTCAAAGCCTACTTTTTGTTAGACTGAAATTAGAAAGTACTGGAATTCTGTAGACTACTGAGAGCGGCATCATGAAACTGGTGGACGAACTTTGCGATTACACTATAGTCTGTGTCAATTAAAATTACCAAAGATGTAAATCAGTTAGTACTGTTGGACAAATACCCTCAGATATTCATCAAGCGTGTTTTATTTAAAATCAATTATCCATACTAATATTATCACTAATACACTGATAAACAACTTGGCCTGTTTGTGCAAAATGTGATTACAGAATTACGAACAACTATTTTTGTAGTTGTTGGTATTTCTGTAGCTCTGCCTACCCCACTCTGGGAATAAAGGCGTGATAATATGTATGTATGTATGTAATATAATAAATGGGAGAGTATGTTTTTTAAATGTTATTCTTTCATAGTTTTTTGATGAAATTTGGTATGAAGATAACTAAGGTCAAGGGGAAGAACAAATAATACTTTTTATCCCGGAAAATAGGGCAGTTCCCGAGAGAACAGCGATAAAAAAATTCGCGTCGCAGACAACAGCTTGTAACTTACATATAAAAAGGATACAAATACGCAGTCACAATGACACTTAAAAATGCCTTTGCCCTAGAAGCCGATAACCCCTTCGTCTAGGGGAACACCGAATACTGCACAAGCAAAGCCATTAAATCCCTACTAACGCCACCCTATTGGCTACACAACGCAATAAGACTTTAATCAATAAGCAAGCCTTTGCAATCACGCCTCGCGCTGTCCGGCGATGACTTATACCTGCATACATGACAGGCCAATACAAATGAACCCTAAAGCTTACTTTTCGATAGAGACGTTGGGGTCTTAGTATAGTGGCGTTTGCAGAAAGTGCGTGGCGATGCGGGGCTTCTGCTAAGCGCATTAGAGCGACCTTGTGCGGCGGCCGTGGACTGGGGCTCCTAGCCGTCAGTGCCCACTGGAGAACAATTGCGACGTTCCTATCAGGGTTTTTACCATTCGTAGTTAGTCGTAAATATTCGTAAAATGCACAATGCTACGCTACATTTAATATTCATGTCAATATACCTAAAAGGGTAGCTAAAACAGTATCAATTTAAAACTTTAACGCATAAAACTTCTGAGGTAATTGTAAATAAATAAAGTATTCTTCATGACGGTGAAAGCTTTTTGCAATGAACAACAATTTAGGTCAGTTCGTCGCAATCAACCTATATTTGACGCGAAAAGTCTCTAGAGGGGAATTCACTGACAATAATTGAAGCAGGCATTCGGAGTCCGCGGCCCGGCTCTCTCTGATTATCGTCCAAAGTCAGTTAAAATGCCGCATTATTATGTAATGCCTGCAGGGCATACTCGAGTTTCTTGAGAAATTTATCTAAAATCCCAGATCGCTTCAAAACAATGTTAACAAACCCAACACGAGGTTCTCAAGCTCGCCGTAACTTAAGCTCAAGTTCGGGTATCGACCGGCCATAAGGAGATGGCGTGACTTAATTGAAATTAAAGTTATCTCAATCAGTGGTCGGTCGACGGCGAGGATTGTTTACCGGGCGCTGGCGGCCGTGGGCGGTGGGCGGCAGCGCCGGCGTCAGCTGGGTGCGCGCGCCCGCGGTCGATAGCACGTGGCGCAGCGCGCAGGCGCGCCGGTATCGAGCCCACACGGGCCGCCGCCGCCGCCGGCCGCGCACGTCATGCATGCGGGGTCCTAGCACGCGCGCGGGCCTCATGGGCACCGTGCTCAGCTTCAGCCCGCGGGAGCGGCGCCCGCCCGCCGCCGCGCCGCCGCCCGACCGCGCCGCGCTCGCCTACTCCTACGAGCGGCTCAACAACGCCAAGAACCGCGAGAACCGGGAGCTGCCGCGCGACGAGCGCCGCGCCACCCTCGACGACGCTGCCAAGATCATCTCCGAGAAGACGGCGCTCGAGAAGAATCTGAAAAAGCATTCGCTGTTCATAAATGCCTTATCGTGGAAGAGGTTTTCGACCGCGAACAACAACAAGAAGAAGTTAGAATGCAAGACGAAGAGCGTGACGACGTTCCGTGCGCCGTTGACGGACAACGCGCCGCTAGACCGGAACAAGAATGTCAGCGTGCAGGGGACGCTGTACGCGCGGCCGACGCCGGTGCCCGCGCCGCTGCCGCCACCCTCCGAGGTCGCACGGACTAACGCGCTGAACAACAATGTCTGCTACTCGGAGAAGCTGCCGACGACGGCGGTGGGACCGGTGGTGGCGCCGCGCAAAACCGTCATCCAGGCGTCCACGTCGGAGCTGCTCAAGTGCCTGGGGCTGTTCCTGCACGCGCGCTGCCACCGTCTGAGGGACTTCCAGGCGGGGGACGCTGTCATGTGGCTGAGGACGGTGGACAGATCGCTGCTGTTGCAGGGCTGGCAGGTAAACAACCCTCGCGCAGCCGCACTGGCGATCATTCACCTTCACTTCACTTCCTATAATTTGCCTTTCCCACCCCAAAACAAAATCAGCAAGCAATCGGTTCTCAAGACGGTACTTAGAGCCCTTTGTTACGTGCGTCATTTGGGAGAAAATAGAACGTTGGCCAACGAGTTTTGCGCAATATACTCGTAGGCGACAACTAGGGTCGCACGGCGTGGGTGCCCGAGCCCTTTGTTTTTGAAAGGGCGACTGAAGTTTAAAAGGTTATTTGTAATTTTCCACCCATTACCCAGAAAAAGGTAATGCTTTCGTTATTCGATTTTTATACAAACGTTCTTCAACCTACAGAAATACAGTCGTTTCTGCATTTACTTATGAATGAAGCACTTTAAAATATAACCATTCACATTTAAGTACGAGTGCAAGTTCATCCCAGACACAGTACAACAAATGTATTTTTATCAGATGTTTGCAGCAAATTAACGCGCTTCGTCATAATAACAATGACTAGTCCTTGACCCTATACGCTGTTCTGCCCTGCTAACAGAAAAGGCAGTATCTCAAATTCTATGGTCAAAGCAGATGCAATCCTATGAGGTTGGTTATAAGGTTGCATTTGCTACAGGACTTTTGTCTGAGATACTGCCTTTTGTGTTAGCAGGGCAGTGTTACACAATAACTTTGTGGGCGTTGCACTGAGTCTAGGAGTATCAGTAAACAGAAAACCAGTGAAAAGTGATCAGGGCCTCTATTCAGGTGCGTTAAAACGATATCGTGTTTGACACGTTTAGAATCGTTTATGTCACAGTCGCCATTATTGTAAATGACATAAGAGTTATCAAAACGTTGACAATACGGAAACAGAACAAAAACGATATCGTTATAACGCAGTTGAATAGAGGCCCAGGGGTCTGAAAAATATGGTTAACGCTAACGTAAGCGATTTTCGAAAACTGACAAAATATTAGCGCTGGACGCGACCGTCCGGCTATCCTATATATTTTCGAAAACTGACAAAATGAACGGAACTTATATTAGCGCTGGACGCGACCGTCCGGCTATCCTATATATTTTCGACGAGTTCCCTCTATGTCGCCGAAACTTTTTTATCCGAATGAATAGTTACGCCGAATTTTTTTAGCGTAAGTTTTCTCCATCTGAAACGGGACATATATTTAAAATGTTTTGTGTAACTATAGTCCTGGTAAAAAAAACAATGCGAAATTAGAATTTCGAACCATTTTCGATAACGATAACGTCTGCATACGAATGCATCTTGGCCAGGTCGATAAGATGCATGCTTCTACTGTCAATCCGAATGGTCGTCTTCAGTGGCATTTACATTTTATAGGAAGTTGATTGTACATTTATGCACAGTACTATTCTGAGCTGAGTAAAATATTGCTTTAATTGAAATACAAATTACAAAATACTGACTCGTAAGTATTTAAAATACGAAAAAAAATAAAGGAATGTATTTGAAATACAAAATACAGCATTTTAGCATTTTTATTCTTCTTATTTTTTAATTAATGGCGGTCCACACAGTGATTTTGCCAATGTCAAGTGAATAGAGTAAATCAGTAAACAGAATAAATCAAAAGTAAAAGCCGGGCATTTTTCAATCGGCCATCTTCCCTCCCCGAAGGTTACCAGACAATCTAGCATTTCTTTTATTTTAATAAAAAGTAGAAATGACAATTGACCTGATACTTGACATTGACAATTTGAAGTACAGTAACAGGTGCAGTGTTGCCAATTTCAAAGATCGAAATATCAAGCGGTCGCCATTTTGCTTACGAAAGCTATCGATTGCTATTTTCTTCAGAACGCATCCAGTAATAAGATCGCTAAATAAAGGTTAAATTTAATTTGAAGCCGCCATTGCAGTATTTAAAATACTAACTACAAAATACCTCGGCGTCAGGTATTGCATTTTAAGCAAGTAATTGAATTAAAAATACCAATTACGTATTCGTATTTCAATTACGTATTTGAGCTACAGTAATTCAAATACTGCCCAACACTGACTATACAAGTACAATGCCAATAACTACTGAATTTCCTCGTGTTTTTATGAAACACTGGCAACACGTGAGACAAATACTTATACTGTTAGATGCGAGTGCAAGTATGATGCCGATAGCCAGACAGGCTGTTAAGGAAGTACTGTGTATGCCTGTCTAGGCATACACCCTTATGCGCATGTAATGCTTAAACACCCGGGCAAGTGTGAGTCGGACAGCCGCACCGAGGTTTCCGGTCCTCGCGATTTTTAATATTTGTTGTTTTTGGGTTTGCACTCCAATTTCACCAAATTTGACGCTTGTATAGGCTTGTACACCGTTTTTAAAATAGAGTAAAAATAACTACAGCAATGAAAACGTTTCTTGTGCAGTACTACTTATTATTTTATTTTTTTAACCGACTTCAAAAAAGGAGGATGTTATCAATTCGCCTGTATATTTTTTTTACTGTTAGTCAGGTACTCTGCCGCTAAAAAAAATATTCGGTAAAAAAGGTATTCCGGTTTAAAAAAACAGCTATTTAAAGTATGGACGAACAGAAGGATGGATTTGGTAAATTAAGACAATTTTGATTTCACAAGTATACACATACACACAATATGGCCCTAACTACGCATAAACGTGTACAGTCAAGCAAGTAAGTAGATGATCATTTTAGTACCTTGTCACTTTTACTACTTTGCCACATCCCAATGGTCGCAGTACTGTTTTGTTGTGCGATGAAGTATTAAAATGATTATCTACTTTTGCTGTTGACTGTACATAAATGCCTAGCCCTCCGATCACGACTATGGGATAAATAGAGATACATAATTATGTCGGCTATTTAAGTGTACAGGTACAGTTAAAGTGTATTCGTTTCTGGGGTTATACAGTCTGTCCCTTGATAAAGTGCACAAATGAATAGGAATGAAAGTAGGCAAAATCACCGACAAAATAAAATTGGCGTCAGTGATTTTTTTAGGATTAAAAAAATAATATTTAATTGCTGTCAATTCTATCAGAATTTCTTGTACCAAACACAAAAAATAGGCTTTTTTAAAAGAAATGGGGTATTTTTTAAATTCCTTTTAGTTCCTAAAAAATATGCCCAAAATACCCCATGATATTACTAGCTCAAATTATTGATTAACTCATTACCTTTCATTAAAATAAGAATTACGTGTCTAATGCAAAACACGAAGTTTTTGATGAGTGGTCAAAGATATTATGTCTTTCAGTATGTGTTGCTTTTCTGTGTTTTTTTAATATTTATATGGCATATATTTTCGATTTTGTTTACTTGATTGACACAGGAAATGCTTTAGGACTAAAAACCGTTTGTTTCATAGCAATAGACCTCATATGAGGCGAGATAATTCACTTTGTTCCAATATGGTTGACAGCAATCAACGTTCATTTTTAAATCTTTTAAAAATAATATTTTATATTTTTAATATTTTTGGTGAAATTGCATCTAGTACCATCCTTATTTGTTTGTGCACTTTATCCAGGGGCATACTGTATAAGCCGCTGTTTTATTAGAAAAAACTTTAAAACCACGACTGAAATTATTGATATTGTCGTCAATATAATTATGTTGAAAAAATGTGAACCGCCCTCTCATTTCTTTGATTAATATTGATGTCACTCCCACAACCAGAAGAATCGAACGACACCTCGATGTCAAAATCCATCAAGCCGTTTAGATTGCGGAGCGTGACAAAGAAATAGACATACATACATATTCACTCGAAAAACATAACCCTCCTTCTGAAGCAGTCGGGTAAAAATAGACCATTTCCAGAAACTAATTTTATCATTTTACATTCCTATGTAAGTACTTAAATATTTCGCAAGGATGACGCAAATTAAAGGTGTAGTGAAACTCAAAATCAAAAACGTAAAAAAAGAGTACTTAATTTAACAAATCTGACAGTCAAATGGGGGTCGGTCTGATGAACTATGTCAAGTTACAGCTTTGTAGTACCAAGAGTCACTGAGTTAAACCGCGGACAGACGGACAGACATGGACGTGGCGAAACTAGAAGGGTTCCTTGTTGACTAGGTAACCCTAAAAAATACAGTTTATGGCTTGTCGTTTACTTTGACGTATCTTGTGACCCTCGTCCCTACCAAGATGAGTTTAATGAATATGGGGCAAAATATCGTGACACTCAGGTACAGTCAACAGGGCAGGGCAGTAGCCCAGGGACCATAGTGAGTCGATAGTGATGGACTGTGTCAAAGTGACGTTGTCAACAAAAACAGAGATCGCAATCAGGGCATGTTTGACGTGTTTTAGAATCGTTTATGTCACAGTCGCCAAATGACATAAGAGTTATCAAAGCGTTGACAATACGGAAACACGTCAAATACGATATCGTTATTACCGCGTAGAATCCCAGCCCAGATTCTTCTTTTAATTTGGTGTACAACGTCAGTATGACATAGTCTCTAATGGCCTAGGAATCAAATTGGTTGACAGTACATTTAGTGTATCGTAATGTGTTGCAGCTTGTAGTGGTTTGTGTCGTGTCACATCGAAGTCGATCCCGATCTCCGTTAGAGTGGCGATGGCGGTGGTAGGGGAAGGAGGAACGCTACGGCTGAGATTCTACACGGTAAAAACCGGGCAAGAGCATGTCAGACCATGCTCACTGTAGGGTTCCGAAGCCGTTCAGTAATACAAACATTGAATACAAATCTTCAACAATTTTCTTTTTGGTGTACCTCCCCTACACTTAACACGTAATGTTTTTTTTTCTCGTCTACCCCATAGCGTGAGGTGTCGTTGGATAGGTCTTTAAAAAATATTACGGGTTATTAAATAGTAGATTGTACAACGATTGCATAAAACACCATTATATCCAAGACTTAGTGGTATCCATCCGAGCCGGTAGGCGAGGGTGGATAATTAAGTCCAGGATAAAATGGGTTTTAAAACCGAGTTATACAGTATAAAACAGTGATAGATAATCTAAAAATAGTTTTCTTGTTTTAGGCGGCAACGTCTGTTTAATGAGTTCTTGTGTATTTTTTTCCATTAGTGTATTAGGTGTGAGATTTATTTCCTCTTCACTTGACGACATTTTAATTACATTGTTACATTTTGACTTAGTTCAAACGCAATACTGCCAAGCCATATAAGTACTAAGTAATGTAATAATGCTTGTTTTTAATAGTTTTAAAATTCATTTTTGTTAGATGCAACATAGAAGGCACACAAGTTAAAGTAAATGCATTCAAATAATAAATTTGTTTTGTGCAGTCACCTCTTCTGTTTAGCTGTAGGGCTTAATTGTCTTAGTCTAGATAACGACAACACTTTATGCACTAGTGCATAAAATGCTATTTTATGCAGCCTATACCCAGCATAAAGAAGGACTTTACGTGCATGAGAAGTGTAAATACAATTTTTTGATTAAGGGATCCGTTTAGGAAATATTAAGCTTTAAAGCGCTATTTTTGTTAGACTCAAGTATCCCCACCACCTACAGCCAAAATTACAAAAACTTAAAATCTTAAATAAAAGCGCATATTTATAACAAATTTAAAAGGAAAACTACCACGACTAAGTAGACTTCATTGGTTCTTGAGATACAGGCGATTAAGTGTTTATACCTACTAAATCATCTATGACGGCACCACTTGACTTTAAATAGAAAATTTGTTATTACTTGTTGATTTTTATGTTTGTAAGTAGTACTTAACTGTTTCGGAACCCTACACTGAGCATGGTCCAACAGGCTCTTACCCGGTTTCTTAGCCTGCACCCTAAGGAATATTTCTTCCGAATTTCAAATCCCTAGCGTTGTCTGACAGTCAGTCAGTCACGTATGGTATATGTATATTAGACTAGCGACTTTGTATGTGTGTGTATTGTTATTCCCCCGAGAGCTTGAAATTTTCTGGGATGAACCATCCCAAGTTTCATCAAAATCAGCCGTCCAGCCGTTGCAACTTGATGTATCAACAAGCTAACATACAAACTTTCGCATTTATAATATTAGTAGGATAAGTAATAAGGTAAAAACATGTTACGTAGAACAATAAAGATGTTTAGTAAATGTAAAATCTCAGCGGAAAATATTACACGAATTAAACTAATTCCAAAGTAAGCTCTAACTATGGCCACTAGGCAACAATATACAGTACTAGTTACCAGTTTCTTAATAGTCATCCGCAGTCTTTGTTTTTCTTTTCACACGAGAGACAAACTGTCTGTTGCAAGCGGAAGTTTGACAGCGATAGCCAGCCGATTGCTATGCAGAAGCTACGAGTGCACTAAACTCGAGCACGAACTTCTTCCTTCTTTCGAGTAAGTAACGTTAACGTAACGTCATCGACATAAAACTGAATGATTTGACTATCCTATCGTCATTGAGTAGTAAAGGACAAGTACTAAAATAAAGTTTTAGGGGTTCGTGCTACATATATGTAGAATCCGGAAAAGTATGAGTTCACGTGTTCGAATGGGAAAAGTGTTTTTTTTTTTTTTTTTTTTTATAGCATCGAGAAGGCAAAAGAGCACACAGGCTACCTGATGGTAAGTGGAAACTGTGACCCATAGACATTCGCATTCTCAAGACTGCAATCTTAAGACTGCAAATGCGTTGCCAACCCAGAGCACTAAGATGGAATGCCTCTATGCTAGTTATTTCACCGGCTGTCTTATCCCCAAACCGGAACACAACAATGCGAACACTGCTGTTTGGAGGTAGGTTACTGGATAAGATGGTGGTAGCGATCCGGACGGACCCTGCACAAGGTCCTACCACCCGCAAAATTTGAATATATTACGCATATATTATTATTTTTATTTGAATATGTGACGCATATTTAATTGATCTTGCTTGAGCAACTGCACCTCGAGAACAAACGTAAACATAACTCGGGAAAGCTTGATTCGCAGGCAGAGTCGCTACACTAACTATGCTAACTGCGTCGTAAAAAGTTATTTTATTAAGCGTCGTTTCACCGTCTGTGTTATTGAGCCTCTCGTAACAAGGCTAAGGCCACCATTAACGAGGGATAGAACTATAAAAGCCCCAAATGAGGGTAGGGAGAATGCGCACTGGCCTTTTTGCAACAGCATAACCTTTCAAACATATACGGAAAATGGCTAAAGTGAACTGGGGTAAAGTAACTTACCTAAAAAATCGGGCATGAGACATTCTTTAAGTATAGCCACAACTGATCACTGATACAATAAACATTTAGTACCTACCTACTATACATTCATGGTAGAAACGAAATAACTTCCAACGCAAATTCCACAAGGTTGCCGGTTCACTTCGTATGATTAAAGACATGTGATCTACCGTCATGATCGCGCCATCGAAACAAAAGAAAGATATGACTTTAAATTGTTTACTTACGTTTTGACAACTGTGGTGGTTAGGGCAGTACGTATATGCAGACTGCCTAAACTCGTGTTAGCGCTCACTTTAGTTTTAACAAGGATACATTTCATATTGTTGAGAATGGTCGCAGTCATTGTCTAGCTTATAATAAGGCCCTATTGTAGCACAAAATTGATGGAAGTACATAGGTACAAAGGGTTCGAACCTTAAAACGTTGGTTATGGTTTTTTCTAATGAAAAGTGAAAAGACTTGCAAACTACATAAGTATGTATAGGATTCCTACATACATAACATAACATCACGCCTTCATTCCCCCAGTGGGGTATGCAGAGCTACAGAAATACTAACAACTCGAAAAAGACTTGTTTATAATTCTGTAACCACATTTTGCAAAATCAGGCCAAGAAGTCTACTTGTGTATTAGTGTAGGATTCCTAAAATATAATATTATTATTATTTTGGGACAAATTCACACAAATTGACCTAGTCTAAATTATGCTCTATATTTGTACTATGGGTACTAGAAATAAATACTTAAATTCATCAAAAAAATCCAAGACTCAGGAATAAAATACTCACACTCATCAGTCATCACACAAATATCTGCCCATACCGGGTTTTGAACTCGGGACCGCATGCTTCAAAGGCAGGTTCATTACCAACTAGACTAACGTACCGCCAAGGATGAAGTCTTAACAACATTTTGTGGCATTTATACAATGACGTGAAACCAACAAGGCACTAAAAAGCTATTAATGATGGTGACTGTACGAGTTCCAACTTAGTTGCCGTGTTAATAATCTCGAGAAGTGTCAGGCAAGTCGTGAACCATATAGCCCACTTGGCGCTCGTTTCTAAATCAGGTTAATGAATTCAGAAGTGTCGAGACAGGCCGGGATGGGCTGGCATACATCTATGAATACGAGTGAATCTTTTGATAAGTCGTATTAGATATGCTCTCTGAAGTCAAGAAAAGGGTGGTTTTAACGGGTGTAAAGGGTAGTGTATAGTAAATTAAACAAGTATTAATGAGGTCCAAATGGAGGACTTTATTTTATACAAATCAAACCCTAACCTAACATAACCTACGTTACAAATAGCAAGTTTTTTAACTTTTACTACATTTAAATATAAAAAAACATCATATTTTATACACAGCAGCGAGAGTACAAACGGTGGTCGAATTGAACTCGCTCAACACGGTCGTTTGTCACCTGTGAAAAGAGCAGCTTGGCTAGCATTAGTATGGGGATAGCGCTGTATAACGCCGGTATTCGTTGAAACCATCTCTATCGCTAAGCGCAAGTGATAGTGAATACATGACCGATGTACCACGTGACCATTTCGGTAGCCTACGTCAATTCGATACATTTTTCAATCGATACATAATTGGTAACGATTGTCGAATGCAACTTGTCTAGCCCCACAGAGCTGAGATATTCAGCCCTGTAAGGTTGACCACTATCTCCCGGACAACCTGTTCGTGAAAAGTTCATAATTATGATGACGTAAAAGGTATTAGGAAAAAAACAATTCCTTCTGAAAACCAGCGCCGCGGCTCACTGCGGAGTAATGCTGAGTAGGGACCCTTTTCAACGCAATGTTTGTATTTTAGTTGTCATTGGTCTTAAATGCTTTTCTGTAAGCTTTGAATAAATTATCTAGTCTATTACATAGTCATAGGTTATTCACTTTATAGTGGGTGGGATAAAATAATAGGCTTAAGTATATAATAATAATATTTTTTCATTTCGATGTGGAATGTGGCATAGCCTACATCACATGGTAAACATCAATATATTTTCAAAGAAATTTTCAACACTGAATACACCGATATGATATCGCTATTGTTAAAGCCATTATAAATACTCGGCACGTTACTTAATCAACAGCCGGGTGAAATAAAACTTAAATCTCTCTATAACTAATTTGAGTGAGATTCCTTTTAGACGCGAGATATTAATGACCAGGATAATCTTTGGAGGTAGCCATTTCAATTTAATATGTACAAGTATACCTGCCCGTCACTCCGTCCACTCCACACAGAAGTTAACGGAAATGTATAATTTTCCGGGAAAAAAAGTACAGTCAAATTCATCAGTAGCCATTTTAGTACCTTATCGCATTAACGTATTCAACTGAGAGTGGTTTGAATTTAGTTTACCAATAGCTTCAACGCGCTTGCGGGTTATAATATAAAACCATCTCTGTGTTAAATTTTACGTAAAAGTTGAAGTGTTGAACCACTTTTGCATTTATAATAATACTTAGGTAAGCAATAAGGAATTTTTAGTAGCGGTACCACCATCTTGTCCTTCAGCCTACCGTCAAGCATTATTCACATTATTGTGTTTCGTTCTAGGGATGAGGTAACCAGTAAAATAACTAGCAAAGACGCATTATTTTATCTTATTCCTCAAAGTTGGCAACGGATTTGCGGTCTTAGGATTGCAGTCTTAAGATTGTAGTCTTGAGAATGCTTGTCTATTAATCACACGTCACCTGCCTGCCTGTGTTCTCGTGTGTCATCTCTATGACGTACAAAAATGGTGTTAGTAAGGATTAATATAGTAAGGATGCTAGTCAAAATACGTACAATTATAGCAAATGCATTCGTTTATGTGCCAAAGGCTGAATTCTTATTGGAATCGTACTGATTTGACGTAATAAATCAGAATGACAGTGCACTCCCATACGCTTCTATGGTAGTATTTCCGACTCTAACAGTACCAGATAGAGCTATCGGACAGATGTTAAAAGATACCTACTGCTCTGGTAAGATAAATGGCGGTTTCTTATTTATTTATTTCAGATACCGCCCTTTGGCTTAAATTGAGGCCATCTTGTCAGTGGGAAGAACCACGAAACACTTAAAAATGCTCTCTCCTATTGCCCTAGAAATGGCGCGATTTGTCAAGCCCTCAGGCGGGTTCTCGCGGCGGAGCCTGGTTCATTCAATATGGAAGGTGCGTGCGACTTCAGATCGATATGCGGTCGCGTCGAGCGTCTTTGCGGCTTGTTTGCGAGAAAAAACTACTCAGAGTGGGCTGATTTAGAAATCAAAGATTATGTACGGTCCGCTCAATATACGGTTTTCATAACGTTAAGAGGCCGTATAAGAAATTTTGCCGGTTTTGCTTCTTTTCGTGATTTTACAGTTAAAGTACTGCTTTTCTATGAGTTTATATGCACATCATGAAATATCATTTCAGTGATGATCGAATAAATGTGTTACGAATGAAAGAGCTATATTTTTATTTTTGTCGAGTATTATATATAATGCGAGATTTAGGTTGTTTAAAAACATTATATATTGCTATTTTTTTCATTTTTGAGGCAATGAATTGATTTTGAACTGAAGTTACTTACTATTGTTTTAATTTTATGAACGAGAGTTTTAAGTAGCCGAAATCAAAAACAATTTTTGGCACAAATTTCTATAAAATGTTACTATTTTAATACTTTTTTTACACAAAACAATTATAAAAAAGGTGGTAAAAAGTAATTCATACATTTTTAGACGACTTTTACAGTAATTAATTGTTATTTTTAGTCAAAACTATTCGTGAATATCCGATATTCTAAACCTCTTACAGCAAAATTCACAAAACAGTCGCCGGTTTCAGGTCAGTTAATCAAAATTAAATAATAAAAACAAAAAAGTAGCTCATACATTCGTTGAAAACTGAAATTATCTTTCGTGTTGTGCATTAACATTTGTAGAAGTAAAGTATTTCAACTGTTAAATCAAGTCTGTAAAATCACGTGAATCAGCGAAATCAGCAAAATTTCTTATTCGGCCTCTTAAATTCCGTTTGCAATTCACGTAACAATACGAGTTAGGTCGATAAGTGCGTCCCGCAATGCGACAAGTGAACTTAAGCAACATTTTTATTACCTATAGCAAAAAAATGTGTCTACATTTTAGATGATGCTATTTCAATTCGGTGAGCCGTAATAATATTATCGACCCAAAAAAACTCTTACAATACTTTTTATTTTAAATGCTTTGATGATTTTAAGTTCTTATAGCACAAGTCTTATAAATATGTTTATGTGTACAGTTACTGTCATAAATACATATAAAAATAATAATAAATAAATAATAATAAATATCTCGGGACAATTTCACACAAATTGACCTAGTCCCAAACTAAGCTCTAGGCTTGTACAATGGATACTAGACAACGATTAACATACTTATATACAGAAATATATATTATACAGGGTGGCCAAATAACATGCATACACTTTAGTATAATAAATATATGAAAAGTTGTATACCTCCAAGTTGGCCACCCTATACTTAAACACATAGAAAACACCCAACACTCAGGAAGAAATACTCGTGCTCATCACATATATATCTACCTTTACCGGGATTTGAACCCGGGACCGCTGGCTTCGGAGGCAGGGTCACTCGCAACTAGACCACTATATATATGATAGCGTTGAATGATTTTATCATTAAATAAATTAAATTAAAAACATTATGTTTATGAAAGGAAATCTCTGTAATGTTATTGAAGTTATGATTAAATTATATTTTACTTTCATAATTTATAAACGTTGTTAAATAAAATAGGTTTCATATTCAGTTTTGATTTGATGTATAATGTTAAGTTAAGAAATGTTTAAACTAATGTTAACTTGAGTTTATAAAATTTAAATGGAATTAATTAGCTTACTAAATGATTTAATAATGTTAAAAACTATTTAATGTAATATTATCAAGTTGATTATTCTTTTCTGTAAACTTGTAGTTTAAACGACTTCCGGCTACCCTTCCATTTTAACCACCAGTCATCATCCCGGTTGTCTTTAAATACAGGTAGTCCAGCCATTTTTAGTTATTCTTCTGTAAACTCGTGAAGTGTAAACAGTACCTACTTAGTGATAGTACTTAATAAATAAAAATAAAAGTCAATTACTGTTAAAGTGTTTATTTACATTATCGACGCTCGTCGTCACGTTGCTTCGCCATGAACCCTGACTTAAATCTAACATCAGAAGTGTTTCGAACATCCTACGTCCCTGAGGATGACGAAGATACTCGCACCCTGCCTTCATACTCACCTGTTTTCGACGCCCGATTAAACAGCCGGATAAACGAAGAGAATGAAATAAACCTGTTACGTCGTCAGGTCGAGCTATTGGAAAGGATGGCTTTTCAAAACCGACCCGGGCCACCACAAGTGCTACACAAACTTAGTGATCTATATTTGCCTGAGTTTGACCCGGATGAACAAAAACTTACAATAGACGAATGGTGTAAACAAGTGGATTCCCTTATTACCCTTCGAGGGTGTTCAGCGGCAACTGCGATGATGAAATCACTGTCTTGTCTTCGCGGACGAGCAAAATTATGGGCTGATTCTAACGCTCATGCATTTGCTACATGGGATGAAGTCAAAAACCAACTTATTACTCAGTTCCAAGGCGAGACACGTTTTATTAGTTTCGTCAACAAATTTCGAGAATACTCATCAAATGACGCTAAATCATACGCGGAATATGTAGCCGAAGCTTGGAGACTATTTGCTCGCATCTCACCAATATCTTATCTTATCAGGAATAAGACCAAAATACTTTCAAGCAGAATTGTTAAGGTCAGCTCCAAAAACACAAGCAGAACTTATAGCTACCCTACAAAATTATCGAAAACGGCCTATGTACGATCCTGAAGGAAATAATGAAGCATCGCGACCCAAACAGCCACGCATAGAAATTGAATGTCACCAATGTGGGAAAAAAGGGCATAGGTTGCGTGACTGCAAATCAATCTTTTGTGACTTTTGTAAGCGAAGAGGACACCTTACCAAGAACTGCTGGTCGAAACCGTCTACATCTAAGCAGCCGCGGCGCAACAACGGCAGTTCCACCAACTCATCAGGTGCTTTGGGAGCGGCACCACAAGTCAATGTAGCCCAAACAGAGCAGCCTGGGACCTCAACTATTATGATCGGTAATGTAACCCTTTCCACTCTTATTGATACCGGGGCTGAATGCTCGTTGATTACAAAAAAAGCAGCTGGTTCAATACCAGGCAAACGCACTGTCGATGTCATTAATTTACGTGGCATAACGGGAAACGCAATAACTTCAAACGAAATTATAAATACTGTTGCTACACTTGATGGCACATCCTTTGAGGTAGATTTGCGCGTTGTTAACAGTTTACCTTATGATGTCATCTTGGGTATTGACTGCCTTAAAATTCCTGGAATTAATATTTCAATTTCTAGTAATGGAGTTTCCATAATTAGGGAATGTAATATATTTTGTGTAAACTCACAAGAGCTTTTCGAATCAATAGACACTGATACCACAGAATTGTCAAAATTGTTACATATTCTACAAAAACACAAGGAATCATTTAATTTAGAAACAAGTAATAAAGTTAAAACAGGTAATCTTTCTATTCGTCTCAAAGATTCAACTAAAATAGTTCAAAGGCGACCCTACCGTCTTGCGCCTATAGAAAGGGAAAAAGTTAATAATATTATTCAGGATTTGAAAAACAAAGGCATTGTTAGAGACAGTAGCTCTCCATTTGCAAGTCCAATACTACTTGTAAAAAAAAAAAAATGGCGATGACCGTCTGTGTGTGGATTTTCGAGAACTTAACAAAAACACGGTTCGCGATCACTACCCTCTTCCACTTATACAAGATCAAATTGATCAACTCGGCAGTGCAAAGTATTTTACAACTCTTGACATGAAGGCAGGTTTTCATCAAATTCCGATCGATGACGCATCCATAGAAAAAACGGCCTTTGTAACTCCAGATGGGCAATACGAATATTTAACCATGCCCTTTGGCCTTTGCAATGCGCCTTCAGTCTATCAGCGAGCCATTAATAAAGCGCTTGGTGATTACAAAGACACGATAGCCCTCGTTTACATGGATGATATTCTCATCCCATCTCAGACCGAAGAGGAAGGTCTGACCCGATTAGACTTGGTCCTTCACAGGCTTTCTGATGCAGGCTTTTGTGTAAACATTGCAAAATGTAAATTTTTAAAACGTTCTGTTGAATATCTCGGCAATGTGGTAGAAAACGGTCAAGTAAAACCCAGCCCCATTAAAGTCAAAGCCCTTCAAAACACGGAACCTCCAAAAAATCTCAAGCAATTAAGACAATTTAACGGATTGGCAAGCTACTTTCGCCGGTTTATTCCAAATTTTTCGCGCGTAATGGCCCCTTTGTACAGTTTAACAAAAAAAGATTGTAAGTGGGAATGGACTGAAAATCACGAAAAAATTAGACAAGATATAATTCGATTTCTCACTTCAGAACCGGTATTGACCATTTTCAACCCTAGCTTACCGATTGAAATTCATGCAGATGCAAGCAGCCTTGGATTCGGTGCAATGCTTATTCAATTAGATAATGAAAGACGTAAAGTAATTAGCTATTTTAGTATGCGAACCAACGAATCGGAATCAAAATATCACTCGTACGAATTAGAAACACTAGCAGTTGTTAGAGCCCTTAAACATTTTAGACATTTTCTATTTGGTCGCCATTTTACAGTTATAACAGACTGCAATGCTCTTAAAGCAAGTAGCACAAAAAAATAACTTACACCGCGTGTACACAGATGGTGGGCATTTTTGCAAAGTTTCGAGTTTGACATTAAATATCGCAAAGGTGAACAAATGTCTCACGTCGATTATTTAAGCAGAAATCACCAAGTCAATGTCATTACAAAAGACCCTTCATGGATTATAGTCGAACAAGAAAGAGATGTAGAGTTAAAAAATATTAGAGACGCGATTATAAAAAAAACTAGCTATGACAACAAATATAACATGCAGGATAACGTGTTGCACATTACTATTCAAAACGATAAAGGGATCTCTATAAACCGCGTTTTACTTCCTAAATCGCTAATAAATAACCTCGTTAACATCTACCACGAGACTTTACTACATGCAGGGTGGGAACGTACACTTCAAAAAATAAAAGAACAATACTGGTTTCAAAATATGTCAAAACGAGTACGAAACTTTTGCGACAATTGTTTAGTGTGCAAAATAGGTAAAGAATGTTCAGGCAAAAAACAAATATCCCTTCATCCCATTGATAAAATTGGCGTGCCATTTCATACAATACACGTCGATTTAATTGGGAATTTAACAGGTTGTAGTAAAAAAGCCTACGCTTTCATTGCTATTGACGCATTTACAAAATTTACAATTATTTGCCCCTTAAATGATAAAACTACAGGTCTTATCCTCAAGTCTCTACACGAAATTATATGTCTTTTTGGGACACCAAATAGAATCATTTCTGATAGAGAGCCTGCAATAATGAGTAAAGAAATACAAGATTATTTTAAAGCCAGTAAAATTGAGCATCACGCCATAGCTCGAGGGGTCCCACGCGGAAATGGCCAGGTAGAGCGACTCATGCGAACTTTAAGGGATCACTTAGTTACGGTAGCACAACCCATAACAGAGCCTGGGTGACAAAACTAGGAGAACTTCAACTCGCCATCAACTGCTCCAGGTCCAAAGCAACTGGACGATCTCCCTTAGAACTATTAATTGGCAAAGTGTGTTCCCCTCCTGCCATTGCGCACATATCTCTCATAGAAGACGACATTGATAGGGACACAATCCGCCAAGAGGCTATGGTCAGAATAACCGAGCAGGCAGCCAAGAGTAAACAACGATTTGATTCAAAACGCGCTCCAGTCTCGCCTTTTATGGTAAACGATTTTGTATTATGTAAAGACACCCAGTGGTCTAATAACAAGTTAGGTCCCAAATTCCTGGGCCCATACCAAATAACAAAACTATTGGAAAATAATAGGTACGAAATTAAAAATTTAAGGTTAAATCGCAACAAACCAATCATTGTATCCCACGAACATCTCAGGTTAGTCCCCTACCCGAACCTGTCCCAGAGTACCGATGATGGCTGTGATAGCGATGATAATAATTAGTGCTTATTTTTGCGTATGTTTAACCAGAAGGCCACTTGTCAGTACGGATTTAATTTAGTCTGGCAACTGGGTCCTAAGCTGTATCAAAAAAAAAAAAAAAAAAAGATTCACTGATTTGATTGCTACTTGTTCTGATGGATCGAGAGATTTAGTCGAACAACTTGGCATGATTATTCTGTTCTTGTTTGCCACTTGTCTGGATGGATTAACTGGTCAAATTTAGTCCGACAACTGGGCCACTAAAACAGCATTTTTATAACTTTACAGACCGTGCGCTCCGAGCACGAGCTTCGGGTCAGTATGGCCGTGATAGCGTTGAATGATTTTATCATTAAATAAATTAAATTAAAAACATTATGTTTATGAAAGGAAATCTCTGTAATGTTATTGAAGTTATGATTAAATTATATTTTACTTTCATAATTTATAAACGTTGTTAAATAAAATAGGTTTCATATTCAGTTTTGATTTGATGTATAATGTTAAGTTAAGAAATGTTTAAACTAATGTTAACTTGAGTTTATAAAATTTAAATGGAATTAATTAGCTTACTAAATGATTTAATAATGTTAAAAACTATTTAATGTAATATTATCAAGTTGATTATTCTTTTCTGTAAACTTGTAGTTTAAACGACTTCCGGCTACCCTTCCATTTTAACCACCAGTCATCATCCCGGTTGTCTTTAAATACAGGTAGTCCAGCCATTTTTAGTTATTCTTCTGTAAACTCGTGAAGTGTAAACAGTACCTACTTAGTGATAGTACTTAATAAATAAAAATAAAAGTCAATTACTGTTAAAGTGTTTATTTACATTATCGACGCTCGTCGTCACGTTGCTTCGCCATGAACCCTGACTTAAATCTAACATATATATATATACTTTCTCAAGACGTCAAAAATATTTACACGCCTTTATGCCACTTACAAAAAGGTTTCTGTTTACAAATATTGGATACGATAGGTGTCTTCGACTGTACCTATGCACTAAGATTGGCATTAACCGACCGATGATATATCCGAGTCATCTCACTCACAACCGTATACATAGATGAATCAAGATCAATAATATTATGACATATTCTTTTTAACCACTTCAAATCAAAGCTCCATTTCTTAATCTCGTCACGTAATCTTAATGCTTAGCGTTATTTATGGCATGCGTAGACGGCTACAAGTCTCTACGTCGTAGCACGTAGTAGTCTACGGATATTCTCAATGTTTTATAATAAAACTTTATTAAGCGGAAGAATAGAAGGATATAGTTTTATTCAAGGGCTAGATATGATTACTATTACTAGTAGAAATAATCTTTATATGTTTAGAAAGTGACCAGTATGTATGCACCGTTTTTTTTTGTTATATGAGCATTAGATAACGCGTCACTAAGCAGACTAAAGAATCATTTCACCGTTTTCTCACTTAGCCCCAAATTTTCAAAGAAAGGGAGTAGTGTCATGCAACATATATGGGTCATACATAGATTTAGGTTACCGTCTTTCCTCTGTGGAAACACCGAAAGTTGACGTTTTTAAGGCCAAATTTTCTGGCTAAGCCCATTCCCGCAAAAATGCCGTTTTAGACCTATCATATAAAAACATAACTTATATGCACACAAGCTATTTAACTATTGACAACAGGAAAGACAACTTTTGTTTTTAAGAGTGTCTATGACTCATCTATCACGTTCCAAAAAGCGATTTGAGAAACAATTGAGTGCTCGCTGGAATTTCACCCGCAGTGGACTGGGGATGCGTCACACACCCGCAAAGCTTTTATATGACATAAGCTTTTCCCGCGACTACGTCCGCGTAGAAGTCTTTTATAGCAATCCCTCGGAGACTATCCAGTTTTTCCGGGACACAACTATAACGATCTTATACCAAATTTCACGTCAATCAGTTGTGGCACAAACATATACAATTTCACATTCACAACCATCTTCTGTTATGTTCCGTCTCTTTTTATTCTTCTTCTTTTATTGTCAAAGCTAAAGTACTTCTAAATCCGCCATTGTTGTATTCATTTCAAATTAAAGTCGTGACTCTCGAGACGATACACATTGCTTGTGGAAATCGGGGCATCCGTTCAGTCTCTACAGGAACAAAACGCCTTACATACATGCATACAGGTTAAACATATTACCAAATTAATAAGGCCCCCCGAAGACAGTTCAGGTTCATAAATAAACTAGAGCTTCAGCTAGGCATGAGTTCAAAGATCATCTAAGAACGCCGACCATGACGTGAGGAAAGAGCCATTATTTCAGGCAACGAGAACTATCCCATAAATACAGGGTGGAAAGGGACGACGGCCGAACTTAAAAATGGAAGATTATGTGTCTTTAGTACTCTATTTCACTTCAAAAAAGTATATTAATGTCGGTCACTGATTATGCGTAAGAGCTTGTTAATGTTTAATGCAAGAATTTATCGTTTCAACCAACATTTACAGGGTCAATGGCTGAACCATGGCCTAATTAAAAAAACTTAATAACACATTTTTAAACATAACATATTTATTTACTTATTAAAAATCGATTAAACATCGCATGATATTGTAAGTATTTACGAAAAATGCCTTGCGTACATAAATATCTGACAATCAAATACATACATACATGTATCATACACTACTCCGTGTCCTTTTGTGATCACAAGTCCCGGGTTAGATCTCTAGTGGCCGCCGTGTACTTCAGTGTTAGTCTTACTTAAGTGCACTACCTGAGTGCCTTCTTGTAACGGAGAAGAAAGAAGGTAAAATATTTTTTGCAAACCTGCACATTTAGGGCATTTAACTATAAATTCCCACATACAAAAATTGACAATTTTAATGACTTTTTAAGAATGTTATTGAAAACTTCCGCACTAGTATCCGACAACAACATATCCCCTCCGCCAAACTCAGCTTGACAACCTGACAGCATTCCTCGGGAGATTCAACAGCTTTTAGGACACGGAACGATCATTTACAACCTTGTTTACTGACTGAAAGCATTTACGAAATACGAGAAGAGTATATAGAGTGCCTGCCGCCCCTTTTACGCTTTAATAGGTTGGTTTTAAATGCTCGTAAAGATCCCTTGTGTTATCACTTTCATGTGTGGGCCGGTTGTTGCTGACTGTCTTTTTTTAACACATTTGTTAAGATGTTTAGTACAAATTTCACCATACGATGTTAACCACTTAACGTATGAACTAACAGTTGATTAACATTGATTAAATTTAACATCGCAGGGTGAAATTGGTACTGAGTATAGCCGAGATCCTGTTGCCACCTTCCGACTCCATTATCATATCTCTTACGGCCGTATTAATAAACTCGTCGTAGTTTAAATGCCCATCTTGAGATACGTCAAACCATAGAAAACTGTCATTTTTGACGTACCTTGAGATGGGAATTTAAACCGAGATCAGTTTATTAATACGGGCCGATACCTATGTACATATGTATTTCAAAAACTTAGCCCATTCCACTATAGGAACTGGTGCAAAAATTACACCGACTTGACCGAAACACCAAGCTGTGTCAACATGGAAATTTCACGGCTTAGGACTAAAATCAAATGCTTTTAAATAGGATACAGCTTAAATCGAAGTTTTTTATTAATGATGCTGCCGTCGCGCCGAGTCGATAAGAGTTATGGCAAGCGAAAGGGACGTCCGGTCGAAAATCGAATTTTCGTAAAAGTCGTAAAAATGAGAAAACGCGAGAAAACTTCTTCTGAAAAAAAAAACAATATAAATGTAATGATGTTTACTCAATGTACTCAATAGCTACAGTATTTAACGATAGCTAAGTATTTACGACTGAACGCCGTCATTACGTTTTTTAAAGAACTGTTTACCAATTACACTTAACATAAAACGGAAAACGTAAGGGCATAATCCAATCTCTACATTGTATTTATGACCAATAGTTTAAACACCGATCTGACTGTCGATGAGTATAAAGTTGATGTACCTAGCCTATGAGACTTACTTATACGTTTATGAATTATATTATAATTACGAATCATATTTGCCACTCTATTTATAATCACATCTATCAGAAAACAAGTTTTAAAATCCCAACTGCATGTTTTGATTATGTCGTCTACATACGTTACTTACCTACAATTCTTTTTTTTATGTTAAGGAGAAGGCAAACGAGCGCCCAGGCCACCTGATGGTAAGTGGAATCTGAGACCCATAGACATTTTAATTCTCAAGGCTATGATCTTAAGAACTCAAATGCGTTGCCAACCCTAAGGACTAAGATGGAATGCCTCTATGCTAGTAATTTCACCGGTTGTCTTATCCCCACACCGGAACACAACAATGCAAACACTGTTGCTTGGCGGGTAGTTAATGGATAAGATGGTGGTAGCGATCCGGACGGACCCTGCATAAGGTCCTACCACCACTATTCATATTTTTTAATTCCGCCATATTGTTTTTACTTTTAATTTAAGTACCAGTGACGCTCGCAACGTTCCATCCAGCCTCTACTAGGGAACAAAGAACCCTCATACGGGTTAAAAATATTATCCTCCTCTTTTGGCAGTCGGGTAAAAATGGTTTGATCACATACATACATATCCCTGCATAGACGTTAAACTTAACACTCTTTTCTTCAGCCGAACACTACTATTGCACTTAAAGTCTTATATTTCTAAAAATTAATTAAAATCTATTCACATAAATGAAAAAGCACTTAGCACCGCTGAACAGAAGCACCACTAGTTATAAGGACAAAATAAACTTAAGAACGATCGGATAACAAAGAATTCACCATTATATCAAGCTTCAAAATGAACATAAGTAATACACTCGTAAATTCCTCGTTGATATATTTAGCTCGTAATATCCCATTATATGTATTGACTTAACTATTAGTAGATACAATCTAGCGTCAGATTTTCTGCCCTCATAAGCCAAAAGGCGCAGGTAGTATCTCAAATACATTAGCCAAAGCAGATTCAATCCTTTTTCTTTAGTCATGCATGAGGTTCCTTTTGTTATAGGAGTTTTGTCTGAGATTTGTCTTAGCAGTTCGCAGTTTTGTGATCCCTTGGAGCGTCGGGGATTTTAATCTTCCATACATGGAACGTGCGGCAATGACGTCTTGCCTCTGACGTCCGAGGGGTAACGTGTTTCAAAATATTTTTTTGTAACAAAGGGAAACCTCGCATACTTTTGTGAAATTTATTTACCAAGGTATTCATGTTCTATTTCCAAATGCCAGCGGAGGGTTGATTCGACAGATTGCCCAACAGTCCTCGACTTCGAACAAAGGAAGTCATTTTCGTCGAGAAGTAAAATTAGTTACGAATATTTTATGTTTTTATGGTCGTACGGGCTATATGGTAATCACAAAACAATAAAGAGATTATCAGCTATCAGCTTTGTTATATTTAGAAGACTAATTTTGTTTTGAGTATGACGCAAGTGTTTCTTACCCATAATAGTATCATTGTTTTATTGATAACATCAAACAAAGAAATGGGCAATTATTGAAAACATTAGTTATATTATTAATGTGACAACCTTCTTACAAATGACTCTTACTCGATAGTAAGTTACAAGTTGCAGCTGCCGCTAATTTAATATAAGGCGGTGGGAATTTGTCCACCTGCGAATATTCTGCACAATTGCCAGTAAATGTCTTATCAAGTTTTCACTTTATACTTTGCTAGCAACTCCGTGCCAATTTCCAAGTTAAAAATAACCAACAAACACACTTCCTTCATAGTAACGATACCGTAACTTCATAAAACTTGCTCCTGGAATAGATCTGTAAACCAATCATGTTTCGTTACCTAGAAACAGAATAATAGCTTAGGGGCTTCATTATTACTCTCCTCGTAAAGCTGTAAAGTTCCTTGTTGATTGACTGTCGGAGGGTTGTTCAAATAAATCAATAGAAGTTTCTTTAGGTGACGTGGCGGGTGACGTCATTTTAGTTGAATTTGTAATAATCTTGTGAGCAGTTTAATAATTCATTCAGTGATCACGAAATCGAGTAATACTGATTTTAACTTCTTCTTGTACTCGTAATGCGAAGCAATTACATCACAATGGGAGGATGCGTCTAATAATGAGAGCGTTTTTTTTACATACAGAATTACGAAGTCATTGAGGAAGTGAAGAGTGCTTAGATATATTTCGGGTAATACTCTTAGGTACTTTCTACTATAGATTTTGCTTCTACTTACCTCAATGATGAATTCCTACGTACCAACTCTGCAAACAAAACTCAATCATTGAAATGAGAACTCCTAAAAATAAGCCCAATGGTTCCATCCATCCAAAGAATCCATCCATCCATTTTAGTATTATGTGCCACGCTGGCCACAATTCTCGCCGAAGATGAAGTTACATTCAAGATGTTGTCAAAAAAGTAGTTGACATTTGAAGTCGAATAAAGCTTCATCTCCAAGCAAAGCCACGAAAATTGAGGGCCTGTACTTGTGTATAATATCATAGCCATGTACCTACTAAAGCAGTGTGTGGTGTGTTCCAGGACGTGGCTTTCATCAATCCAGCGAACGTGGTGTTCGTGTACATGCTGGTGCGGGAGCTTGTGGACGGCGAGCGCATCGCGCGTCCGCAGGAGCTGCAGGCCGTCGTGCTCACCTGCCTCTACCTGTCCTACTCCTACATGGGCAACGAGATCTCCTACCCGCTCAAGCCCTTCCTCGTCGAGGACTCCAAGGACAAGTTCTGGGACCGCTGCCTCCTTATCGTCGACCGGCTCTCCTTCAGTATGCTGCGCATCAACTCCGAGCCCGGCTTCTTCACGGAAGTGTTTACCGAGCTGAAGGCGTGCGGCACCATCGACAGCCCCCCGCCCGCGCCAGCGCATCAGGCCCCCGCGCCCCCGCACGCCCTCGCGGCCGCCTGACATACGGAGGTCGCGGTGCTCCGGCTGGCCCTGACCGACCGCCCTAGCCGAGTCTGATGCCGGCTTTACACTACCGGTCTTGTTCAATCGTCTACAAAGACAGGCTGTAGGTAAAAACGTTTCTCAGTCTAGAGAAGGAATCACTCCACGCGAGCCAATTAATAACAGCTAAGTGGAATATTCTCGTGGTTACGTCTGGACTGTCCGGAGAACCTAGTGATATGAAAAGATTATTTTGTAGTTAAGTAAAAAAGGATCCTGAATGCTTTTGGTAGAAAATACTCAGTTTTTAAATTTGAATCGATCAACGAGCAAGACTCGTGTTTAGCGGCAAAAGAATAGACTTCGTTATTTGCTCAAGAACGTATTCCCAATGCTCGATGCCGCGACGATTGACCAAGACATTAGGTATTTGGTATCTTGTATTGATTGCCTGAGAAAGGCGCGTGCGAACGAACAAGGAAAATGCGAATTGCAGTGGACCGGTGAAGTTAGTCCGGGAGGAACGTTGCTAAGGCTTTCTTTGTGCGGGAGTTCCGTATCGATCGGACTGAATAATTATATGCGGTGGCGAGAGCCGCAGCCATTACAGCAAGTTCCGGATTCAACGACCCTTAAGGTTATAAACACGACTTTCGCTTTCGTTCGTTCCATTCCGACTCCACCGCCGATAGCAGCATCAAACATAGCCGAAGGCCGCGTCGAACGATGAGCGCCGCATTTTATATATTTAACGTCTGTAATGTTAACGTCTCGTAGGCAATTCGTCTGGTAAAGTTACTTTCCGGAACCGCTTCGACGGTCGGCAGAGTTTTAGTCCAATAGATCGCAGTTAGTTAGTAAGTTAAGGGTTTCGTAAATGTAGTAAAATACTCGTATGCCATATACCTAGTTAGACGATATTAGAGAATCGCAGCCGGGAGGATGCAATAGCGGGGAACCGTCAGTAATAGCATGTAATAGGAACCGGTTAATCCTTCTATGAAGTGTACGTAATGGTGTGGTGTGGCCGGCTCAAAGCGGGGCGACTTGTTTTGACCACTGAAGGAGTATATTTAGCAAATAGGTCAAATATTGCGAACGATTAAGCGTTTTGTACAGTAATATCGAATAAATTATACACTAAGTTAGTTATAAATCTAGTCACGTGTGTTGGTTGGCGACGTTTGTTGTGCAAGGGGCTTTATCGCCTGGTACTTGGGATGATGGCGGATGCTGTGGATGCACAGTGAGCAGACACACCTACTGTTAGCAGCGTTGGCACTGTGGAACTCACCCTATCTTACCGCCACTGTACCATAACATGAAATGTGACATAACAGCCTGGCCACGGCTTTTGGCTTAGTTAAATGCGACGCGCGGCGTGGACCTTTTATTTGTGCCCGCGTGGCGTGGGTGGTCACATCTATTTAGGTGTAGGTAACTCTTTATGCATTTGTTTTTACTGGTTTCGCTATAGGCAGCGGAAAGATAGTGGCCTGGCTGTAAGAGACGTAAACGCATGTGTGACACGTTGGCTTTTAAGATATTGGTGCAATGTTAAGTCAAGAGCTTGTGCGGCAGAGCTCCGCCACTTGGATGAGACTCAAAGTAGCATGAGTACAGCCTATTAAGGATTCAGAAATGCATTATGCTGCAGAAAGAAATGACATTATTTTTATTT
Source organism: Acleris holmiana (assembly GCA_949316455.1). NCBI lineage: Eukaryota > Metazoa > Arthropoda > Insecta > Lepidoptera > Tortricidae > Acleris > Acleris holmiana. The sequence continues at coordinate 6,670,388 of OX438777.1, read as the reverse complement.
TTGAGTGATATTTTGTTGCTGTTGTATTTGTTTCCAAAGATCGTTTATTTAAAGATGTGACGGCAGAACTACTTACCTAAGTGATGTAATTTTTGTAGGTATTTAAGAATAATTTTACAGTGAAGTCATTATTTGTGTGATTTGTAAACAGACAGCACATTGGGTGTCGTAGTAAAATTGTTTGTTAGAGGAGTGACTGTTACGAGATAATTAAATACGATGGAATCTCATAAAGGAGTAGAAAAAGTAGATGTCTGTGATGTTTATTGAATTAGCTTTGTGTTTGTGATAAACTTTTCTTTTTGTTGATTTTTTATTTATTCTTACTATTGTTGTACTTATACGTAGATGTGGTTAGATAATGTAAGGCGATAATTGTTTTGGTCTACAGAACGCACTCCGATAGAACGCTTCTTCAAAGGAGACTTTAGAGTGGAAGACACGAGCCACATCAGGGCGTGCCACATTGTTGCATACTACATAACATTAAACTAAGTACAATTTAACATTAAACTAACCTACCCATCCCAAACGCCGCTAAGTGGGACACTTTATGTAAGTGCTTACAACTTATTGCCTTGGGTGCATTTGGGTCCGTGTGGGTGTGGACGCGAATGATAATTAATGTACTCAGTACTCCTTAAAATTGGTACCGTGGAAAACACAATAATTCCAAAAGCGGCTAAAACTACTGCCAACGTTGAGTGGATAATCTATTAATTTAGGAGAGATTTACCTCTAAGAAGACTCTTTTACATGTGCATCTAGAATCTAGGTATACGTATAGATATCTAACTTGACTACTAAATAGCAGTGGCGTTAAGTCAGCAATCGTGTTTAAAACTTTGTACTTAACTCTAATATGTGGCATGCGGCATAATGATGTGGCACGTTGTTACTAGAACATAATAGGTACATAGAATAAGATGTTGATTGGATTACTTAAATATAAGACAAGATCTTGATGCCGTCTGAAAATTTATGTATTTCCTATTAACCTGTATTGAAATTCAAAAGTACTTTAAGAATGGTTTCAAATAGTTAAATATTTATTTACTTAACTAGTTTAGTTTATTTTCAAAGTGAACCGAGCAGGAAATCGATTTACCTATTAAGTTTTTTCACAGATGGCGCTTATGAGACTATTTACACGAATTAAATGAAATCGTTTCCGTTGCTTAAACCTGTAGATAGGTACATTACAATTGAGTATGTACAGTCAGCATAAAAAACAGCTCAGCACAATAACATGCTCAAAATGATCTAGACACGACGTATTCTCTTGACAATATAACTATATTGACTAAGTGCAGATCATTTTGAGCTCTTTGGTTGCGTAGCTACTTCTGCTGCTAACTGTACCTAAATTGAAATGTAAAATAAATAAATCACGTAGAAAACGAAGACTCGTACGACTCGTTCGACGACGTAAAAATTAAGTATCATATTATTATGCTGGCGATTATCTGTGAAGTAGTTTTATTTCTGAGGGCGATTTTTGACTTTCCAGCGCTCGAAAGTGAGCAAAAACAGTGAAACCGTATTTTTGAAATAAAAGCCACAAAAATAAATAAAATGAACGGTCCACACCATTCGTTTTCCATTCTATCATTAGAAAATTGTTTGACAAACACAAACCACAGATGTTTAATTTTCAGACAAATTTCAAATACTTACCTTTCATAGACAAAGAACTTTGGCCGCGTAAACGTTTAATTAAATAGTAAAAGTTTTTGGTGAACAGTATTAAAAACTCTGAAAGTGCATATAAATAATTATTATTATCGCCATAATAATAGTTTCCAATTAGGTCGTAAGTTTATTTTTTTTAATTAAAACGTGATTCACTAGTAAACTTCTTGGCCTGATTGTGCAAAATGTGGTAACAGAATTATTAACCAGTCTTTTTATAGTTGTTGGTATTTCTGTAGCTCTGCCTAACCCACTCTGGGAAAGAAGGCGTGATGTTATGTATGTATGTAAAACATGATAAAAAAAAACCGTTAATCGTCGACTTTCTGCGTACAACGAAACAATTGAATATACCTACATATTCAATATACACATAGTCAATCACTAGCTTTCGAGTGAAGGCTTTCAAAATACGGGATAATGGGTTCATGCGATAATAATCGTGACATAGTTCCGTGTTTCGAGCAGTCGAAATTCATAAATCGCCTCCCTGATCCTACATTATATGATTCCTTGTTTAGTTACCGATGGCAGTTTTATGTACATTCCAATTACTAGTATAAGTCAGTTAAGGTCCAATGCAGCTTAACGTCAAATTCGATTGATCTCTGAAATTAATTAACTTTGATATTCGAACGTGTGATGTGCATAATAATCGAAGGTATTAATGATTAGGTACCTCTTCTCATATTACCTATTCATGTAATTCACGTTTGTTAATTACTCTACTGTAAATATACCCAATTATTAAAAAAAACTTTCGTATACATGGCTTTTTATTCAAAACAACCTTTTTATCAAAGTATGCTTTTAGCGCTTTTTTAGCAGGTAGAAAGGCGTGTCCGCCGCGGCAAAAAACTAGCAAAACATATTCGCAAAATATGTTACAAAACATGTTTAGGTACAACTGCACGTCCATTGCGGCTTTGGAGTGAACAATGTATTGTTTGTCGTAACATTTCACCAAAAAGCTTACTTAGGTATATAAGTCATAAAATGACCCCCTACCCCGCTGACGAAACGCCGGGACCTGGGGACCGACATTTGAGTGTCACTGATGAGCTTCAAAATACTCATGACTAGGATAATCTGATTGAACTCACGATTTACAAAAAGTCCTCTTTGGTCTCCTCGGAGCGCTTTGTCCAGTTTGTCATTTTTCGTCAGCGAGCTTCATAAAGACTCAAAGAGTCTTGCATGGATATTAGGAAGTATTCTTTTAGCCTTGGCATATTTAAAATACCAAAATACTCTTCTTCAAACGTTTCAAATGCAACGTGGTGATAATTACTTATGTGGTTAAATTTGAAGCAATTTAACGCAATTATAAACAAAATTATGATCATCGTATAACAGATTTAAAGGGCATCGTATGATGCCGATACGATATCTGTCAGTGTCATGTCACCTTAATGAAATTTCATAAGGTCAGACTTTATTTTCGCTTACGAGTGGGTGGAGGCATTCGTATCGGTGATCATAGAAGTGAGAATTATTAGTGATTGTTGAGTTTAAAAAATACGTCTTCACGGTAATCAGTGGCAATCTGTCCACTCAAAAATCAGTTCCCTGTGTTTAAGAAAAAAACAATTTGCGCATATCTCGGTTTTTATAAAACTCCGACGTGATGTCCTAGAGACATGCATGTTCTCTGTATAAAGAGACAAAATGAAGAATTTGGCCTTCATTCAATTTCATTATTAATGAGATTATGGAACTTGTCCCCAAAAACAACAATCTCGTATTCACTGTTCAACGTTCCATCCAGCACTGGATTGCAACATTTGCAACTGGAATGGCTGGCTACACTATTCCAGTGGCGCTGGATTGGGTGAGCTGGAATAAAAAAGTAGACGGTGTCTCCAGACACTGGACTGGAATGCTCAATGGAATGGGTACATTCCAGTGTCAGTTCACATTATTCCAGTAGCATTCCAGCACTGGATTGGATTACTGGACTAGAATAATGTGAACCGGCCATTAATTTCCATCAAAAACTGAACATTCAGCTCTAGCGTTATGGGTGTTATGGCAAGATTACATGACTTCTCGGTATGACAGATAAACAGAGGAAATTTGTCAGTTGTGATGACCCCAAGGGATGACCCCTTTACATTACTGTATTTTTTCACGATAGAGACTGAAATGGCTAACGTAACTTTAAACATATAGGTAGGTAAATACCGCACAGTAATAGTTTCAAAGATACGAATTTATACGAACGCGGAACAGGAATAAAGGTTCACCATCAACTATGACTACGTACAACAATTAATTATACTCAGTTTGCGTCTAGTGTGTACCTGAAACTTGTCGAAAAACCATTAAGGTAAAAAAACCATTTATTAATATTAAGTCAGTGTATCCAAAGTATAATTTCTACCAAAATAGTAGATAGTAGGAATGTATGGCAATATCAAAAGCAACGTCAAATCTCTGCGTCATATTGATAGTTGCTTTATCTAATTCTTTTCTTTCTATATCAATGGTAGCGTTTTTAGTTTTGAAATTTAATAATTTTTAATGTGTCTTTATCCATACATAGGCCATTGACTATTTGTTTCATCAGTAAGAAGAGTTGTGTTTTATAAACAAAGGGGGGTATTTTCCTGTTGGAGCCCATAGCGTACAATTTTTTTAACGCTCTCGACTCCCATGAGTGTAAATTGATAATATTTAGTGAATATTACTTTAAAATATAAACATGGTTTCATGTTGCGTGGCCGATTGTATTGTGACTAGAAGAAGTAACCCAAGGAATTATAAGTTTCACAAGTAAATTACTTTTCATTTCATCACTCAGTACATTAGTCGTACAGTTTATAATTCTTTAATTACCGCAAAATCATTACGTCTTGTATTCATCGATAAATATTATTTTTTAATTCTCAAAATAAACGTTAAGAAACTTGATACCCATTTCACCAAAGCGGTGTAATACATCTATGTTACTAATGTCACTTTTGTGTCAGTACCTACATACTGTCACTGTCAGTCAGTTCAGTTGTACAGTGCAGGTAGTCCTAGCCTAGGTTAGAAGGGTCGGTTGGCCGGTACCTATGTTTTTATATTTGCCGGCGTTATGATATTTATATTATTAAGTAAAATAAGCGAACATTAGTATGGTTAAAGTGTGTAGTATTAAGGGGTGTAAGAGTAAAAGTTTTGCGAATGGCGAGCTATCATTTTATGCGTAAGGAATAATCTGTTTTGTAATGCAACTACCTATAATAAGAACAAATGTAAAGTGATATTGAGTAAAGTCAAAAACTATCAATATATTTCTTCAACAAATTGGCCACGTCGGGGGCTCTTTTACAAATATCGAGGAAAACAAATACAGTACCAGTATAATTAAAGATTTAAGTAAATAAATCCAGCTGAACCGAGATAGTGCAAAGGGATGGCCATATTGTTGAGGTCCCTTTTCATTTATAAGGTCACAATAAACTGCACTAGTGTAAACACAAATTTTGTTTGAAGGTTGCCAAAAAGCCCTGAGTTACGGAAAAAATGGTTGAAAATCATAAATAGGCCAGATTGGATCCCACATAAGTATTCTAGTATCTGTAGCAAACATTTTGAACCTAAGTGCTTTGTGCAACGGGACAGAAGAATGGTTTTAATGAAAGATTCTATTCCTACTTTATTTGTACCGGTAAGTCTTTTATATAAATAAGAAAATAAAATGTCCTTTATTTTCTGCCTTTACAGTTTTAATCTAGATTTAAAACAATGTTTGCTAACATCAGCATCCTCTGATCAGGTGGTCTTTTGGACATAGGCTTCCCCCAGTTTCTTTCACTTACTCAATCCCTTGTTGTCCTTCACCAACTCGTAACCTTAGTGTTTTGAGTCCACCTTCCTAATGCTACATCGGCCCGCCTCTCCTTCTTTTGCTGTCTCTAGGGTACCACTCGGTTCTTGCTTTGTGAACAATGTCAACTACCTTGATTTTGCTTCATAATATGTAGGTGTAGTGTACCTAGTACCTGCTTACCTGCTTATCCAATTGTGGCGATTATCTTATTATTAGTTTACCTATGGTAAGAATATTGGTATTGTATTGTATTGTATTGTGTCGTAATCATGTATGTATTAAACTTCACAATACTTAAAACTAAATGTTATTGTTATAATATAATAAACATAAATAAATAAATCCTAAACTATGTATTAACATCATGCATGCATACATACGTAAATATTATCACGCCTTCATTCCCAGAGTGGGGTAGGCAGAGCTGCAGAAATACCAACAACTATAGCAAGAGTTGTTGGCAATTCTGTAACCACATTTTGCACAAACAGGCTAAGATGTTTACCAGTGTATTAGTGACAGGTTGCAAGCCCATCGCCTAACAGTACTAGAAGCCCTCATGCATAATAATTGTCTTAATATAAATTTAATATTTTGTATGTTGAGCTGACAAACAATCCAAGAGTTCATATTAGTGGCTGAGCACCTCGTGACCTTAGCTTGGAACAGCGACAGCTGCCAAACATACTTTTAGCCTTTGCGTTATGGCTTTGGTCTGTCAGCCATAGGTGTGCACAGACAGGATGCATGTGTTAAGAACCCTGGCCTTTTCTGTAGTGGGTATTGACTTGCTCTTCATGATCTCCCGAAGTGTCCAATGCCTTGACCAACTTTTGTTTACCCTTCTATGGATTTCATTAGTCATTTGATGCTTTGGCCAAGATATCCAATATGTAGTCATCAACATACTCTGTTACTTGATTTTCCGCTAATATTGAGATTTTTGTGCCATTGGTCATTGCCTTTATTTTTGTCACATTCATTGTCAGCCCGGCCTTAGTGCTATGTGCTGTGAGATCTTGCAGCATAGTTTGCAGGGTTGTTAAAAAATCCATGATAAGTCTTGGTTTGCACTTAGGGAAAATTTGTTCAATATTTTCCCTAAGAATTACCTTCAGAAGATAATTTTTCTTTATAAATAAAACTGCGCTGATTGGTTCAACTATTTGGACCCTGGTAAGGAAGCCTCAATCAGATAACATCTCTCTTTTTGGGTTTAGATAACTTGAGATTTGGAAATTTCAAACATGTTTTTGTCAAAAAAATGTAAGATTGTTTGAGTGTGTTAAAATTTATATTTGTACTTTTTCTTAGTAGTTCACTTTTTCAGGTTAAACTAAATGAAAGACCATATCCTGCAGTACAAACTCAGTCTTCGGTCAACAGTCTGGATAAGGAGGTCTATCAAAAGACAATACAACAGTTACAGTCCAATCTGCAAGCACGACAAAACCTATTGACTGTAAGGAAGCATCAGGCTTATGGGGGTCGAAGAAAGGTAAATAGTTTATATTTATAAGTCATATTAGTAATTCTTGGTATCATCATGGTCATATTATCATTTAAATCGTGACATTTGCACATGTTAAGTGGCAGGAATCAATTGAAGGCGTTTGGTCATGTGAAATACCTGGTACAGTCAAGGTCATAAATATGTATACACTTTAGTACCTTGTCACTTTAATCGCTGTGACAATTTCATATGGCAGTTTAAACATGGCGTTAAATAGACAAGGTACTAAAGTGTATACATATTTATGACCTTGACTGTACATGTTGACATCTTTCATAGACCAAAGGCAAACTAATGATTTTAACACATTGCCCTAAATCAGGCCCAATTTTCATCTACTGCAGCTACTGCCTTAATCATGGCCATCCAATTGGCGGGTTATCTTGCTTTGGTGCGGTTGCTGAAAAAAGTATTCTAGTAAAAAAATCATGACAACATTTTTTTTCAAGATTCAGCCTTCAGCACAGCCTGCAAACAAAGATTCAAAGAGCAAGATACTTGCTTGCCGTGCTTGCCTAACAACAGACGCAAGATTTGCCTTTCTGGGAGACAGTATGATGCAAGCATTCCAGGAGCTCGTGGGAACGGCGGTGAGTAGACCACTCATAAATAGCCTATGTTATTTAGTAAGGGATATTTTTTCACAAATTGACCTAGTCCCAAATTAAGGTCTTGACTTGTGGTATGGGTAATAGACAGTAATAAATATACTTATATGGAGAAATACATATTACAAACACCTGAGATTCAGGAACAAATACTCACAAATGTTTCCCATTTCTGGGTAATTTCAACCCAGGATTTCTGGTTCTAGATATTACAGTCAACATAATTTACAATCAAACGCAATTTTACGTCTCTACAATAGTAGGTAGTTATTTATCTATTTATTTATTTATTTATTCATAGGAGAAGGATTATGTACAGATAACAAGATAAATCAGCCAACGGGTCGCTTTGAGCGCCATTCGCATTGCCACAAGCTGCTTCCTCGATGTCGTCGATTGTAGTCGACTAAAAATTTCCTTTACTTCTTTACACTCTTTATTTGTAGGGTACTAAGGTCTAAAAGTGGGAAAGGAGTTTTCTACGCTCTTGGTTGACTATACATCTCGCTGTAAATCCTAATTATTATTAGTCCTAATACATCATTGGTTCGAAATATATATTTCTAAAAGCGACTTCCGCCTTTATTGTTTAGTGCCAATAATTATTGTAAGAGCTCTTCATGAATGTACTCGTAACTTGACATTAATTGAGACGAGTCTTTTTGCGTCTCACTCAAAATAAGCTTTTAGAGCAAGTAAATCTTGACCCATTATAATTACTATATGTTGTGTTACCCAGGTCGCTACTAAGGACGTGGATCTGCCGCAGTATTTCTGTGCGCTATGCCGCACGGAACTGTCGAAATTTGTAGCGTTCCGGGATAGGTGCCAGCGTGCTTCCGAACTGCTACGGACCTTAAATAAATTTGATGCAGTAAGTTTTTTTTCACATGTACTACTTTTATTAAAAATGCCAATGTACGAATAAACCGGGTACGAGTATTTCAGGCCATGCTCGGTTTAGGGTTCCGTCAGTATTACAACAAACACGAAAAACTATCTACTAATCTATTTATAATCTACTTGATATAAACAATTTAGTCGCCTGTCATTCATGAAACAATGAAGTTTACTTAGTCGTTCCCTTCTTTTAAATTCGTAGTGTGCTTAAATTTAACTTTTTTTTCAATATTTAAGTATCTATGGAGTCTCTTTTAGATTTCAATATTTTTAAAAGTCCCCCTTATCTAAAAAAGTATACAACACCTTACACGACACGATGTTGTGAGATAAAACAACACACTAAATATCTATGTATGTATAGTGAAACCACATTATTAATAGGACTAGGCAGTCTAACGCTTTCACACTCTGGCATAACAAATATTCTGACAGAAGCCAGAGAGAGTGACAGCCATAGACAGCCGAGTACTACATATTTATACTGTAGATTTCAGCTATGTACTTCGATAGTTTTCCACACTAACAGACTGCCAAAAATATACAACTATGCAAAGTAAAGATAGTAATTTTTCATATGAAATGCAGTTTCCTGGGAAATTAAACCCCTATGGGTTACCATGACATAGCTAAGCAATTCAGTTTAACGATGAGAGAAAGAGACAGAGTCGTGTTACTGCTATAGTTCGTCCCTTACACTCACCCTCAACCGAATTTCTTATGAGTTTATTAACTAACTGTCTAATTATCAGGGATAAAAAGTTCCCTTTGTGTGTATCCAGACTATCAAACCATCTTTGTAACAAAATAAGGGATTTCACGTATTTACGTCCACTCGAAGCTTGAACGAAACATATATTTTGATTGTATAATTTCTTTTTAGCTAACAAACGATGATATATCAGCTATAGACCGGAACGCCTATAAACTAACACACAACTTAAACAAAGTAGAGGTATACCACTACAATTCAAATGAAGTGCATTATTTCTCTCCTATTCGCATTAAGACAGAGAATGAAGAACCTGAACTTGAACTTAATGGAAGTTTTTCAGGATTAGAAACTTTGGAAGATTACGACGAAAGTGAAAATTTAGAAAGTTTAGTAGAAAAGTTGAACAGAACAGATGATGGAAGAGAAACTTTTGATACAGATTTGAATGATAATGAAAATGAAGCAAAAGTAGAATATTTGGAGGAGACGGAAGATGAAAAAGAAGAAATTTTGGAAGAGAGTTTCCTCTATATTGAAGGTGAAGAACAAGAAGAAGGTTTGGAATATTTTAATGACACTAGAGATAAAACAAAGGAAAAATTTAACAAAGTTATCAATCATGCTCATCATGAGCATAAGGGAAGTGAAAATTCGGACGAAGATGACGAAATAGAAGAAAATGAAGTGGAATATTTAGAAATGGAATTCTCTGATGACGCATCTATAAATAAAAACATTTTTAATATTATAGAGTCTGAAAATATAGCTGATGTGGAAATATCTACAAAGTCCCGTGAAAGGGAAGCTTGTAAAGCTGACGGTGACTTCCCAAATTTCGACTGTGCTGCGTTTGAAAAGAAATATCAAGTGAAAATAACTGTTTTGGAGAAGGAAGAGCAACTGAAAGAGATAGAAGATAGAAAAAAAGAGAATAGTTATTTGAAAGCAGCATATAAATGCGAGTTGTGTGGAAAAGGGTTTAAAGCCGAAAAGCCATATAGGAATCATATGACGTATCATGATCAAGTAAGTAATACTTGTGTCTTTTGGTAACCAGTAAAACAAAACAGTTGTAGTTAAGGATCGGAACCTTAGAAGAGGCTATTGATAGTGTCGACGAGCATTCACTATTTTAAGGAAAATACTGTTTGGTCGGAATAAGTAATACTTAACTAATTTCCAAAAAAAAAGTGCGAGTCGGACTCGACCATGAAGGGTTCCGTAGCAGCTAGACGATTTAATATTATGACGTATTAAAAAAACTACTTACTAGATCTCGTTCAAACCAATTTTTTTCGGATGTTGGCATGGTAATTGGTGGTAAAATGGTAAATGGTGGTAATGTACGTCATATTCTTTTTTAGTTTTATCATTATCTTATTTTAAAAGTTACAGGGGGGGGGACACACACGCACACACACACACACATTTTACCACTTTAGAATTGTCTCTCGCGCAAACTGAAAAAATATATATTTGAAACCTCATTTTTGAAGACCTATCCATAGATATCCCACACGTATGGGTTTGATAAAAAACAAAAACTTGAGGAGTTTTAGTTGTAAGTATGGGGAACCTACTAAATTTATTGTTTTTACTTTTCTATTTTTGTGTGAAAATCTTAATGCGGTTCACAGAATATATCTACTTACCAAGTTTCAACATTATAGTTCTTATAGTTTCAGAAAAAAGTGGCAGTGACATACGGACAAACAGACAGACAGACAGACATGACGAATCCATAAAGGTTCCGTTTTTTGCCATTTGGCTACGGAAACCTAAAAACTAAAACTTTAGCATTGATTTTAACATTTTAAATATTGTAAAAGCGTTATTATTTTTGTTTGTTTCCTGTGTTTTGGTAACTATAACGCTATGATTTAAGTAATTTTGTTTAATAGGAAAACAAGATGTTACGTGGGTACCTATTTTTTGTGTCGTTCTAGAGTAAATAGGTTTAAATCTCGGTCATCATTTAATATTTTAGTTACTACTTACCTACAATAAGCAAAATATAATAAAATTATGGTCAGTTAGGTAAACAAAAACTTTTTTTATGAAATATTCCCACAGCGAACAGGCCGGTTCTTGTGTGAGGTCTGCCACTTCCGTTTCCCGCTGCGCCAGCGGCTGCAGCAGCACCGCAAGATGCACCGCGTCAAATACACCTGTCTGCAGTGCGGGTTTGTGACCCGCGGCAGGTAATCACCACTACTTACCAGACTGTTAACCTCTGTATGTGTATTACTATCTCGGAAAAAGAAGTTTTTAAATTACATTGATTGTTTCGTTAACAGAGCGTTCGCGACCCGCCACCGCGAAGTCCACTCAGGCAAGAAGTATTCGTGTATGCACTGCTCGCGCGCATTTTCGCGCCCCTCGACGTGCTACAACCACGCGCGCATGTATCACGCGCGCGACAACATCGCGTGCGACGAGTGCGGCGAGACTTTCCTGTCCATGCGCGGCGTGCGCCTGCACAAGTCGAGGGGGCATCGGGAGGTATGCGCAGGTCCTGGCCAAGGACGGGTACCGATATGACTACCTTTTCTAATAACGTTACCGCTTGTTGTCCGATAGGGTGTTGGCAGCTTGAATAAACAGCGTATCAATAGGGTTGGTTTAATCCAATTGATTGTTGTCTCTTAAGCCCGCTTGCCCGTAAATGTCGCGTGCGCCTACCGACCGCTAACCATTCTAATAGGCGCAGAGATTGAAATAGCTTGACGTTTATCAATACCTCTTTAAAAGCGGCAAGCGTGTAAGGGTTTTTGATACGGGTAAGACTGCCAGCGGAAAGCCAAATCAATCGTATCAATGGATTAGCCTGTTATTGCGGCTAACCAACGATACGCTTGCCGCACTGATGGGGTTTTTAAAATCAAGCCTATATAATAACCCGATCAAAAGCGTATTTAACGGAAACCGGTTCCGTTCCCTGGACCGGGCAAAGTCAGTATAGTATGTAGAATGTACAGCCGTTGGGTACACAGTGGCGGCCAGGGGGCTGTCTTCCCCCCTTAAAATTGTTTGTTAGAAGACCTCAATTAAGGCAGGCTTACAATCTAGGCCTCAAATGAAATTAAGAAAGGTGACCCGATTAGAATACCACGTAATGCAATTTCACCAGACCATTTTTTTCAGAAACTAGTACCCCAAGCCGTGTTCAAGTGCCCCATCTGCCAAGTTAACTTCGAGACCTCCAAAGCGCTGGACAAACATACAAACACCGCGTCTGTTGTTAAACATATGACGTTGAGTCCCTGCGCTGCGTGCGGAGAGAACTGTGAGAGCGCTGCAGCGCTGGACGAGCACACAGCTTTAAAACATTCGCCTGACCAGTTTCGATGTGAAGAGGTTAGTTAATATTTATTTAATCGACTTTATGCGACGTGCGCTTCGTGACTGACGTAACTAATTTGAATCATTTCGGTGTAACTTGACTTAAATTACTTAATTTGACTTGACATGACTTGTTTGACTGACCGAAGTGGTCTTACGGCCGAACCCTATATTTAAACCGCGGACAAATAGCCTTACTTCGGATTAAAATTTGACACATTTTGTATGGGCAAATGTCAAATTTCAACCCGAAGTAAGCCTTATCTATCCGCGGTTTGAATATAGGTTTCGGCCGTTAGAGTGTTTGTTTTACGTTAACTAAAAGATAAGTTTGCCTTTGTACTTTTTTAGGGTTCCGTGCTCAAAGGGTAAAACGGGGCCCTATTACTAAGACTCCGCTGCCCGTCCGTCCGTCCGTCTGTCACCAGGCTCTATTTGAAATTTTCACAGATGATTCAAATTCAAATTCAAATTCAAAATCATTTATTGCGTATCACATTTCATTAACATCAGATGGAACTATAGGCTAAAGCTTAGGTATGCATGTGACGCCCTGCAAGGGCACAGCAACATGAGAGGGCTAACTAGATTTATAACAATTTAAATTATTCTAGATCCTAATTATTGCACTTTATCACAATTTAGGCACTAGTTGTTATAATATCAGAGGTATTACACATTATTGCAGCAATTATTAAAACTATATTCTACATATTCTTAATCTAGGTTCACAGGTAGTATGGAGTTAATAGTAGTTAACATTAAAAAAATCGTTTAAGTTGTAGAAACATTTGTTAATTAAGAATGTTTTTAATTGTTTAATAAACTTCTTTGGCTCATCTAGGTTTTTTATATAATTAGGTAGGTGATTGTATATCTTAATCATATTGTGGTGAGGACTAGACGTTACTATTTTTAATCTGGAAAAATGCATTTCTGTTGCCGCTATAACAATAAATACTAAAAAATAGAATTAAATAAATATTTAAGGGGGCTCCCAGACAACGGCAACAGGTAGACGCTTGAAATAATCACAGAAGACATGTTTAGTTATACAGGGCGTCCCACGGCTATGCCACATGGAAGGAAAGTACCTTGAATATTGTAGATGGAACATTTTACTGAAAGAAGACATTATTTTAATTTAAAAAACAGTTTAAACTGCAATCATAGATATTTAAATAATTACATGGTTGAACCGGGAATCAAACCCGTTACACGAGGGAAATAATTACCCTGTATCTTTATCATACCGATCTAAAGGCTTCATCTTAAGGATCATTTTTTGTTAAATAAAGTAATTATTTTTTTATAACTATAGTGGTGCCGTTCTAAATGTTCCGTTTTGACGGTACAGTTGTCAACTCAGTACATAATATGTGAGCAACTCGGTACATAATATGTGAGGCATGTTTGAGTCAACTGGCAGTGTCTTAAACAATAGTAGGCCTTATTATTCCAAAAAAGCCGGGCGAGTCGGACTCGCGCACCGAGGGTTCCATACAAACATACAGAGTGGAACAAAACAAGGGACTTTTAAGAAAACGGGGATTTTTTTAGGTCTTGTACTTTATTTTTCACCAATTAACTATATTAATATTTCTAACCCTTTAAGAGATACAGCTTGTTAATCATTAGTGCAAATTGTGCACATTAGCAACCCTAGCAAGTAGATCCGATGACGTCATCAAGATAAGGTATCTAGGTAACTTAGGCCTTTTTCACCGACTTCATTAGTAAACAACCTTAATGACTGACATATTCATCCTGAGATTGCAGAGTATGCTATAAGCAAAAAGCTTTAATATCAACTAAAATTGTCATGTATCTTCAACATGCTAATGTTTTGGCTGAAATGCGACGAGCGGCAACTTGCATAATACAACACGGTGGTACTTTTGAGCACCGCATGTAAAGTTAAGTTGATTACATGTGTCAATTTAAAATGTAAATAACTTTGAAATAGTAGTAGTAGGGTTGTCACTGATATTAAATTGATTAATTTTAATCGTTTTGTGTTACTTTTTAGTCCAGCTTTACAATTATAATAAATCGATTGTAGATCACTTAGATGACACTATCCTTTCAGCTCAGTCCCTCGTTTTCTTCCATCCGGTATAAGAATGTAAAATGGTATTGGGGGACAAACTTGACTTTGCCGTTGAAAAACTGTTGTCTTCATACATCGACATAGGTCGCGATTAGTTTACCAACTGCAAACTGCAAATAAGTTTCCAATCGCAACAAACCTGTTTTTGTAAGAAAACAACAAATTAACAATTTTTGGATTTTTTCCTTTACTTGTGCTGGCGTTAAACCTTCCGTGACAAATTTCAGGATTATAACTTTGGTTATTTCACAGCTTCAAGGGTCTGTAGACTTGACTAAGTATATGGTTTTAATTTCAACTGGAAACCTCCACGCGTTCCTGAGGTAACGGTTAAGGTCTTGACAGACAGATGGACGGACAACAAAGTGATGAAGGGCTCAGTCTTTTCCTTTTGAGGTACGGAATCCTAAAAATGATTGATTGAGGTATGTTTGAAGTTATATTGTGTACTGCGTTGACAGCTGTCAAATCGGACCTTTAACCTTTTCAACGCTATGTCAAATACAAAACTAGAGTGAATGAAAACCTTGCCTCATAGATACTCAGGTCTCTTTTACGCTGTCAACCATGACGTAAATATCCGTCAATGGCGTTGAAAAGGTTAAGAACGGCGCGAGTGTAACCTTTTACAAAACTAATTTAGTTTTCTCTCGCCAGTGCGACAAAACGTTCTCGAACGCGGTGTCGTTCGACACGCACACCATCCGCAAGCACCGCGAGCCGGTGCGGCGGCGCGCGCGCGCCTCCAGCCCGCGCAGGACCAAAGTGTGCTGCGAGATTTGCGGCCTGTTTCTGGCGGTGCGTTTACTTATCGATATAAAGGCCGCAACCTGAGTCGGTTAATAACAACTAATTCGTGCTTTCTTTCTTTGCACGGATTGATTCTTTCTATGCAAGGATTAAACAACTCTTTGTATTCCAATCCAAGATGATAAAGTATAGACGAAGTAATAGTATAGTACAGGGTCTTCCATTAAGAATCAGTGATCTTTAAAATTAAATAAAACAATGATTTTAGTAATTACGTTAATAATTTTTATTTATATGAATATACATGGTTTGCCATTACTTATGGAATAATATCTCACTCAAATGACGTCCGCGGTGTTTGATTATGCTTTGTAAACGAATGGTCCAATTTTGCATTACTTTTGCACACATTTCGGGCTCTATCTCTCGAATAACTCGAGTAATGTTTTCCTTAAGTGCAGTAGTTGTGCGTGGCCTGTTTGCGTAGACTAATGATTTAACATAGCCCCACAAAAAATAATCTAATGGCGTTAAATCACAAGATCTTGGTGGCCACTCGATGTCTCCAAATCTGCTGATTACACGTCCATTGAAATGCTCCTTCAATATATCCATGGTCAATCGAGCTGTATGACATGTGGCACCGTCTTGTTGGAACCACATGTTCGTAAGATTGATACCGTCCAACTGAGACCAAAAAAAATCCCGAATCATAGCACGATACCGGTCGCCATTGACTGTTACCGCATCACCCACTTCGTTTTGAAAGAAATACGGGCCAATGATATCGTTAAACGAAAATCCGCACCAGACAGTTACTTTTTCACAGTGTAAAGGACGCTGTTGGATTTCTTGAGGGTTTCCATCTGCCCAAATCCTGCAATTTTGCTTGTTAACAAAGCCATTCAGCCAAAAATGAGCCTCGTCACTAAAGATTATTTTCTTGGCAAAATCAGAAAAGAAAATGTAAAGTTTTTTTTTTAATTAATAGGCAAAGACACTTACCTACTCTTACTGAAAGACACTGTATAAATGACCAGAGTAACATATTAAGTTACTCTGGTCATTTATACTATACTATTACTTCGTCTATACTATTTGGCTCACTATTACAGGGTTCTATGATAAAAATAAGCTTTGAAAACTAGCATATCCCTATAATTCACAGGTTAAAGAATTGGTTGTAATAAACAGCGATCGGTGAAAACGGTGCAAAACTTTAACAAAACTTAGATTACTGACATGTAAATATTAATATCCTTATACGAAATCCGAGACTCTGATATAGAGTTAAATTGAACACTAACCTGGCAATAACACACTTATTTTTCAATAATATTCGTATTTTTCTTAGTTGTAAGCTCACGCTTATGTCAGCTTTACAAGTTTTGTTAAAGTTTTACACCTTTTTCTCCGATCACTGGTAATAAAAGGGAAGTGGTATGTAGGGAAGTTATCGAGGAATGTCGAGAGCAGCAATTTTCTAGTTGGTATGTTTGTAGAACGAGGCTGTCTTGCGCCAGCACCAGGTGACGCATGCGGCTGACAAGCCCTTCAAGTGCCCGCTCTGCTCGCGTGGTTTCGCGGTCAAACATGCCAGAGACGTAAGTGTCCACCTTATTATGGTGGTTTATCATGAGTTGGTGGTTTATAAACGGTAATGTTTTCATCTTTTCGAGCAGTAGACTTTTGCAGCCTAAAATACTACAATTCAGACCACAGATTTCTGCGAAACTTAAAAAAACACAAACAACACACAATAAAATAGTTAAAAACATCAATTCACCCAGTTCTGGTGCCAAACAAAATCGGCCTTGAAAACACGTATAGGTACGCGGATTGACATAGAAAGTGAAGATGCCGTCTTCTTTATATACGTGTCTTTCCGTATAAATGCATTTCTGTTACCTTGTAGGTAATATTCAGCGTACGCCTTCGAGCTATCGCACTTTACGATTATTTCAAATTGACCCGTCGGCAGAACTGTCGACAAAGCTCGTTTTTCCAAAGTTACGAAACTTTCGGACATCACATCACATAGTATTTTCAATTCACGTCGTTCTGCCCCTCTACTTTATTGTTCATAATTTGACGCAATTGTAAAATTTCCATTTAACTGGCGGGCGCGAACAAAATATGATGTCGTTTGATGTCACGGTATCTGCACGGCTAGCACATGACGGCGAGATAGACTACCCGTCATTGTCTAATTAGTACGGTCAGAAAATGACAGACTATCTCGCGGGCGACATAACTCGCACGCCGTTATGTGCTAGCCGTGATGTATACTGCTTTCACTAATTTTAATGAAACTTTACTGTATAGTGCGTTGTATGTTGGTATGTTTGTGTATAGTTCCACATCCGCACACACACTGGCGAGCGCCCGTTCCAGTGCGAGCAGTGCCCGCTCACCTTCGCTCTACAGACCAACTTGCATCGGCACTACAGAGTGGTGAGTATCTGTCCGTCCAATCAGCCCACAATATACTGATATTAGGTGTTAAAAGGATAGATCGCATCCGGAACACCACACTGCGATCCAAAATACGCATAGCTGACGTAAGTGAAAAAAACTGCCAAGCCGAAGTGGGATTGGGCCGGTCACGTGCCGCATGCACCCAGACCAGTGGGCTATCGTGGCCACCTAGTGGGTGCCGCAAAATGGGCGACGTAAACGGGGCACGCTGAGACGGCGATGGTGGGACGACATGGACGCATTTCTCAGCAACTGGCCGGAAGAGGCACCAAATAGGAATTCTTGGAGATTAAGGGGAGAGGCCTTTGCCCAGCAGTGGGACACTACAACAGGCTAGCAAAAAATATATATTGGCATTGGTAACAATTACAATGCGTTTATAAGTTAATTCGGCACTTTATTTTGTTTTAACGCAAACGCAAAAAAAACTATTTGAGACACTTTTAAGTTCGCTGTAAACGCTCCGCTTTTCGGATCTAGGGTTAATACGAACTATTATGAAGCTTTTTAGTCTATGATATTTTAAAAGTGAAATAAACCCTGAAGAAGTTTGTTTGTACGGATGTTTGGGTATTCTGAGTTAGTTTAGTCCAAGCATGGATTTAAAAAGTAAAATAACTGTTAAGCAATACAATTTCGTACATTTTACCATTGTATGTACAGTAATGTTTTTTAATTGCGTTGATCTGGAACGAAGAACTTCTGCACTGTATTTGCGACAGTTTTTTTTTTTTTTGAGAATACTGAAAAAAACCCACTAACCATTAATGGTCAACCCGAACGATCATCGATCATAAACCGCCGTTCACACGGCGGTATACCAAGCGCTTTAAGGCATTATCTAAGTTTAAACTAGGAGTAATTTATGCACCACCCATATCTCCTGATCTTTATTTATTTTTCACTTCGCATGCTCGTAGTCTGCATAAAATCGCACTTTATGCACTAGTGCATTAAGTGTTGTCATCATCTAAACTACGACAATTAGGCCCTACAGCCAGACAGACGAGGTGACTGCACTAAATAAACTTGTCATTTTAATACAATACAATACATTTGCCTTCAATGTTGCATCTAACAAAAATGATATTTAATACAATAAAAAACAAACATTATGAAGAAAAAAAATACAAAATAAACGTATGACTTGGCAGTATTGCGATTGACCTAAGTTAAAAGTTACACGCAGAATAAAAAAAAAGAAAGGGGAAAGAGTTTGTCTCGGGTTGGACTATTAACTAGTTGTTTTCATCGCAAAACTGGTTTTTTTAAAATGTCGTCAAGATGGAAATAATGCTCATATAACCTAACCTAACACACTAATGGAAAAAAATAAAAAAGCACTTATGGAACTGACATTGCCCCCTAAATCCAAGTTTTTTTTTTTATATATATAATTATTAAGTACTATTTATTTCCTCGTAATAGAAGTGAAAAGCAGAGTGTATAACTCGGTCTTAAAACCCATTTTATCCTAGACTTAATCATCCAATCCATACCAAAAGTCTTGGATAAAATGCTGTTTTATGCCCTTGTTGTTCAATCTACTATTATTAACTAACTAAGCGGTTCTCTGTTGTAGGTGCACCTCGGCCAGCGATATAGTTTCCCATGCGAGCTATGCGGCAAGACGTTCACGACCCGCCACAGCGTCAAGCTGCACGTCAACAACGTCCACAACGGCGTGCCGTGGCCGAAGCGCAACCGCAGGAAGAGAGTGACGAAAAAATAAAATTGTGCTTGACTGTTTTATTCGATGACGAGCCCTGTCATGTTTCCAACAGATGTACGATAATGATGATATCTTTAAGTTTTTTTTTTTAAATCCCTAAATTAGGTTTGCTTACTTTATTTATCCAGGTGTTACTAAAGTGTAATCAGGATTTATTTCTCAATTTTACGTTGGAAGTAGTATATGTATAAGTATTTTATTGTAGTTGAAGAAAAATAAATTGTTTTTGGTCCATTCTGTATTTTGTATGTAATAAAACGACAAACAATATTTTAATGACACGGTTTTAAAATCGACAATTGTGTACATCCGTGTCGATGTTAAAACTGTGCTATAAAATATTGTTTTGGCGCAAGGGAGGCGGATCTCGGGTTCTCGGGCCATGACCCTTAGATCCGCCCCTGGTACACATAAAGAAAATACCCTCAAACCCTTTTATTCCACTTGTTATTCGAAACTAAATTGGGAGAAACAGACGTCGAGCTTCGATTTTCAAAGTAGGGCACCCTAATGGCGATGGACAATGAACAAAGCCACAAAGTAACCAGTGCCCGTGTACCATAGAATAAGAACTAAAATCATAGAAGGAGCGATAGAATAAATAAATTAATAAAACAAAATACATATCAAGGGACAATCTCACACAAATTGATATATTCTCAAAATAAGCTCTAAAATTAAAAATCGAAATATTTTATTGTTTAACTGTAGGTTTACGTTTGAGATATTACATTTATTGTGTGTCAATTCCGCTACAGCCTACCATAAAATGGTGTACAATATTTGCCTTACACATTCAAAGCAGCAAAATGTCAAAACTATGTATATATATATATGTATATATATATATATATTTAGAAGTAACTATGACTAACAACATATTTTTAAAATTAATATTAATGTTCTTGTCCTAATCAATTTCATTAATTTTTTCCAGCATTTTCTAAAAATTCTTGAACAGTTTAGAAAAGTTTACTTAATAGCCAGTTATGAATTATAGTTTTAAATCTATCATAATTATACAGTTTACGTCTTGGATTTTATTATAAATTTGTACAGCCATCCAGAACATACTTTTTGCAAATGTTGTTGAAATGAGAAGAGACCACTAATTTATGTTTATTTCTAAGATTAAAATGATGTTTGGCTGTTTCAAACAAATGAGGGTGATTTTTACAAATATGGAAATTTCTTTAATATATGTAGGGGAGGGGGGCCCAAAGTGAGCACCTTTAGAAGCACCGACAAAAAAGTATGAAGAAAATATCGATAACCCTTAACTTTGAATGCTATTTAAAGCTGAATTTATCGTAGTTTAATTATACGTACTTCAATAATCTGCAAAGTTTAGGGAAACTAATAAAAATAACGAATTACCAAAACTTTACTTTTGCTCGCTTTGCCCGAGGCGGAGCCTAAAGCGGGCACAGCTTTTGGGCAAAGTGAGCACACTTTATTCATGCAATAACCATACAATATCTATTTGGAGATAAGGACAGAAACTACGCCAATCACATAAATAAAACTCCAAGTCAAAACATAACAAATTTAATAAAAAAATGGTACTTCTTACCAAACACACAACATAAGTACTTTAAAAAACTCCAACAAATTGAGATCAGAATCTAAACCTATGCCTTATGCCTTTGTAATGTCGCCCGGGGGATGCCATACTTCGCTGCAGTGGTTTTTACTGCTTTCCCTTCTTTTACTTCCGCCATTGATTTTGACTGTTCATCCCAAGCACCTTGTTCAGTTTTCCTTTTATAATTATTGACCATCTAAAACAAATAAAGCAATGAATACAAACAAGTTAAGCCTTTAAAAAACATGAAAACATATAAATCGCTTTAAAGGCCTATGCCTAGCGAGCACATGCTCACTTTGCCCTGCCCGCTTTGCCTTTTCGACCAAACCAACATTGTACTCAAACCTAACCTTCAATTATTTCACGCATATGAATGAACTTTTTACCTAAACAAAGCTAAATAACAGTCAATCCATATTACAATTAAAGTTTTTCAACAACGTCCTCACAAATCTACAAAACACTCGATACATACCTTGTATTTTTCATATCCGAACTGTTCGAAACATAATTTTCGTCACAACACACGCACGGTCACTCACAGCGGCGATGGGCGACTGCGGCAGGCGGAGCGGTGCGGGGGGGATATCTCCACGCAGTCCCGCCGCCATTGGTGTTATATTTTGAAGGTTAGCACCAGTGCTCGCTTTGAGCACTGTGCTCGCTTTGGGCCCCCCTCCCCTATATACAAGAAAGAGCGAGTATTTTAAAATATTCATAAAGTTTTTGACAAGAATCTCTTTGTGAAATTCCACCAAGTGCCCTTAAGCAACGCTTCTGCATTCTAAATGCTTTTATAAAGTCGGTAGAATGCCCGCAGAACATAATACTCGCTGGCTTCAGAGGCAGGGTCACTCCCAACTAGGCCGACGTATCGTCAAATAAAAGCCAACATACAGACAACTGATAAGCACAGTCTTATTTGATTTCACTGTGCCAAAAAGAGACACTTCTATAAGCTAAAATATTAAGGTCGTACACTAATTGCAGATATAAACTGTGTTTATGTGTGCAGACATTGTAGGTATAGGCTAAATCTACGATCATGGTGACCAGTTGGTGACCAACTTATAAAAAAATGTTATTTAAACCATCGAGATAGGTATAGATCTGACGCTTTCGCTTTAAGGCTCCTTCCATGCCTTTAGCTCTTTTTCTATGCCGTGCGTGCACAAAGAAATGAATACGATGTGCACGTTACACAAAGAATAGTTTGAGAAAAGTGTATAAAAGCTGGTTACGAACCATAGAACTTTGCTTTGACAGTGACAGCTTTTGAGTTTTTGACGTTTAATGACATTTCATAATGTTTTGTATTTCGCGTTTGCCGCAAAGACTACTATTGTATACTTGGGTATAGACTGGTAACTCTGCTCTTTTTTCTGTTCTTGCGATACCTACGTGCTGCCATCTAGTTCGTCTAGTTAAAAGCTCAGCTATGCGTATGTGTGTGTAGGCACGTGCTTACACATAACCACATACGTAAGTTATTCGCTGACCCCTTTATTCATACAATATCACAACAGTATTTAAAGACCACTAATAGTTAAGATGCGTTGTTGGCACACATTAACTATTATAATTTAAACACTGTTCAAATATTATATGAAAAAGGGGTTAAAGGTTGATTTAGTGTAAGTAATACAAAAAAGAACATATCAGGCGAGGCGTGATGGCAATATTAATTACCTTGAAAACTGATAAACTCCAAAGAAAATAGTCAACATTGATCTAAGTAGTCAACGCGATACGTTTTGGTTAATTGAATAAGTTGGCGCAGTTACAATATAATTATACTTAAAACACATCGTTCTTTCGCGAAATGATGAACTTTTTAATTACCTACTTATTAAAACGGTTTGCCGTAAGTATAAGTAGTGGCTTTACCCATTCCGCAAATGAGCGACGGGCATTTAATTAATACGCTGCGCCGCGCCTGATCAGTTCTTATTTGAATAAACCAGTGAGAAGTTGACATCTTTTCTGCCATCCACTGAATACAGGATCCCTTAAGAACGACAAAATTATAAGTCCCGTGACATCCCTGGCGAATTTCACCAGGTTGTAAAAAAAACCATTTTACAGACCATTATTTTCCCAATGGTTTTTAATAGCTTATATAACTAATTCTCTCTGAAAGGATCATATATTTAATGGGTCTTCCTTATGCTGCGGCCGTATCTACTGGCATCTCATTTTTAACAAAGAAAGAAAGATACTTTACAACAACGTCTTAACTACTTTTAACACGAATATTTTTTAAATCCCCAGATGAGGTCGCAGCGTACCTATTTCGAGATTTCGAGGAATGCAACTAATTACACGTCATGTAAACATATGAAAATGTATAAATCATTTATTACATTGAAGTTTATTGTGTTTAAACCTAGTAGGTACATTCGCATTAAAAGTATTTGCTAAATCCATAACAATAACATAATTTCAGTAACAATTTAATGAAGATACGTTTTCAATACAAATTAGCATAATTGTGATGATGACCCATATTGAACATGTAAACCTACTCTAGTAATAGAGATTGTAAATCTAGAAATTAACATAAAGTGAAAAAATAGTTACGGACGTCAGACCTTAAGGTTCCGAAAATTGAGCTTTGTTATTAAGCCTATTTTTAGATGGGTCACTTTTTTACGACTATGATTATAAATTACTTAATTTTTTCCATTCATTTAGCACAATATTTACTTAAGGTTGGCGTCATGGTTGGGTATCAATTTGTAAGGGGCATTTTCAATGCTTACTAAGAATGTTGGACGTTGACTTTTATATCCGACTTTTGCAGTGCAAGCTTGTCCCAAATAATAAAAAAAACACATCTATCCTATTTGCATGATAACTTTTACACCTCAGCAATTGTCTAAGCTAAACATTATGATAATTACAAATACAAAACTGAAAATAGAGAATTGTGACAATCAGAAATCAGCACATCGACGAAAAATTACTAATTTTTAAATCAATTTATGAGCAGAGATTTAATCTACGAGCGGGCCCACATTTCGGATTTGATTGATTTATCATAACGCCTTTATCATATCAAATCCAAAAAGTGGGCCCGCCGATTAAATCGTTGTCCAAAAAAGGTGACCTGTCGCTTCGCCTAGTTTAATTACGCAGATTTTCGTTTCGCAGACAACTATTGGCAGACCTTTCTTTTGGCCGAGTAACGTTTGGTATAATTTCGTTACGCCTATTATTTGCTTCGCCGAATAGTCGGTAGACAGTAAAGCGATACGCAGAGTTACGTTTAGTCGATTGTTTGTTTCGTAATTGTTTCATTTTACCGAACAACTGTTCGTCGATAGGTATATGATATAAGCAGAGATGGCATCATTATTGTTTAGTAGATTTAAGGTTCAGTCGATTTTTGTTTCGGCATTTTTACAGTTAAGTAACTGTACAACTGTTGCATTTTTATGGAAGACTAATCAGGGCAGATCCGACTCGGATAGGTTAGGTTACAAGGTCAAGGCGGGAGCCAAGCTCTGAGGTTTTTTTTTTTTATCTCAGTAAATAACAAACACAACAAAGTCAATTTAAAAATAGGTAAATTATTAATAAACCGAGCAGTTACTTAGGGCAAATGATACTAAGGTTCATCGGAACTTGACTAAATGACAACAATAATAACATCAAAACTTATGCGGGTACATAAGGAAATCACGAAGAATTTATACCGCCACTAATCAGTGGTTATTACACGGCATATAAAACCACCAATGATGTCATAGCGTAATCCAGACACATTCGCAGTATTTGATGCCATTCCCAGTGCAAAACGAAAATGTGGCAAACAGTTAATATGATGATGAATAATAGTTGAATCGTTTAAAAGCGAACAGTTGTTCGAGCAAACATTCAAAATGTGTAGTGATTAATAGGCTTAACGAATTTCTGCCAATAGTGGTTCAGGTTACTGACTCATAAGCCAACTAAAACAGCTGCTAAAGGTTGAGTTACGAAACGTTAGTCTGCGAAACAATACATCTACGAACAAATCCATCGGCGTACCGTTACTCGGCGAAACGTTGTCTGCCAATCAATAATCTGCCAAATAATTGTCGGCGAATCATTAGGTAACCCGTTGCGCAAAATGATTTCAAAGTTAAGTAGTCCTTTTTGGTCGGTGAGCTTTAAAAATTGCCCCCCAGAGAGTCGATTTTTGAATGCCACTTGTGATTATTTGACTTTTGTAAAAAATAATGGGTGCCAAAAGATTTTAAAGTAAATTTGTCAAAGGAGCTAAACTCTTGAAAATGGGAAGAACATGAACACTCAGTCTGATCTCATAAGCATCGAAAATCTTGCTGAAAATTATACAAAACCGATTGCGAAATAAAGCAGAAGAATTAATTGGCGAAGACCAATATGGATTTGGTAGAAACAAGGGCACAAGAGAAGCTATATTGGCTTTACGAACGATAGCTGACAAAAGGATGGATTTGGGCACATAAGTATATAGCTTCTTGATTTGGAAAAAGCCTTTGATAGAGTTGATTGAAGGAAGATGATGGGAACACTAGGCAAGCTAGAATAGATTATAGTGATAGGTGGATTATCATGGCATTGTACAAATATCAGGAAACGGTTATGAATATCGAGGAAAAACAAGGAAAAGCAAGGATGAGCTAAGGAGTGAGACAGGGTTGCACGATTTCAGCATTTTAATTTTTATATCACTACATAGTATAAAACAAATTCGCTTTTTCTGTCCCTATATCCCTATGTATGCTTAAATCTTTAAAACTACGCAACGGATTTTGATGCGGTCTTTTTTAATAGATACAGTAATTGAAGAGGAAGGTTTATATGTATAATCCTTTAATCCGGAGCGAAGCGAGGGCGGGTCGCTAGTATTTATATAAAGTCCCATTAATAAAGTCAAAAATGATAATGTACAGGCAGTAAAATTTAATGGACATAATGTCATGCAGATGGAGTGTTGCACTATATGCAACCGAGGCGTGGACTGGACTCTAATAGAGGGATAGAGAGAGGCGGGAGGCGACTGAGCTGTGGTGCTGGAGAAGGATGGAAGGCATTAGTAGAACGGAGATGGTATCCAATCAAGAGGTATTGGCGAGAGTAAAAGAGAAGAGAAGGATATTGGAGTGTGTGGAGATCCAGAAGAATTGGGATGATTGGCCATTTATTGCAGCACGACATGCTTATTAAAAGGGATCGTATCATAATATATAGAGTTCAAAATACCTAATGGGTCATAATACATAATGTTCATAATATACTGGGTGGAAAAAATGTATGGGCCCTGGAGGGGATCTACCTTAAATTATTAAGTTAGCTCACTTTACTAAAAGGAAACATTCCTTTATTTTTTAAAAGAAACATAGCTACATTCAAAGATCTTTTAAAATTCACCTGCCTCAACCGGGAATCGAACCAACTAAAATTTAAAAAACAAACTCGCGCTATTTTTTTAGACGAATTGGGAGCATTATTGTACAGGATAAAATTTATCTAATAAACATTTCACCTTACACTCATCTGTTGTACGAGATACCCATCAAATTGAATATTTATTACAAGTTCTTTATTAATAATACCTAGTACTGTTCATTTGTACAAGAAGTAAGGGTTGCGGTAGAAAATGTTATTGGGAGCAAACACCACAACACTTTGCAGAGGGCTGGCTACACGAAATGAATTTCAATTTAAATAGTAAGTTTGTGTATCCGGAACGAGGGGATCATTTCGAGCAACTTATAAGTTAAATTATTAAGATTCTTTTTTCTTCTTAATATCCGTGTACGTTATAAAAACGTTTCATGTTTATGTGTTCTTCGTATTGATGATAAAATAAAATTAATATTAGTTTTCACTTTTTTATTTCAAAGACCAAATGTTTATTGGACAGATTTCATTCTGAACAATAATCCCACCGATTCGAATAATAAAATGGAGATATTACGAAAATAGTTTATTTTTTATTTTTAGTTGGTTCGATTCCCGGGTGAGACAAGCTAATTTCAGAAGACCGTTGATTACAGATATATTTCTTTAAAAAATAAAGGTATGTTTGCTTTCAGTAAAATGACCTAACTAAAGGATTTAGTTAGGACATTTTAGGTAGTAGTTAGGTAGTTCCCCTCCAGGGCCCATAGATTTTTTCTACCCTGTATAATGGTTTTATTTCTGAAACCGAATACTTTTAGGAATTTTTAAAAGGCCATTACGTAGAGCCCGTTTGGTTAGGTTAGGTTTGTTTTATAAGAATTCTAAAAAAAATACGGTTTCAAAAATAAAACCGTTATACATTATAACCAAACCAAAAACATTAAAGAGGTAAAGATTGAAGGAAAGAGTGATAGAGCAAGACGAAGGAGAAGCTACGTGTCGTTTGTAGAGAGAGGTGAAGGAGCTGTCAGAGAAAAGAGAAGATTGAATGGAAATTACTCCACCGACAAGAGCAGCAGGGCTCTTAAATTAAAAGAAGAAGAAACAATAACTGATGGGGCGGCGACCCCCTTTACGAGTGGGTTGGATGGAGTCGTTATTAGGACAGGCGTGACTTTCAAAAATATATACTTCAACAAATCAGTAATTCTCGGCCATTTTGGTGTGCTTAGGCAATAAATTCATGTGATTCAAAAATCGACCCCTTCTGGCTGTTTCGAATGTTTTTAACAAAAGTTCCACTTCCCCTATCTTACAAATCTTAGTCCACTGTTATTTCATACTTGTAAGTAACTTATAACTGCACCGTAGCTTTTATTTTCATTTACTCGAAATTCCGTTCCTTTCTTCAGGATTAATTTCGTGAGTAGGTAGATAGGTATGTAAGTAATACCGCTGATATTTTCATGCCTCCCTTTTCTTTGAAATGAGTCGAATTTATATAATTGTCCACAATATTGTACGAGTGCACCATGTAAAGAATATAATATGGTTTCTTATTTATTAGTATTATTAGCATTTTCCCCTTTTCGTGTTAATTTTCCTCTTTCCCATTTAAATTGCTTCTATCTTTTAAACAGGACCTGCTTGTTTTGTCTGTGTTATCCATAGTTTTATTCAATTATTTTTTCATTTTGATTATTGGTTGCAATCCTATGAACCCTTTCTCAAACGGTCAATTATTTTTCAGCTTGTCATTCCCGGAACAAGACCATTGATTTTCACGACGTTGGCCAATACATTTCGCTAATTGATGCTTGGAAGGCGGCGTTAAGGCCAAGTCTATAAAATAATGACAATAAACTCTTTTTAAACAAAGACTCACTAATCATATTGTTTTTTATGATGATCAGCCATGGTGTTCTTTGAGTTGGGTATTTCGCTTCATCTTCATCATAAGGGAGGCGACACTCACTGTTTTGCTCTAACACCCGTTACATAACGGAAGTACCTACAGCAGGTCTTCACTGCAGGTCATAATGTCAATATTTTCTTTTTCACGGATTATACCAGACAGGATCATTGTCTAAATAAGTGTTCTAGTTATAACTGGGTCATCCTTCCTTGCTCTGGACACAACACCTCCTCCAAGAATCTCTTGTAATCTAGAAATAATTATTTTGTATTAGATTGCGCGAAGTCATTAGATGGTATATAACGAGTTTACGGTCGATTCTAAAAATTTATGTGACAATCCAGATATCGGAGTCTTCCTATAATGATTCCTTTTTAGGTACAATTTTGAAACGTTACCCTTATGATAGTGGTATGAGTAGGTATCATAGTGTGTCATTAAAGCGTTTAATCTAGAAAATTTATTTTTCCCTTTCAATGCAATAAAATAAGTCGAGAAAATTTAAAATTACATCCACACATTTACTACCCGTCACTCAAATGTAGAATGAGGCAACTACACAAACAGTTATCTTTGTGGTCATATTATACACTAAGTAATAGCCGTTGCCCGCGACTTCGTCCGCATAGAAGTCGTTTCTCGCTATTCCCTCAGAAACTGTTAAATCCCGGGATAAAAGTACCCCTATGTTCTTCCCTGGAACTCAAACTATCCCCAATTTTCATCTAAATCGGTTCAGCGGTTTAAAACTTAACCAACAGACAGACTGACAAAGTTTATTTTTACATTAAAATGTATCATCTAAATACGGATAGACAACTTTTCCAAAACGAAGACCAAGCCACCGCGCTCTACGACGACATGACAAACATTTAGTTTGCTGTATGTAGTTTTCCAACGTACCTACTTAAGTCCCTAGAGACAAAACATAGAACTTTATGCTGCCTATACGTGGCTTGTACGTTGGCCACTGCACCGCTACTGATAGGGAGGATGGCCCTATACTTGGACACGGGACTAAACTACATAATAGGTTCGTGTCGAGTGTCTAAGTAGTGGCAAATTTAAAATTTAATTTAATTTAATTGGTTCTTTTTGTATTTTTGCTAATTTATTATAACTATACTCTTACTAACATAATCATAAGGACAAATCACAATTGTTACCACAACATATGGAGAAATCTGAAATAAATGTATTTGAATTGAATTTTAGGGTTTTTTACCGTGAGCTTGAGATGTTTGATATGAGCTTAAACTTTACCTGTATTTTAAAGCCAGCGACGCAAATTTACGGCACTAGCGTTGAATACCCGCAGCCAATATATGCAGCATCCACTACAACAACTTTCTTGTTCACCACCATCGACGCCTTCGAGAAAAACTAAATCGCATGCCGTTGAGAAGCCTAAAATAAAATTCTGTGTTTTCAAATAGTTTCCGGACGAATGTTAACAATTCTAAACTAATATTATTAAATTTTCGAGTGCTTTTACACCACTTTATATATAACTAGCGACCGGGCAGCGGCTTCGCCCGCTGCATTTTTTTTTACATGACTTAGGGGTATGAAAAATAGATGTTGGCCGATTCTCAGACCTACCCGATATACATTATTTAACTTGGTGTCAGAAGTGAGATTTTGATCATGTTACTTCTTCACCAACCAGATTCAAAAGGCAGGCTAATCCAGAACCAGGAAACAGGTCAAGATCCATAGTATAGCTTGCCCCATTAACGCAATATACCAATTTAAATAGATAACACGAGTCCGGCAATTCATATCATAAAAGACTAAAACCACTCCTGCCGTCTGTTAAAACATTTAAAGCCACAGGTCAGGCCAAATGTTTCAAGTCATTATTATCAAAGAAAGAAAGAAAAGGTAAGATAAAGCTTTGTTAAAAGGAGTTTCTGCCAGACTTTTTCAACTAGCAGAAAATAGTCACTCGGCTGCCACCTGCGAAGCAAAGGGACGTTGCTATAGTGAGTAGGTAATAAAAAGTAGGTACACAAGATTTAGATATGTCTCATTAAACGTTCTTTTTACCATTCTGTTAAAAAAAAAGAATAGAAATCAATCAGTTGATCGGGCACAAAGGTCTACGCCCTACTAAAAAAAATAGATTACTAAACATACTTGGCTGGTTTAACGTAATCGGCCCTCAGGCCATTCCTATTACCTATGTTCGATAGTGCTATTCATTCCTGTTTCATTTCTGTTTCCAATCTCAAAACGAGCAAATTACTTTCCCTTACACTGAGCTAAGTAAACACAAAACCGATTGCAAGCGTGTTATGTAGGTATCCTAAAATTCATGTAACAGTAAATAGTTAAACAATAATAGATGAACATTACCTATGTTTGGAAAGCCACCTGTATGCGAATAGTATACAGAGGCACTAGGAATACCGGAAACCAAGGTCAGCAGCAACCACCACCACGAGTCTCTCGATCTGCACCCGTTGCTGTCGCTACCGAGACAAACTTAACACGTTCGGCGGCGGTACCCAAATTATGGAATGTACTAGAATGACAGTAAATTTCTTCATACAAAATGAAAGTACGGCTTAAGCAGTTCTGATTATATACATTGTTGATTTGTCTCTACCCGAGTACAGTAGCGGTTATAACCGTGCTACGGGAAGACCCGTACTGATATGTAGAAAGAAAGTTATACCTTTGCCTATATCAGTACGGTTATCACCGTAACCAAGGAAAGCTAACATTTCTTCTTCAGTAAGAGGTCTAAAATGTTGTTTCCTGGTGTGTCTGGTATGCGGTCTATTTATTTCACACATATGTTTGCCATATTCATTGGTTTTTAAAATCAACTACAGATGAAGGCTCATAATGTACATGCAGGCCCTGATCATGTACATGACTGGTTCCTGGTTCTGAACTGATTTGTGGAACCGGCACACGAAATGTTTGATCTTGGTCCGTAGTGATACATCCGCTAATGTCCGTGCAACGATCGACAGACAAAGGCTGTGGCTCAGACTCTAATTCGATTTCAATTCTGATTTGTTCTTCTATGACATCCACCAACGACGCGAAGTCTTTCTCTTGTAGCTCATTGCCATTAGATAGCTCGCACTCACCATTCACGTTGACATTTTCGTTGAAACTCGAAAGCACCGCTGATTCGACCATTTCTGGTGGTGACCTGTCGAAACTTGAACATACACGCTCACTGCATTCGGCGGCAACAGCAGAATTCAAACCGTGAACCGCGCGAAGCGAAGCACTGGTGCGGGCGCCGAACAAACTCGCATACAACGACAGCGGCAAGCGCCGTACTGCGCGTGTGTGTAAGCGTTTGCATCTGTGTGAGTCAGGGTCAAACTCGTGTTTGAGAATTATACTTTGTTTTGGCGGTAACCACATGGTTCTTGTACCCCACATGACAGTAAAAAAAAATTACATAGCAATGGTATGGACTTTCGCCGGGAAGAACCGTAGTGACTTTTAGGAAGTCGTAAAAAAATACTGCGTTAGCCGTACTGTCATATAACGTGCTACACGTTTTACGGTCATAGCCGGTAGCGCCGCCGAACGTGTTAAGCCAGAAATAAACCTAAAATTAAAATGGGTGTTTTTTGAGTTACTCCTGTGTGGAACACATGCAATCATTATTTATAAGGTACTTAGTCAAATTTTACAAATAATAATGTTTTAAGCGTTAAATATAATGGAAGCGCTCTTGCTTGGAATAAACACAACGTATACTAACCACCCTCTAAGACATGCCAAGTCCATCCCACGCAAGAAAACACATAAAATTTATAAAAAAAATAAAAACATTTGGACATAACATGGTAAGTATTATGTAAGTAAAGAATTGTCTTACAAAATAGAATAAGGAAATTTTAGTTCAACATCATAGGAGCACTATTCCATTGAATGAAGTGTTTAGTAAAATACAGAGGCACTAGAGTTTAATACTCGCAGGCAACCAATGTGAGCAGCAACCACCACAACGACTTTCTCGTTTTACACTGCCATCGGCGCCGCCGGAACCATCCCGTGCCAAAAAAAAGACCTAAAAATAGTTGATTTTTTATGTTTTATTTCATTTTTGATACGTGACTTGTTCATAAGCCACAAAATAATGATCTTACAAATTGAATCAAAGATATTTAAGCGCAAAATAAAAGGAACACTCTTTCTTGTACAAGACAATGCACCAACTGCACGGGTCTCTTGTACCCTTTAAAGCATGCAAAGAGAGCCCCATGCCAGGAAATTACCTAAAAGTAAACAATCAATTAAGTTATTTCATCTAGGATACATAACTTGATATTAAGGTAGGTAATGATGGTCTAACAAATTGCAATAAGGATATTTCCATTTAACATAATAGGAACACTCTTCCATTGATTGAAATAGTAAATACAGAGGCGCCAGGATTTCATACTCGCAGGCAACCAATGTGAGCAGCAACCACCACAACAACTTTTTCGTTTTACACTGCCATCGGCGCCCCCGGAACGATCCGGTGCCAAAAAGGACCTAAAATTAATATTTATTTCGTATTTCATTTAAGATAAGTTACATGCTAATAAGCAAGTAAATTATGGTCTTATAAAAAGAAACAAAGATATTTAAGCTGAAAATAAAAGTAACACTTTTTCTTACCCAAGACAAAGCACCAACTGCATAGATATAAAACATGCAAAAACAATTCCATGCCAGAAAAACCTAAAATAAATATATAATCATCTGGGATACATAAAATGATATAAAGATAGTAAATGATGGTCTTACAAATTTGAATAAGGAAATCGAAGTTTTACAAAATATAAACACTCTATACCCATCTACATCTATACCCATGGACTAAAATAGTAAAAAATGGGAATAAACCATTTTTATTTCAAAATTATATCTTCTTATTTTGTTAGCGTGACTAATATTTGTATATTCATGCCAAATTACAGCTTTCTAGCACAGAGTCTCTGAGCTAGGCTGCGGACGGACAGACATGGCGAAACTATAAAGGTTCCTAGTTTGTCTACGGAACTCTAAAAACGATAGTCCTACATTACTTAAGAGCGTATAGATGATACCGTTCTAATGAGTATCTAGCAATTTGTTTTCGGTGCCGTAACTATTCTTATTAATGAATAATCAATATAAGTAAATAAATAATTACCTAATGATTTAGGCATCATGAGGATTACTAAATACTACCTCTTTTAAATTTAATTCCGGTGGTTTCAGCTATTTCAGAGAAAAAGGGGCTTGATGGATAGACGCACAGACGGACAGACCAACAGACGGGCAGACCAACAGATCAAAGACGGGCAGACTGATAGACGGACTAGACTGATAAAAAGCATAAAATAAATACTCCTATATACGTAATTGTTTATTGGCTTTAGGTATAACACACTCGTACGTATAGGTTTAGTAAGTCTTACATAATTAAAATCGTACTTATATGTATTTTCAGCCTTTTTTTATTCTTTAAATTTTTGTACTGTAAAGTGTTTACATACATAACTACATAATTATATGTAATCAAATAACACCGCATAATATACTGAAAGGTAAATAAAGGTGATGGTCAGAAAGATCTTTACGTGAGAACGTATCTTAATTACAGTTCCAAGAATCTATTTCAGTAAGTAAACTTATATAATGCCCCACTTACCATCAGGCCTTTTGCATCCGTGGTAAGATATTCTAGACTCGAAAACAAGTAGTCGCGCTCGTCACACACAATTATAACCTTACATAGGGAATCGAACCCGGGATCGCAAGCTTTGTAAGCTTCTGCCTATTGCCTGCCTGTCCAGTTACTGGACTACCTACTGTAGGTAGGTAGTGTCGCTTAACTACCAACTGGACTAAGCGTGTCGTCTAATTTTCTTATTCGGCTTGTCCAAGGCAAAATCAAAATACAATCGTGCACCCTTGTTGTAACCCTGTGACTGTGTGTAGGGTTCCGACACCGTTACTACAAACACAACAAAACTACCGGTCTTTTCTATTTGAAGCTCTTTGATGATCTCTTAGGTGTTGTTTAGTTGGTATAAACACTTTAGTTGCCTGTATCTCAAGAACCGATTCAATCTACTTAAATTAGGTAACAACACCAATGTTCGACACTTTTAGCTGACATGCACCAATAATCGACAGAAGCTTTTAATTCTAAGATCATAGGGAAATTGATTGTTGCAAAACAAATGAATAACTCTTATCTTCTTTGAGTAAGAATCAATGTCGAACATTGGTCCTTTGTCGACTACTGGTGTCTTTACCTTTCGTTACGTGCTTTCTTAAGACTTTTTTCATAATTTTAGTACTTACAGTTTTGGCTGTACGGAGTGGAGACAATAACTCTAGCGAAAATGGCACTTTTAGAGTTCAATTCATCCAAAACGGTGCCCCAAATGATAGTGTTTTATCTACCTACCTACACGTAATGTTTTTTTCATAGCTATATATAATACAGGGTGTTTTTTTGGTCAGCAACTTCCACAATAGGGGTTATATTCATGTTTCTGAGCTCAAAAAAATATATTTTTTATATATCACCTCTCGTTTCTGTAGCTACGAAGGGGGTAGGCCGCTTATCGTCACGATGTTATTGTTTGTTACTACCCTCACAAAACTGCGCAAGCGACGTCAGTTCCGTGTTTGTTTCGAAGCGAGTGCTTGTTAAGTAACGTGTTACAACAATTTTTTTATTATACTAATTGATAAAAAAAAGGCTCGGCGAGAAAAAATACTTCTGGACAATCGTGAAATGATTGATGTTGTGAACATTTACTTTGTGAGTGGTCAAAACATTGCTAACACCGTTAGGATTTGGACTGAACGATTTCCTAATCGGCAGGCCATTACGCGCTACACTGTAAGGTCTATCGTTAGCAACCTATACGAGTGGGGTACTTTTGAAACGCCACGCCATGCTCAAGGAAGAGGCCAAAGTGGGCTTGCAGTGGGTTTTAAGCAGGCTATTCTCCAATTCAGGCAAAACGCCAAAGAAAACTCTTGCAGTTTTGTAATCCATACCGTTATCTGTAGTTAAATGCCATTTCAGAACGATTTTTAACAACAATAATCTACAATTTTTTAACCTAAACCGTGTTTGTAATCTTTGACGGTCCTAAGCCCGTAACAAGTATGAAGGGAAAGATGAATCATAACATTGTGCACGGGGATTAGGTACGTCATTAAAGTCTCGGTAAATACGACGCAAGGTAACCACAATTAAGAAAAATAATGGGAATAATTGAAAATGCTATTTCTCTGACTTCCTTAGGTTTTTATTTTTTTAATAAGATATTCGGATTCAGCATTAATTGTACTATCTCTCCTGCTTTGGAAGTTGTCGACCAAAAAACACCCTGTGCATCACACGGTGTTGTGAAGAAAATAATATAACCCTTTTTTTGTCACATCATTAGTCTTGTCATCAGATAGATAGACAGACAGACAGACAGACAGACAGACAGACAGACAGACAGACAGACGGACAGACGGACGGACGGACGGACGGACGGACGGACGGACGGACGGACGGATGGACGGACGGACGGACGGACGGACGGACGGACGGACGGACGGACGGACGGAAGGACGGACAGACGGACAGACGGACAGACGGACAGACGGACGGACGGACAGACAGACAGACAGACAGACAGATAGGCAGACGAATTTATAATATATCAATGACCCGCCCTCGCTTCGCTCCGGGTTATATTATACCTACATTAAGTACTACAAACATAAAAATCAACAAGTGTAATAATTAATTTTCTTTTTAAAGTTACTAAAAGTAACAAAAATTTGCGCTTTAAAGCTTAATATTTCCTAAATGAATCCCTTAATCAAAAAATTGTGTCCACAAACCCGGAATGTTTTTGAAAGACCTACCTATCCAACGATACCCCACACTATGGGGTAGACGAGAAAAAAAATACATCCCTACGTTACGTTTAGGGGAGGTACCCTAAAAATTTAATTTAACATTTTAGTGAACCACTTTGTTGGCGTGACTAATATGCATATTCATGCCAAATTTCAGCTTTCAAGTACTTAAGGTACTGATACACATGCTCTATAATAGCATGCTTAAAAGTGTGCTTATGAGCATGCTTGGTTTGAGCGTGCTTATGCACTGTTCACATTTGCTACAAATAAGCATGCTAATTTTGAGCATACTCACGAATAAGCATGCTCAAAGCAAATACTCCGAATACACATGCCATTTAGTAGCGTGCTCTCTGCCACGAACGATGGACGTCGTAGCTTTCCGCCTAGAGCTCAATAAAATAATTCTTTTGGTGGCGATACAATGCTTCACCAACGTTTTGAGAAATAGAAAGAAGAAAAAAAGCAGGAAGATTTGGGTTCGTGATTGGTTGACCAGGAGACAAGACCTTGGAGCTAGTGTACGTTTGATAAGAGAAATGCGAGAAGAAGATATTGCGGGTTATAAAAATCATTTGCGTATGCTTCCACATCAATTTGACTTTTTATGCGATATGCTATTCCGGCTAATTCATTATTTCTGTATTAATAAAACGTATGGTTTTCTCGTCACCCCAGCAAGACATTTTGGCAGACGCAGGCACATGCACCTGTTGCAAACAACAGATCGATACTAGCATGCTTATTAGCAAACGTGTTCACACTTGCTATTACCATTCCCCTCTCTACCCCCGCCTCAGGTAGCACGCTCAAAAATAGCAGGGCGTGCTATCTTTGAGTATGCTACTAAAAAGCATGCTAATTATGAGCACGTCATAGACACACATGCTAATAGGTAGCATTTGCTCAATAGTAGCATGCTTTCGTGCTAGTAATTAGCATGTGTATCAGTACCTTTATGCTACTAAAAAGCATGCTAATTATGAGCACGTCGTAGACACACATGCTAATAGGTAGCATTTGCTCAATAGTAGCATGCTTTCGTGCTAGTAATTAGCATGTGTATCAGTACCTTTAGAGTCTCTGCGCTAGGCAGCGGACGGACGGACGGACGGACGGTCATGGCGAAACTATAAGTGTTCCTAGTTTGACTACGGAACCCTAAAAATTTAGACACTTACGCCGTAAACGTCGTTTGTAAAGGTCTATGACATTTTAAAACTATAATTAACTCGAGAGAACGTTTTCTTGTACGAGCGTTTGGCTTTTGGATGTTCGGAGTTAGTTTTCTAGGTCCAATCGTGGTTTCAAAAAGTAAAGTAACTGTGAATTAATGGAGTTTAGTATTTTTTTCTGGTCTCACCAGATGCATAGTTTCCAACGGCCTGTCGGCCTGGTTGAACGCAGCCTAATCTGTTTAAAAACGGACTGTAGGACCGCAGCTTAAGGTGAACATTTCCGAGCATTTCGGAGAACACTCGTTTATATCGCAATTCCCTAAGAAGGTATAAAATATATTTATATATATTCTGGAATAAAGTATGCTATGTATGTTAAATATTATTTAATTAAAATGTATCTGCGGTTAAGTAATAACTAGATTTAGCCTGCGACTACGAGTAGGTAGATCAGCGTAGAACATCGCTACTCGCTATGGTCTACCTATCTCGCTAGGGCTGTATGTCATGGCCAGAGGTGAAGCACGCAGCCTAAATTAGAGCTCGATGCTCTCTGCCCCGACTATGGGAGTGATTTAACACGTTCCCTGTCCGGGTGCCCCCAATGTGGGGTCGTGCACCTTTTTTTTGCAGGAGTCCGTGCTTCCACTATGGGGTCACATCCCCATATTGAATGGGCATTGGTCTTGTGACATTGTCAGATCGTTTTGTAGGGGGACAGTGAACGTATTAAGTAAATTCTATGCTAGAAAGAGAGTTCCCTTGTATATTAAAAAAAAACCGATCGAGTGGTTCAGCCATGAAAACATATCAGACGAACGAACACAATCAAAATTTAATGTAGATTAGATATCGTATATCGATCGCTATTCCCTCGAGAACTACAAAACAAATCGGAAATGAAAAGTAAGTATGTATTACTTTGTACTCATCAAAATCAGTTCAGCGAATCCAAAAAGACGGAGAGACAGACACATTTTCACATTTATCATATGAATAGTACGCCCATTCTTAGTGAATTGACCGTTGAATTTTGTCCGAATTCTTTTGGAATCTGTGTTTGACCCATCCATTTGAATTACCGTCTACAATCCGGTTGTAGCAGCCAGGCACGCAGCACACCTTAAAAGACATCTTTTTTATTCTTATTCTTTTTCTTTGTAATTATCCTGTAGGTGAAATTAAAAATTTGTTGGACAATGACAAAAAATGTCAAGGCAGACAGGTAACTTATTGTGTTGTCATTATTTTCAATGTAAATTAATTTCTGCCATTTTTAAACAGCATATGTATTTTTATAAATAACAATAGTAAATAAATTTTCTTTTTTGTGTTATTATTCAGTATTTAATGGTTCCTAAAGAATGTTTTTTTTTTAATTCATCAGCAACACTAAAGTTTTAGTCAAGTCCATGCAATAATGAAATATTATTCGCATAGTAGGGTAGATGGCGCCACCGGCGGTGGCGATTGTGGCGAACCACCACTAATGTACTAAGTTGCCATAGCATGGTTTGCCGTACGCGGCATGCATCGTTGATATGAATTATGTTTATATTCAATTGATTTTCTACATTTGGAAGATTTAATAAACAGTGAAGATAAACGTTTTATCATCGGCTACATATATATTTTTTAAATAACTATTGGATATCTAGTCAATATGGGTGACTTTCCGGACCCTGATGAGGAATATGAGCTTATGTACGCAGATGAACTCGATATGTTGCGAGAAGACGACGAAGATTTAGGTATTTGTTATTAATTTATTCAACAAGTTAATGATAACATGCTAAATACCTAATTTGAATCGTTGGTACATAAACACGAAAATTAAGATCAAGTCAACTCAAATTTATGATTCAAAAACTGGCTTCTGTATCCTGTCTTTGATAAAGAATAGCTTAATATAATTAGTCTACAGTTTAGTTATCAGGCAACCTGACAATCCAAAATCTATAAAGAAATGCATGAAAGCTTAAGAGGAACTGAATCTGATAATCTGTGTTCTATTAACATATACTGACAGGAGGCCAAAATCGGCCGATCGACTGTCAGTCTGAGGGGCTCTTTATATGCAGGGCGAATGGCATAGGTAGCCACTCGTCATATGATTATTTGTGGGTAATATTACATCAATCACACATCATAATCACTTTTGATTCCCATGCTGGGATGTTTGGCTCGTAATATAGCTCTCCAACCGGAATGATCTTGCTCTGCCTAACAGGCATGCTACTGCTCCTGCTCTGTGTTAATATTGGATAAAAAACATTTTCAGAATCAAATGTAGTCAAGAAAAAGCTGTTACCAGCCAAAAGAAGTCTTGATTTTTCAAGCCCATCTGTTAAAAAACATTTACCGACATTCACAAGTCAAGTAACAGATACTACCAGCCACTTTGATGGTATAGACTCCCTACCTCTTACGCAGCCAATAGAACAAACTCCGATTGCTACAAATAAAAGAACTGTTGATGAACTATTTGGAGACATTGGAGATATTGAGGATGATATATGGATGCCGAGTAAAAAACAAAAAACTGAAGAAGAACAGGATGAAGAGCTGATAAGTAAAATTATTGAAAGAAGAAGGCTGCAGCAATTACTTCTAGAACCTTCCAGGGTCCTTGGTGAGGCTAAGGCTAATTATAATGCAAAAGATAATCTTTCTGTAGATATACCAAGGTAATGATGCAGCACTTTTTTAGTTAAGCATTCTAAAATGTATAAATGTTTTTTGTGTAACTTAATAGTTCTTTAACCCTTCGTATGCCTAGTGCCGTATCCGGCCTAGCGCAGTAGAGTGCCGTCCACAAGGGATTTAATCTTGTTATTTTAAATTGGACTATACCTCCTTTAAGATAGGGTTCTAATTTGCTTGTGGTAAAATCTAAAAATCAATCTTCCATAGATTAGATTTAGTAGTTCGAAAAGTGGAACCAATTGAGAGCCAGGATTTTTTAAACTCTGTCACGTGACACTGATGACGTCATAGCCCGGCATACCACGGGTACAAGTGTGGGAGCCCCTCCGGCATACGAAAGGTTAAAAGTTAAATATTATTAAGTCACATCAGTAATAAGTTTTTTTAATAAGTCCTGCATCTTGGCAATGTGTTGAGACAGCAAATAGCCACTTTTTGGTCAGGTTTAACCATTCATTTGTTGTTATTGAATCTCCTCTTGATGTTGAGTCTTTTGAATCTGCTAATAAGTAAACTTTATTTCATGGCTTGATAATTAATAAAAGTTACTTATTTTGGTGTGGTGGGCCTCAGGAGGTTGAAATCTAAATTCATGTTTTCACTTTTTCTTTTACCATCTTTCAGATGGGCATTCATGCCTCTCACAAACTCAGATGGAGACAGAATATATGTTCGGCTGCAATCTGAAGATGCATGGGAACAGTCTTTAGATGTAGCTGCTGAGAAGATGTCACTGCAT
The DNA here is from genome assembly GCA_949316455.1 of Acleris holmiana. Lineage (NCBI taxonomy): Eukaryota > Metazoa > Arthropoda > Insecta > Lepidoptera > Tortricidae > Acleris > Acleris holmiana. Next base: position 6,629,336 of record OX438777.1, on the reverse strand, counting down.
GCTACGTTTGTTAGCACTTGGAATGAGGCTAGAAAACTTGTGAGTAATAATTAATGAATAAAAGCTTGGTTACCTGCGGTTCAGATAAGCGCACCAAATATTCTGTACTGCACAACTCACACTTGGCAATTTTTTCATTATTGTTGTTAATTTTAGGATATATAATAATATATTGCACTAATACCACTTCAAATTTGACACTTGTATGTAGTGCTTTTAAAATAGACCAAAAAAATGTTCTAACATTTTACATATTAGTTTACTTTATTATCAATTCTGTACTTATAGAGAACAGGGTTTTATTACGGTTTCAACATACAGGTCATTAGAGTAAGGACACAGGGAATATGACACCTTTTTGGTATGGTACTGTAAAAAATGTTTCCTTAAGTAAATTTGTATTTAGATGATAAACATAAGCTTTTATTATGAATGGAATTAGTCTCTTGCTCTTAAATTTTTCTTATGTTTTTGTTTGAAGCTATGTTGGGTTATTGACCAATAGTGAAAGAGTATGTAACAAATAGTCTTTGTTTCTGTTACTTTGTCCATTTTGTTTATTATAAGCTTATTATCAGTGATCAGATTTCCCAGTGCAACACGGGGTAAATGCCCTCAAACATTATGCTAATATGAATATGTAGCGTATATTTATTACTAGATTAACTTTTTTTTTAACTAACATAGTTTCTTGTCATTGTTTGCGATTAGTTTGCTCCAACTACTGTGTAAAGCGTTTTCATTTTTCATCTTATCCCTTCTAAGGTTGTCTAGAAGAGATCACTAATTAGCGATAACACCGTGTCGTTTTTTTCATTGTGCTATTTCTCTGTAATGTGTTTGTTTGGTGTACAATAAAGTGTTTTCTATTGTATTGTATTGTAATATGTCCTGGGATTCCAGGACTTATGTTGTTGTTGGAGGATAATGATATTTTATTTTTAATGATATTAATTGAAAATACAGGTCAACTTTTAAAATAAATGATAACTTTATTGAAAAATAAACATTTTCATATTTGTCTACAACGATAATCTTGGCAGATTAATTAGTAATATTGCTTAAAACATGATAACTAAGTACAAATTATAACATAGATAAGATAAGTCTTCATATGAAAATATTTTTTTGAATGTAAAAGGTAAAAAAGGCGCCAATTTAAAATTCTCGCTGTATATTTAATATTTCTAGGCATAAAAAAAATACGTATGACATTAACAGTATATGTAGTTTATACGTTCGATTTTCCGCGGATCGCAATCCGATCACTGTTTATTATAAATAAATAAATAAATAAATAAATAATCACAGGACAATGTCACACAAATTGACCTAGTCCCAAACTAAGCTCTAGGCTTGTACTATGGGTACTAGACAACGATAAACTTACTTATATAGAGAAATATATACTTAAATACATAGAAAACATCCAAGACTCAGGAACAAATACTCGTGCTCATCACACAAATATCTGCCCTTACCGGGATTTGAACCCAGGACCCCTAGCTTCGAAGGCAGGGTCACTCCCAACTAGGCTAGCGTGTCGTCAAATTATATTCAGTTCATTCATCAAAAGCTGCAGCAAGAGCCACAACTCAATCTCTTTTGTATCTTAGTTGAAAATGGGCTCCATTCCTCGATCCCATGCACCAAAAAATACGTATTTGCCGGTACTCTCTTTTAATTACTTTTGCGTTGCAGTTAGAACAGAAACAGCAACAAGAAACTACTGAAACACAAACGGACGTCCAAGTGGATGACACATATGAAAATGATAACCTGATGTGGGTAGACAAGTTCCGACCTCAATCATATGTAGACCTGCTCTCAGAAGAGCCTGTTAATAGGGCGTTGCTGCACTGGCTGCATCTGTGGGACAAGGTTTGTAGATAATTTGTCTATTTAGCCTCTGTAGGATAGTAGGATGTGATTGGAGATGTAGTTTTTTTTTACTGTGAACAGTGTAACCTTACAGTCCAAGTACAATGCATCAAAGCCACTAATAATACCACGCAGATGTCGCTCTTTATTCGAGCTCATTATGGAATATCAGTATTCCAATCGGAATAGAAATTGTGTATCGTTGTAACCCCGGACAAATCAGGGGTATAATGTCTATATCTTTTATCTGTGTATGTGTGTGTCCTTTTCTCTGTGTATTCTTGTGTCTGTGGCATCGTGGCTCCTAAACGGATGAGCCAATTTGGACGCCAGGGAGATATCAGCTGTGAAAGGAGGGTTCGCCATTATATTAGGGGTGATTAAATAAAAAAATAGTATTGAAGCATCCTATTTTAATGAAATATTTTATTTGTAATCTTTTTTGTTTTTTTTAAGCTTTATACTCTAATATAAAAAGGATCCTTAATACTGTAATTTCAGATAGTTTTCAAAAAGGAAGTAAAGACCAAAGATCCACAACATCGGAGCACATTCAGCAAGCGCGCTGGGCAGTTCCAACTGACCAACAAGTGGAAGGGGAAGAAGGAAGAGGAACCGGAGACGGATGAAGACGGCAGACCGCACCACAAAGTGGCGCTGTTGTGCGGGCCGCCTGGCGTCGGGAAGACTACACTAGCACATCTGCTGGCGAAGCTTGCTGGTGAGTTATATACGTCGGAATATACTGACTAACAATTGCAAGGGAAAGAAGGAAGAGGAACCGGAGATGGATGAAGACGGTAGACTGCACCACAAAGTGGGGCTGTTGTGCGGGCCGCCTGGCGTAGGAAAGACCACATCTACTGGCGAAACTTGCTGGTGAGTTATAAAACTCAGAGTATACTGACTAACAATTGGAAGGGGAAGAAGGAAGTCAGCCCTCATAGCTGGCTAGGTGGCGCTGTTGTGTGGGCTGCCTGGCATCGAAAACACCACCCTAGCGCATCTACTGGCTCGTAAAAGATGTACAAAAATAGCACCAATGTTTTTTTTTTAATTCGTTATTTGTTTGCCTTTGGCTAACTCTTGCCTTTGGAGGATCGAGATTTAGTCGACGATGAAGCGAGCTAGAAGCCTATTCACACTAGCTCTAATTAGGTTTATATTGTATACACTCGGAAATACAGTCGCTGGAAGCGCGTTCCACTGTTTTGCAGTACCCATTGTGAAGGATATGCAAAGCGCTTCGTTCGGCCACTAGGTGTGGATGGTATCCTGCGATGCGTCCGACAGTTATATGGTAGTAAGGAGATGGTACGGATGTTACGGAGTTCTTTTATTGCACAAATTCTAAGAATTCATGTTAGCTCGTGTGGTTGCCGGGTTAGAATAATGCCACTCCATGTCTTCCCGTGGATGTCGTAAGAGGCGACTAAGGATATAAAGACTTGTAGTACTGTTAGGCGATAGGCTTGCTACCTGTCACTAATACATTGCTGAACTCTTAGCCTACTTGTGCAAAATGTGGTTACAGATTTATCGACAAGTCTTTTTAGAGTTGTTGGTATTTCTGTAGCTCTGACTACACCACTTTTGGAATGAAGGCGTGATGTTATGTATGTATGTAGTTCATGTTATAGCTTCGCAATCACGCGTTAGTTAACACTTGTGGTCATCTATATCGCGTCGCGTCTGCTGTAATATCGGTATGATTGATTTCCGATGTGGTGTTCCAGGCTACAGGCCCGTGGAGCTGAACGCGTCGGACGAGCGCAGCACGGAGGCGTTCCGCACGGCGCTGCACAACGCCACGCTGATGCGCTCCGTGCTCGACCCCGGCCGCCGGCCCAACTGCCTCATACTCGGTCGGTTACATTTATTACTACACCCCGGATCTTTGTGGCAATGACGTCACAATAGGGTAATTTAGGGAGTAAATGGAACGGTGTTAATTAATACGGCAACCTACTCTATTGGTGTTCCATGGAATAACAATTTCATTATCTGGCATCGACCATATAAATTACCTATAAGTCAATTGTCAATTGATTAACTTATCAACGTTGTCAAAAGTTGTTCTAAATGACTTGCGGTTAGGCTACGTCTTCTAGCAGAATATATCCACTTCAAAAAGGAAAAGCTTCTTTCCACTTCGTTAATCCGAACTCTTTTAAGGCCGAACTCTTTTATTATGCGTGGTCCAATTACTTTTAAAATGGTTTCCAGGTTTGAATCTGTTGGCTAAATATGCAAGCATTTAAAACATCACTATACAAAAAAACCGCGGAACTTTTTTTTCCTATATTTGTATTTTGAATAGATGTTCATAACTTGTATTGAGCGTACGTTGTTAAAAAACAATATTGTTTAGAACGTCGTTTTTTCCTCGCATTCAAAGTGAAAAGTAGAGTGTTTAACGCGAGACTAAACAACCATAATGACACTCGAACTAATCTCGCGAATTCGATCATTAACATAATTTCGAATAAATATGAAATATGCTTTCCGCTTCGGAAAGTGAATTATTGTAATAAAAATGCGAAATCTTGGATCACTAAGGATGTCAAGCTGTTCAAATCTTTATTATTTGACTTTTTAGAAATTAGGAGTAGGAACCCAAATAACACTGTAATTAATGAAATGGTATCTGAAATGAAAATTCAATATGATAAATTAATAATAAGTCAAAAATCAAATTATTATTATAATGCTATCTCTTTAAATATTAACAAATCTAAAGCCATGTGGAAAGTGGTAAATAAAGAACGAGGAAAAATCAGTAGTCCAACATTTGATGTCACTGCCGTAATTGTGAACTCTGACGGATCAACATTTTTAAATAAAAAAGACGCGGTCAATGCCATGAATAGCAGGTTTCTCGGGGCGGCAGTGACGTGCGGTGCCCCTCGCGCTGACGTTGCCTGTGCCCTGCGCGAGTTGCGTGCTGCACGCCCTGCATCTGACCGCTCTCTCAGACTTCAACTGTTCAGCCCGGATGAAGTGTACCAACTTATAACATCACGAATTCCGCCTAAGACCTCTAAGGACGTGTATGGTATCAGTATGAAGCTTCTAAGAATGGCCCCAGGTCCCTTAGCCTTTGCTATGGCGAATCTATTCAATCAGTGTATAAAAGAGGGCTTATACCCAGCCCCGCTTAAGATTAGTAAAGTTGCTCCCATATTTAAGGGCAAGGGTAAGAGGGGAGATATAGATGCCTATAGACCTGTCTCAATCATTCCGGCGATAGCGAAGGTTTTCGAGAGTGGACTAAGCAGTCGCCTCTCTGCCTTCTTGGCCTCAACGAATGCCTTGACCGATAGGCAGTATGCGTACCGCAGAGGCTGCTCAACGACATCACTCACTCGCGAGCTGATCCGGCGCATCATGGACGCCAGAGAGAATAAGCAGGAAGTTGCTGTATTGTGCTGCGACCTCTCAAAGGCGTTTGACGTAGCAGACCATGCCGTGATCACCGCAAAGCTGAGGCACTATGGACTGCACGGCGCACCGTTATCACTGTTTGAAAGCATTCTTCGTAGTAGATCCCAAATAGTGGTCGGTGATAAAGGAAAGGTAAAATCTGACCCCCTTGAGGCTACGATGGGAGTTGCGCAGGGATCATCTGTCTCCAACTTGCTCTTTTCCTTGCTCATTAATGACCTGCCTCAGTCTATAGGGTCTGCGGAAATTCTTATGTATGCTGATGATGTTGCCGCTATCGTCACTGCTCCCTCTGTTGACTGTGTTGAGCAAAAACTAAACGAAACAGCGGCGCAGCTGGTCAACTGGTTTGATACGAATGGACTTGCCTTAAATCTGGAAAAGACGCATTACCTATGCTTTAATCTTTCAGGACGTATTACTAGACCACTAACTATCGTAGTGGAAGGCACGCTACTGAAACAAACTGGTAATTCGACTTTCCTGGGCTTCGAGATTGATGTAGGTTTAAAATGGAATCTCCACATTGAGAAATTGAGTGGAAAAATCGGAAGTGCTTGTTTTGCATTGGGCCGAGTTGCCAGAACAGTGTCTGAAGAAGTAGCTCGAACGTGCTACTTCGCCACTGTGCACTCCCTGCTGCAGTATGGCGCGGAGCTCTGGGGACGGTGCGCCGAGTGGGAGCGGGTATTCCGCCTTCAGAAACGAGCAGTACGAACTATCGCACGGGCCCCGCTCGATATTTCCGCAAGACCCCTTTTCAGAAGACTAGGTATTTTGACGTTGCCTGCAATAGTCATAATGCAAGTGGCAGTCTACATGAGGGTCCACCTGGCGTCATTCAAAACGTTTGATATGATAAATACGCACAACACCCGAAATGCGAGTAAGCTTGTTAACATAAGCCGCAAGCTTGTAAAATCTTCCAAGCTTACCCATGTTATGGGCCCCGCGGTCTACAACAAGCTGCCCAAAAATGTAACCGAAGCTCCCAGCTTATGTAGCTTTAAAAAACGTCTGACTCGCTGGCTCGTTGAGCACTCGTTCTATTCTTTTGAAGAGTTCATTGCGCTTAAGTCATATTAGTCAACTAGGGCATAGTTACCAACCGACTAAGTTAAATAATACTGCAATGGATTTGTTACCATTTGTAAAATACGTAGCTATATACTGTTGTATTAGTATATACTTAAAATGTTATTTTTACCCGACTGCCCCATGGAGGGTTATTACTAATTTTTTTTGACATAAGCTGTATAATTATTATTATAATCAAATGACTTGTAAATTGGCCTTACAAATAAATTATTATCATTATTATTATCATTATCAGTATTCCGTTCGACCTAAGTTAAAAGTTTCATGCAGTAAATTAAAAAAAAAGTTTAAAGAGAAATGCAGTTGCGGGAAAGAGGTTTTTGTCTCGTTTTGGAATATTAATTAGTTGGTTTATTCACAAAACTGGCAGTATTGCGATCGACCTAAATTACAAGATTCATGCAAAAAAAAGAAAAAAGAAAAAAGCAGTGGCGGGAAGAGGTTGTTGTCTCGTTTTGGACTATTAATTAGTTGTTTACTTCGCAAAACAAGAGGAAATTATTCTCACAACTAACACACTAATAGTTAAAAATTCAAAAGAACTTATTGAACAGACATTGCCGCCTAAATCCAAGAAAAAGTTTTTTACTTTATTACTGTTTTATTTCCTCGTAATCGAAGTGAAAAGCAGAGTGTACAACTCGGTCTTCAAACCCATTTAAAAATATTCGGCAACAAACACTGTTCTTGAAGATTTTTTTGGCAGAAATTTATTCGACTGTAGTACTAGTCAGAATTCCATCACACGCAACAAATAAGTTTAAAATTGATTCAATGCTGTTAATATTATCACTATTCAGAAAGTTGGCCTGCCTAGTACTTTAACCACGACTCTTTACAGACTTTTATGAAAACTATCTTACCCATTTGCTGACGATCCTCCGCTTTGTGCTTCTCGTTGTCCCTCGCGCTGTCCGTTCTCTTTTCAGATAATAATTTAATTAGAATATGTTACTATTTAACTAAGTTGATGTACTTTGCGCATGATCAGCCTATAGGGAAACAATTAGCTCTAAAAATGTTAATGTTTCCATTTATCAGCGCATGACCTTTGTATTCTCTGTTGGTAATCCATAATAATAAAAATAAAAAAACCATGCTTATTTAGTGTTGCTAGTATTAAATTAACTGTCCTTATTTCCAGATGAAATCGACGGAGCCCCACTGCCAACCGTGGAGCTGCTAGTTCGGTGGTGCACGGCGGCGGCGGGCGGCAAGAAAAAAGGCAAGACGCAGCCGCTGCGTCGTCCCGTCATCGCTATCTGTAACAACCTGTACGCTACGTCGCTCCGACCGCTGAGGTAGGCCCACTATTTCCCCCGGATCGGTACCGTCGGTTTTGTGCTACTCGCATCCATCGGTTTCCCGCGGTTTAGCCGTGAATACTTAATAAATAGATAGTCACACAAAGTCTCTTTCGCCACTTCGGGTTTGGACAACCAGGGTCCGATTTTTTACTTTCGAGTGCTCGAAATCAAAGTAGAGTGATAGAAAATATTAGCACACGAAAATATGTCACGATTATTTTCGCATGAACCCAGTACCTGTATTTTTGAAAGGCTTCACTCGAAAGCTAGTGATTCACTTCAAATATTTCACGTGTATCATTATACGCAGGAAGCCTACTATTAGCGATTTTTTTTAATATTTTTAAGGCCCGTGTGGTTGCCGGGTTAGAATAGTGCCACTCCATGTCTTCCCGTGGATGTCGTAAGAAGCGACTCAGGGAATAAGGGCTTGTAGTATTGTTAGGCGATGGGCTTGCAACCTGTCACTAATACACTAGTAAACTTTTTGGCCTGATTGTGCAAAATGTGGTTACAGAATTATCAACAAGTCTTTTTACAGTTGTTGGTATTTCTGTAGCTCTGCCTACCCCTCTCTGGGAATGAAGGCGTGATGTTATGTGTATGTGTGTGTATAAATAAACATACGACCTTATTAGAAATTGTTATTATGGCGATAATATTATTCTTTATGTGCACTTTTATTGTTCTAATAGTGTTTGGCAAAAACTATTTAAAACTATTGCATAAAATGTTAATTCTAACAAGGTTCTTTGTCTATGATAGCTATTTGAAGTTTGTCTGAAAATTAAACATCTGTTGTTTGTGTTCTTTGATCAGATGTCAAAACAATTTTCTAATGATACAATTGAATACGAATGGTGTGGACCACTCGTTTTTAAATTTTCTATAGCTCGATTTCAAAAATACGGTTTCACCGTTTTTGCTTACTTTTGAGTGAAACTTTCGAGCGCTCGAGAGTCAAAAATCGTCCCCAGATTCCGGAATAACGCCATTTTTAATAACGCTTGTGACTACCCATTTATCGACTTTCTTTAGCTACAAAAACATATCGATACAATACAGATTACAAAAACAAAAACTAGATTAAATGTAAATAACGGGAGCTCATATTGCTAAAAAGCGTTACCTTACAAATAACCTTGGGTAGATGAAATTTTGAAATTGACATATGCAATTAAATGTAAAAGATACTTGGAAAACATACATACATAACATCACGCCTTCATTCCCAAAGTGGAGTAGGCAGAGCTACAGAAACATCAACAACTCTAAAAAGACTTCTTGATAGTTCTGTAAACTCATTTTGCTTAATCTGGCCAAGATGTTTCCCAGTGTATTAGTGACAGGTTCCAAGGCCATTGCCTAACAGTACTACAAGCCCTTAGTGGCCTCTTACGACATCCACGGGAAGACATGAAGTGGCACTATTCTAAACCGGCAACCACACGGAATCCAATACAAATAAAAATACAAACAAAACAATATATTATATAATTAATCAGTTCTCAAATATGGCTACCAATATTATGCCACTGCAGTTTTTTCAATTTCATGTTCAAAATTTGTGTTAGTGACTAAAAGTGTTTCTTACGCCATTAATAAAACGTATTGATCACCAGATTCTTTTTATACTTGGTTAACGAAAAGTTGCTAAAAGCCTATTTTAAAGTTAAATATATCGATATGTACCTACCTAATTTAATGTCGATAAATGAGAAGTCACCATGACAGCTTAAAAATACTCTGATGATGACGCATAAAAACCTAAAAACATATATAGCCTGACAAGTTTCTATTTGGCCCTATTTCAATACAAATTTGTATTGAAATAGGGCCAAATAGAAACTTGTCAGGCTTTACCTACATTTCCTGAAAAAATAAGTACCTAGTTTTTTTGGGAAAATAGGTAATAGACGAGGTCGTGATCGACAAAATCGCAACCAAGGGATTATTCATTTATCGACATTATCTTTTGTACCGTTACAGGCCGGTGTCGCTAGTGTTGCAAGTGTCGACCGTCTCGCTGCCGCGCCTGGCGGCCCGGCTGACCCTGGCGGCGGAGCGCGCGGGCGCGGGCGTGACGCCGCGCGTGGCGGCCGCCGTGGCGGCGCGCGCGCACCCCGACGTGCGCGCCGCGCTGCACCTGCTCAGCTTCCTGCGGAGGCTCAAGGGGCACGCGCAGGTAACTGGGACCTGTGGAGCGACTCCAGGCTAGTGTCGCTAGTGCTGCGAGCGTCGACCGTCTCGCTGCCCCGCCTGGCGGCCGCCGTGGCGGCGCGCGCGCACCCCGACGTGCGCGCCGCGCTGCACCTGCTCAGCTTCCTGCGGAGGCTCAAGGGGCACGCGCAGGTAACTGGGACCTGTGGAGCGACTCCAGGCTAGTGTCGCTAGTGCTGCGAGCGTCGACCGTCTCGCTGCCCCGCCTGGCGGCCGCCGTGGCGGCGCGCGCGCACCCCGACGTGCGCGCCGCGCTGCACCTGCTCAGCTTCCTGCGGAGGCTCAAGGGGCACGCGCAGGTAACTGGGACCTGTGGAGCGACTCCAGGCTAGTGTCGCTAGTGCTGCGAGCGTCGACCGTCTCGCTGCCCCGCCTATCGAGGGCTCAAGCCGGTTAGAAATTAAAATATTTTTAAAGTAGGTACTTGTATTTTTTAAATACCTTTGTTTTCTGTAATTTCTTAATATACAATAAAGTATACCTACATACTTAAAATTGACAGTCGCGTCTCATCGACCTTGCTAAAACATGTACGTGTATACACCTTTCCACACTATCCCACTTACAAGGGTAAAATATCTATGCATATCTTAGTCCGCGACTGTGTAAACGAAATTCAGCATAAAACCGCATTTACATTTGCAAGTTATTGCTGTAAGTTTTGAGACGCATCTATGCGTAAGAGTGAGTGGCAAATATCTGCAGCTCTCAGCTCAGCGCATCGCATCATCGCATGTCCACTGCGGGCCTATCCTGGTCACCCTGACGACTTCATTCTTCGTACCACTGACGCCGCCAATCGCCACACGAATAAATAATAAACGCATCTCTATTTTAATTGTGAACAGTCACGCTCACGGCGCTATATATTCGTTCAGGTGACGGTGGCAGACGTGGAGAAGGCGGCCATCGGCACTAAAGACTGCCACAAGAGCTTGATGCAGGGGCTCCAGGCCGTGTTCACCGTCAAGGACAAGGGTGCCGACGTGCTGAGGACGGTGCAGGCTGCCGGGGAATATGACAGGTGAGGAAAAATTCCACTGCGGTGCACTTCGGGATTTATTTATTTTCATCATACATGTTCGGGAAGGGTGTAACACGCAGGCGTATAGGGCAGTTAGCCTATTTACCTCCCAAGGGAGTTATAGGTTTAGTTTTAAAATATAGAACCCACTATCATACGTCATTTCAGACTATAGAGGTTTAAAAACAGCCAAGGTTTATTTTCTAATTTCATAACTTGGCTACAAACCAATTTTACTGTGTATAAAACTTATACGGTACATTTAACTGCATAATATTTATATTTTACTATTATTTCAGAGACATTTGCAATTATTTTTATTAAATTGTATACTTAAAAACCGGTACAATCTGGCAGTATGGCTTGTCAAGTGAAAACTAATGGCAGTTCTTAGCGTTATCTGTGGAAGACTATATTGAAAAAAGTTGAGTCGACAGGTTGACAATCTAGCAAGTCGAGTGCAACAAATTTTTTGATTGTTCTTTTCTTCAATAGTCAATTTTTTTTTGTTTCTTTGCATATGTTTGAAAAACATTGTGTGTATTACGGGCAGTAAGGGGATAACAATCTCGAGTCGTTAAAAGCCCTCCGCATTAGGCGTCGGGCTTCTAATGCTCTCGTTAGTTATCCCCTTCTTACTTACCTTGATGCACAATGTACTATTACTAGCTGTTGATGTAGAAACCGTTTATCGCTATTTCCTACGTATTTACTAGACTACGGCTATTTGCAAGGTTAAGTTCTATCATTGTCATAAGCAATATTTATTTAAAAAAATTACAGACTGTTTAGTTTCTTACGGCGTTCCTTCTTTGCACTGGTCTGCTCTTAAGAAGCGGTGGTAGAATTTTGTGTAAAAGTGCCCGTGCGACCTACTTACTGAATGAACAACATTTAATCTTTTTTTTTCGGGGTATAAAGTATCCTATGTCCTTCCCCGCGATCTTACTTATCTCCATTCTTAATCCGTTCAGTAGCTTAGCCGTGAAAGAAGGACGAACCAACAATTAGACTTTCGCATTAATAATAAGACTATGACTTAAAAAATCTAATATTTTTTTAATAATAAAAAGCTTCGCTAAACTGCATGCTAGTTCGTCAGCGAATTAAATAATCTTTTCTTGGAACTTTACAATGTTTAATTTACTGTAATAAATTAAATTAAATTAATATCACAAGACAATGTTACACAAATTGACCTAGTTACAAACTAAGCTCTAGGCTTGTACTACGGATACTAGACAACAATAAACTTACTTATATAGAGAAATATATACTTAAATATTATAGAAAACATCCAAGACTCAGGCGTGCTCATCACACAAATGCCCTTACCGGGATTTGAACCCGGGACCGCTGGCTTCGGAGGCAGGTTTTGAGATTCGTTTGTCTTCTTGCCATGAAAAGAATTTGTTTATTTTCAGAATAGTGGACGGAATATTCGAGAACTACCTCGAGGCCAGCGTGGACTCGGGGCTGGCGCTGGCCTGCGAGGCGCTCTCGTGGCTGCGGCTCCACGACGCCATCCACGCCTGGACCCTGCGCACGCAGAACTACTCGCTGTACGGCGCCCTGCCGCTGTGCATCGCCCGGTGTCACTCCATCCTGGCTACCCGCACCCCGCTGAGGCTCAAGTTCCCCACCCAAGCGCAGGAGGTTAGTGGTTTTATTTTAAGTAGCAGAATAACTAACTTTCAGAATAATTTACCTTTAAAATGGTGTAAGATTTTTTTAATAGGCTCCGTTGTTCCTTAGACCTGTTGGATACATACAAACACACTAAATTCGCACTCTCACTTTATAATATTAGTATAGCAATATGAGACCTATCATACTACAAAGAGAGAGGTATTGTAGGCAAGGAAATAAAGTTCAGGTACCTTTACTTTTACATACCATTTTGAAATCAAAAACAAATAAAAATGAACTTTATGGTCTACATATAGTTTAAAGTATTTCTTCCTTGATTATGGCACATAGATAACCTAGGCTGCGGCCGCGCCCGTCGCACTCCGTGTTTTAGGCGCAAAGCACCATCGGCTTGCATCTCTGGGATTTTATATGGGACGGTTTGCGTGCGAATTAATACTCGAACGTTTACGCGATATACAGAGATGCACGTTCTTCCTGCCTAAACATTGTTATGTTAGGATGAGACTTATAGACTCGTCCGAGCGCGCCAAAGCATACCTATCCCGGATATACGAATAGATCAAATAAATATATCGAAACTATCAAACTCTCTCATAAAGGTTCATGTAAATTGTCATTTGCCTATTGTGAGTAAGCGTGAATAAATCGATAACGATTGCAATTGACATTCTAATGTTGTTAATTCCTTAATCCCAATTTTTAGTAAATCGTTACACCAATTGCTAGAAGCACAATAATGACGTATAAATGGGCAGTCTATCCCTGTCCCCTGTCACAATTAGGGCTTGCAAATATTCGATAGATTCAGATATTCGAATATTCGACTTTTAATTTGGACATATTCGAATAATTCGAATACTATTCGAATAATCCTAAAAAATCAAGAAAAACGGGTTTGGATGCTCATTTTTATTTATTACCAGTCTGAAAGCTCAAAAAATCAACATAAACATCTTAAATAAATAATACTTACGTCCTTGGCTTTATAGAATGAATAAAAAAAAAACTTGAATTTAAATATGATTGTGTTAAAAACAACAGAATGTACGAACAGCAACGATTTGGTATCAATTGCACAAAGATTATGTACTTCAATTAAAAAAAGTCAGAATCAACAACATAACTAAAATAAAATAATTAAAATGCTAAAATATAAGTATGTGTTAAATTATTAATGTAATCAACACGAAACAATAATGATATATGTGAATTTTGTTATACAGTATAATGTAAGAGTACAGAGTAGGTGGGAGGTGGGTGAATGGGATCGGGGAGTGAGACAGAGACAGCCGACCATCCCTGGGAGATGTTACATCCGTCTGTCCAAATAACCATAAATATTCGAATATTCGAATACTATTCGCCGTATTATTCGAATATTAGAAAGAGCCGAATATTCGAATTATTCGAATATTCGAATATTCGAATTGCAAGCCCTAGTCACAATCATATCAAGGATGATAATCTGCCGTAATACCAAAGAAGGCGGCTAAGTAAATAGTAATAGTATAAGCATTTTAAATTTATTGTGGTTATCTATAGAGTATAGAATGCGTTGACTACTATATTGCAGTTAGCTGTCATCTTTGGTATTACGGCAGTTTGGGGATGGCTCGCACGCGGCGCAACAGGGACCATTCGAACCCGGCGGCTTCGAATATACCTGATGCGCTACGGAAGCCAGCTCCACTAACACCTGAAACGAGTCATCCAAATAAAACCGCCTGAGTGAGGTAATCCACTTTTAAAGGGCGGTTTTGGTGAGTTAGAGACAAGATGAGGAAAGATAGAAAAATAATAATAATAATTTAGTCTTCCATCAGAAGGATAACACAAGTAACTAAACTAAAGAGACAAAAACCGGGCAAGAGCATGTCGGACCATGACAGACGACCAGAAGACGTTAAGTACTTACTACAGACATAAAAATCATCAATCTTAGATGATTTTAGTAGGTATAAACACTAATCGCTTGTATCTCAAAAACCAATGATGTCTACTTTGTCTTGATAGTTTTCCTTATAAATTCGTTATATGTGCTTTCATTTAAGATTTTATTCTGATTTTTAGTATTTGTAGTTTTGGCTGTAGACACTTGATTCATAACAAAAATTAGCGCTTTAAAGCTTAATATTTCATAAACGGATCCCTTGACCGTAAAATTGTTTGCACAAACCCACAATATTTTTTGATATACCTATCTAATGCCACCCCACATTATAGGGTAGGCGAGAAATAATAAATACATCCCCACGTTACGTGTAGGGAGGTACCTACCCTAAAATTTAAATTTATTGTACCACTTTGTCGGCGTGACTATTAGTACCTATATTCATGCCAAATTACAGCTTTCTAGTACTAAGAGTCTCTGCGCTAGGCTGCGGACGGACGGACGGACGGACGGACGGACGGACGGACATGGCAAAACTATTAGGGTTCATAGTTTGACTACGGAACCCTAAAAAACGGCTGACCTAATGCAAGATGTCGTAGAATGGTCCTAGCTCAGCATGTTACCAGCGCAGGGATGAGAGGTACCAGTACAAACGGCATTGTAAACCCAACTTTTCCAGATGTACCGGCGCCAGCTGGAGCTGGACGGGACCACGACGTCGCTGGCGCGCGGCTGCGTGCCCGCGGTGGCGCTCTCGCGGAAGGCGCTCCGGCTCAGCCTGCTGCCGCTGCTGCCGTACCTGCTCTCGCCCACCTTGAGATCTGCCAACGTTCAAGTAAGCCAAGGACTTTCAGAGCGATATTCATTCGGTGTTCGTTTGAAGCCCTTGTACGAAGCAAGCTTGAGACAAGTTGTTGCGTCGGTAATCCGTACGAAAGTACATACGCCCTACTTGAAATAGTCCATAAAGCTTTCCTTAGACTCCTGTACACACGCGTTTTAGGATACTACGCCCACCGCAGAACCGTACAAGTCGCTAGATGTACCGTATTCAAAGATGTTCTACTAGTTTGTTTGTTTACTAGAATAAATAAATAAATAAATAAATAAATAAATATAGTGTGGTCCAGGGGTACAGTCAAGGACTTTAATTGTTATGCCACTATGGAACCCTGTCATAATGACAGCGTCAAACCACATGAAAGGAAGCTAAAATTAATGATTATCGCTGTCATTATGACAAGATTCCATAGTGGCATAACGGCAAAATAACAACTGTCTGTGTTTTCTTGAAAGATCCAAAGATTCAAATTAAAAGAAATTTCAGATGATACTCGTGTACTGTTTTACAAACTGGCTTTTTAGTGGGGTTACTCACTAGAGCGCTGTGTCATCAAACTGCGCGCTCTGCTCTAAAACTCCCAAATTCAGTAGCTAAATCAGATGGAATCCTAGCGTTCGACTCTATATTATGGACATCGAATCATAGCCAGTTGTTTAATAAGCCGTGAAAGTTTCCTCAGCTGTGTACAAGTATCTCCCGTGAACAACGCCAACGAATATTCTCTGCCAACCTTTGTTCCACCTATGGAAGGAACTTCCACCGGATTATTCATTACCGTGGCGCACCTGGAAGTCGCAAAACAGACTGCGCTCTCATAACATGGCTAAGCAATTCAGTTTACGGTGAGAGACAGAGACAGAGCCATATAACTGCTATAACTCTGTCCTTTACGCTTATCCTAAACTGATTTGCTTAGGCATGTCGTGGTGCCCCTCTGGTAGATGCCGAGAAAACTTGGTCAAGTGGTGTTCACTACAGTCCATGGTGCATCCCCTGCACCGCCCGCGTGCCCCGACACCTGCCCGCGGCAGGATCTATATGACGCCACTAGCAATGCCGTTCTCGTACCAGAATATGGTCACCTCTTATCTAACATGCCTTCGACAAGCTAATAAGATGAAGCGTTAGACGTTAACATATGTTAGACAGAAGTTTCAATAAACGTGTAGCTTTAGAGGGCAGTTGATGCATCCTTATTCGTATCAGCACTAAAGACTACTTTTCTACAGCTTTGCAGCGAAACCGAGCGGAAAACATTACAAACGTGCGCCGGCGCCATGTGCGACTACGGGCTGCAGTACGCGCAGCAGCGCACGCCCGCCGGGCTGTACGCGTTCGTGCTCGAGCCGGATGTGTACGCGGTGGCGTTCTACGGTGAGTACACCTGGGGCCGATTCTCGTGACTTCAACATCCGTTCGAACACGAAAAAAGATTACCAATCTCGATAAGAAGTATTTTTTGAAGTAAAAGTAGTGTTACGAAAAGTGTAATCGGGCGAGGCGAACGGAAGGTGAGAGGGAGATATAAGTTAGTGAATATAGAAAGAGAATGAGTTACGTTTCGTATATTACTAACTTAATCGATTATAAATACAACACAACAGAGATAACAAAACGCAGCTTTCCATGACAACGTATTATCATACGACATACATAATAATGAAATCATCTCTATTGGTAGCGAGAATACGAATTTTTGTACTTGTAGATATTTTCGTGACAGTAATAATGGAAAGAAATGAAAATTGGTTTCCTGATTCGATTCGACTCTATTTGTAGTACGCTTAGCTTCAAACGGGTAATGTAATTTCTTTCTCGACAACAAACAACAAACGCCGGCGCTACGTTCGCTTGTCAATGAAATAAAAGAGTTTAACTCACACTGAAAGATGTCGGTGATTTATATTTATATGTCATGCATTTTAATGAGTCTTTTTTTGGTATTAGCTGACAAACTGGAGGACTAAACAGGTAACGCTTATGCATTATTAAATTCGTGACTGTATTCTCGTATAATTAGCAGCCACATTACTATAAATAAAGTAAATATCACAGGACAATGTCATACAAATTGACCTAGTCCCAAACTAAGCCCTAGGCACTGAACTGGAACTGTGGGTACTAGACAGCGATAAACATACTTATACAGAGAAATATATACTTAAATACATAGAAAATATCCAATACTTACTCAGGTGCTCGTTGCACTAATATTTATTTATTTATTTATTTATTTATTATTCAATTAAATTTCACAGCATAACAGTTTAACCAAAGCACTATGAAACTAAAATACAATTTAATACACCGAATACAGATAAGCAAAGAGGTATTTAAAACATCACAGAAGAAAGCCGCACATCCATCTTCTCGCAGAACTTCAGACATTCGTCACACACGTTTGACACGTTTGAATATCTGTCCTTACCAGGATTCGAACCCGTTTTATAACATGTTATGTTATATGAACCATAATTAAACACGCCTTTTTCAATCAGGAAGCGAAGAGAAGGCGCGCCCGGCCCCGCCCGTCCGCCAGGCGATCGCCCGGGAACAGCAGCTGGAGATGATTCGGAGGAATGAAGAAATGGTAACAATTTTAAATTTTTTGCATTTTTTTTGCGTACATACGTGACTGTTATTCTTTTATAATGCATTTTAATTTGTTACCTAGATGGTTATTTTAACCTCCAAAGACCCACCATACAACGAAAAACTGCCAATGGAATATGAACCTATTATAAATGCAATAGAGTCAAATTTCTAGTTTGATTGTCCCTCATAAAGGAAAACCTATTATATTTAATTTGCAATAGGTCTATTTTCTAAAGTACAATTTTTTGTACGAGAGGCCTCAGGAGGTTAAACTAAAATATTTATTTGCTTAAGAGATGAGGGCAAATTTCAAGGACATCAACAGTAACATAAAGTCCATTGTCCACTTGTGGTCATTGCCGGTCGTCACGTTTCATAACGATATCATCAATGCACGTTTTGATGAATCTCGTTTTAGATACAAAGTTATCTATACGTGTGTTGATCTGCATATTAGTTAAGTAAATCTTGTATTCCCTAAGTCCTATTGTGATTAAATTAGATTGTAACTGACTGACAAGTGGTTATCTCTCGCTCCCCTCTTACCATGTTGCTTCCCGGTAAAGTAATATAATACGAATTTAATTCGATGTAAACTGCCTAATTCATTTGCGGCGCGCGCCGGGTACCCCCCTCGCATTCTTTGATTACGCGGCGGTATCCTTTGACAAAAGGCGGCGCGTGCCAAGGCGCCGCGATACAAAGGCGACGACGATGTCTAAGAGAATGGACTTAACAGACAAAAACAGATTCTCTCAATAAAAGAGCCCTAAAAATACTGACGATGATTATTTAGATCTATTAAAAAAAATATGTTATTTAATCGATATCGAACTAAATAAGATAATATCTTCAATACATGACAGAGATCCTCAAGATGATCATGATGAGCCAGAAATGTGACGACACCGCTATTGCTGTAAAGTGGCTACAAACCTGATTTTATTTTAACTATGTACTGTACTGTCATTGTGTTTTCTAATAAACTAAAGTATTATTTTGAAATTGAAGTCCGAATCGCTACCACCATCTTCTCCTTTAACCTAGCGCCAAGCAGCAGTGTTCGCATTGTTGTTCCGGTGTGTGGATAAGACAACCGGTGAAATTACTAGCATATACGCATTCCATCTTAGTCAGGGTTGGCACCGCATTGGCAGTCTAAACATTATAGTCATGAGAAAACAAATATATATGGGTCTAAAATCCTTCTCACCATCAGGTGGCCTGTGTGCTCGTTTGCCTTATCTATGCCATAAAATACTAATATAAACTCCTTGTTATTAGGTGACCAGGTATACCGGCAAGCCCAGCACAGACGGTAGCAGTAAACCGAAACCTCAGGCAGTAAAGGAAAAGGAATCGGCGCCAGAAGACAAGAGGGAGGCGCCGCTTCCTAATCACCTGCAGAGGCTGAAGCCGAAGGAGCTGACGAAAGCGGTTCCTCAGGTAAGAATAAACCTTACACGAGTATCTATACTAATATTGTAAAGAGGTAAAGTTTGTGAGGTTGTAGGGGGTATTTGGTATGAAGATAGTTCTAGTAGATAGTAGATAGTCCCGAAGAAGGACATAGGGTACTTTTATCTCGACGTTTTATCTCGTTGGACGTTTTTTGAGGGAATAGTGATAAACGACTTCTATACTAACAGAGTCGCGGGAAACTGATTAGTGACTAAATAAATTACAATGTCTACTGGATAATGGTTAACCACAATTTTACAAACCGTTGTTCGCCGTTTGGTCGATATACTTTTGGTCGTATGTATCGTTTTCCATTGTTCTAATTAGTTGACGACACCCTATCCTAGTTGGTAGTGACCCTGCCTTCGAGGCTAGGGGTCCTGGGTTCACCTCCTGGTAAGGGCAGATATTTGTGTGATAAGCAGGAGTAATTTGTTCCCGAGTTTTGGATGTTTTTTATGTATTTAAGTATATATTTCTCTATATAAGTAAGTTTATCATTGTCTCGTACAATACAATACACTACAAATATTCTTTATTGAACACCACTTCACATTTCGCTCGGGTTGAAAACGAATTTTCTCGAAGATGGCTACTAGATAGATCGATTTTTGGCCCTTGTAAATAAACCCCTATATTGCATATAACTGTCCGATTTAAAAAAAAAAAAACATTTTTTTATGACCTTTGCTGGGTTGTAAAGTATCCGTAAAAAACGTCAATCGGTTGAAGTTTTGAAACGTAAAGGCTAAAAAATAAGGTTGTAAAAATATTCATAAGGAATGGTCGATACGACTTATTTTACATTACCCGTACAATAACTATGTCATCTATAGATGAATGGTAGGCGTTATTACCTGAACAGCTCTCAAACCTAATCTCCAGCCAATCCAAGCACGCCACCCACATCTAGTTCCTAACTCCCACTCTAATTAGAACTATAAAGGAAGGCAGCCGTCGCGATAAAGAACCTCGTTACAGCATGAATGGCCGGCGAGCAGAGTGCGGTTTACTCGCTTGATGGAATATATTAAGCGCCGCTAGTTAAAGAGAGACAACGATTTTGGCGGGACTTGGGTATTTTTTTGGTCCTTGCTTTTCATAAACGTCTTTTACTTTGCCTGGGAAAAGAAGTTTCGTCTAATCTCAAGGTTTGGCCTTATTGGATAAGTCGTGCTTGAAAGGTCGGCGTTGTTCCAGAAACGAAATAATAAAGATGCAAAAAGTGGACTAGTTTATTGTATGGTTCTCAACATGCTGGACGGAAATGTTGTTTTCCACCAAGATAATAAGATGCACGTGTAAATACGTTTTATAAGCTTTATTTAATTTGCACTGTTCGAATGTATGTTTGTAAGTTGTCCGCTCTTTTCAAATGTGGCAAGTCTGGCCTGAAAATTGGACAATGACAATGCAATATTATGGTATCTAAGAGTTGATCTGATGAAGCAGTCAGAAGGTGGCGACAGGATCTCCGCTATACTTAACGTAGACCCACTGTTTTGGGACTCATTAGTTTGGTCTTGATAAGCAGATAAAGACTTTGCTAAAAAGAGTACAGTCGTCAACAAAAGTTTGTCCCAGACATGATTGTTTTGACAGAAACTTATTTAGAATATGGACAGTCGTATCACATCAAATATATCTATTATGGCTAAAGGCACGTGTTTTAAAGTTTTTGTAAACCTTTTAAGCTGCAATATTATCATAAGTCACGTATTTGGTTTTAGTACATACATAAGGTCCACGATCGAGTATAATAACTCTCAAAAGAAAACAGTAACTTTACAGTTAATACTGCAAAAAACTTTAGATTCAAACCGCGGATAGTTTAGGCAACTTCATGTTAAAATTTACATGTGTCACTTAACATATGTGATGGATGTTTTTTTTATATAACCAACCCAGTTCGCAGTTTCGCGACCATTTCAACTGGCAAACATATGAGATCTTTATTACCACTCTACCTTTAAGAATAAAAAACATTAAAAACTCATTTTCAAAAAAAAATACAATTAACTGAATGAATACACAAAGCAATCAATTAAGTTTTGTTTTAATTAAACCCTTAAGTACGTTTTTTTTCTTAAAACGTCCCTTGTTACAGGCAACGAGGTCCATATATAAGAGTACCTTACAGACTACATAACTATATAAAACTTAAAACTAGAAGACTATTCTAGAAGTCTTTCCATTTAAGTATTACACAGTAGAAGTGTTCCCCCTGCCGCGAGATGGTGTCAATACGCGACACCCATTACACAGTCGCGACTCGGAATCGCGCTAATTACAACTGTGTTTGCTAATCCGCGCCGCATTGTGCGCGGTAAGCGACTTGCGCGCAGACTAGCGACGGAACAGACTGTACTCGACCTCTTCACTTCGTTCAAGACTATCTTGTTCGTATATCGTAATTACGTCACATTGTGGTCGTTATGTTTGCTCTTATTTAATTGACAAAAGTTAGTATGAAGTTCAGAATATGATAACGATATGGTAGCAAGATGGGGTTAACTTTTTAAACAAAAGACCATACTTACCACTGTTTGTAGCTATTAGGTACTGTAATGAAAGAAGGATGTAGCAGTACATACTCCTTTCATTGTTTTCTTTTTTCTATTTTGTTATGTCGAAATGTCTCGAAATCTTTTGAATAAAAAAGATTTCGAAATATGGAATGCCCGCCGGTGGTTTTCAGGGGGACGCTCCAGAGTCTCCAACGGACCGCGTTGGCATTCACATGTGAACTAATGTATATTTAAACGTTAAAATAAATGAAAGAATATATTAACACTGCAAGACGTATACTTTTATTCTACGTAGCTTAGTTGAAAGTGCGTAAAGTATTACGCTTAGGAATAGGCGCCTCCCAGGCTTACATGTTGGAGCCGTACGGGGTATCGAGAATAAGAGAACCGAAGAATCTTCTCGCAAGCAAGAAGTGGAGTGCTCCTGACCTGAACCTGAGTGATATCTTTATTAACCTATTCTCGCTTTAAACTGTTCCCATATTGGTATTTTATTTTTGTGCGTGTCCTTCCCATATAGCATAGCAAAATGGCGACTGGAAAATATAATGGGCTATCTGATACGGAGGATTTTTTGAACGCAGTACCAGGCCATTGGAATCATCAAAGGATGGTCTGATGAGCAGAAAAAATATGCCATCGCCGCATATCTAGATGGACCAGCCCTTCACTGGTTTAAGACAAATTTTGAGGAATTCACGACCTACGCAGTGTTAGTGGAAAAATTGAAACTGCAATTTCCTTGCCGAGGTGATGTCGCTCAAAAATTTTACTACAGAAGGCAGCAAAACAAGGAAACGCTGATTGAATATTTCTACGCCTTAGAAAACTTAGCTGTTAAAGCTAAAATCGATGATGAAAGGTTCATAAGGCATTTTATTACATCTATGAACCAGCATCACCAGTGGCTGTTGGCATCGAAGTTATTCGCATCTAAAGAGGAACTTAGAAAAACAATAATGCAAATGGAGGACATATTTAATTGCGACACCACATATGCAAGAAATGTAGAATTGCCAGTTTTTAATCCAGATGTAAACTTCGAAGAAATCAGGAACCGCGGTGATCAGCCGATGCACACACCACGATTCGATGAATCGACACCGTTCGGGACGCCAGCTACAATAGCGCCACGCAGAATGCACTTTGAACCAGAAGCACCACGCGAGTCACACGATCTTCGTCCTCGTCCGTGTCCACGCCCACGCCCTTGGACACCACAAGAAAGTTCGCGAAGGCAGCAAGGCGCAGCGACGGCCAATGAAAGTTATCGAAACGATTATCGAGAGGTTTTTCTTTCTTCATCAAGGCAGCACCCAAACTTCACGCCGCGTCGTTAGTAGATCGGGATGCGACAGGCGGCATGGATTCAAACCCGATCCTTGTAGATAAGTCTAGGGATGTTTCTGTACCGATTATTCCAGTAGTAATAAATGGTATTATTTGTGAAGCACTCGTTGATTCAGGTGCGAGTGTCTCTTGTATCTCCAGATCCCGGTGGGATAAATTATCCTTGGATTCTCAAACGCACGGACCTATGGCCTTGCGAGCGGTAGGCGGTTATGCAATCAATGTGCATGCCTCGGCCGAAATAGGGATGCAAATTGCGTCAGTATATTATCGGCAACGCGTATTAATTATACACGATACGGCTGAAATAATCATACTGGGACAAGATTTTTTACGAGAAAACGAAGCAATAATTGATTTCGCAAAGAGTCAGCTGACACTGAAACAAATTAGTTCGGTGCCTTTCATCTCACGTCATAATGAGAAAAAAATAACTTTTTCTATATGTGCTCATGATCCTAATGAGTTTGTATATAATGACATGTAATTAAATATCTTAGCATAGCTGTAGTTAGTAATAAAATTTTAGCATTATGTTAGTAGGTCAATACCTACAAACAAAGAAATCAATATAGGAGATAACGATTGATGTTCTTTCAGAGCATGAATTCTTATCACGGCTTAAATAGGTAGGTAAAACTAATATTCCTTCAGAATATTAGTTTAGTTGTCATGCCAAAGTGACATGACATATCTGATGTCATCTCACTTAGAAATAGTGCCTGTGGCACCACAGACAGTAACTCTCTGTCTGATGAGAGGGGATGTCTATGGTTCCGCAAGTAAGGCGACTGTGTGCGCCAAACCCTAAGACGTTAAAGCATAGACACGGGTCTATTTGGTTTTTTTTAATGTCAATACCAACCTCCTTGGTACTATGTTTAATGCTTTTGTAATTTTATGCTGGCAACGTATAAAGGGAATTGATTCTTTCTTGTTAACCATGCACCTTCAGTGCTTGGGCTGTCAAGCATGTTTGACAGTAGACATGTAAGGTTAACCATGGATCGCGTCTTTTATTTTTGGCAGGGTTTTTGAAGAGTCGAAGTTTGCTATGGCAAGTAGCGCAGACGATGCCGATGACGCATGGTACGTCACTAACACAAGTTTTGGCATCAGATACGATATTGTCACAGGAAATTATCCTGTAGAGCAGGACGATCCCCCTTAATGTATTGTTCCCTCCTTAGGTAGTCATTAGGGTTTCGTATAGGATAGCATAGGTAGGGACCTTGCTTCCAGAGGGGCGAGGGATGTAATGAAAGAAGGATGTAGCAGTACATACTCCTTTCATTGTTTTCTTTTTTCTATTTTGTTATGTCGAAATGTCTCGAAATCTTTTGAATAAAAAAGATTTCGAAATATGGAATGCCCGCCGGTGGTTTTCAGGGGGACGCTCCAGAGTCTCCAACGGACCGCGTTGGCATTCACATGTGAACTAATGTATATTTAAACGTTAAAATAAATGAAAGAATATATTAACACTGCAAGACGTATACTTTTATTCTACGTAGCTTAGTTGAAAGTGCGTAAAGTATTACGCTTAGGAATTAAAAAATTACTAATTAATTACAATTAGAATAAACATTTCAACCTCGTGGTTTAGCTGCTGTGGTGGGGTGCTCTTCAACATAACATCACGCCTTCATTCCCAGAGTGGGGTAGGCAGAGCTACAGAAATACCAACAACTCTAAAAATACTTGTTTATTCTGTGACCACATTTTGCACAAGTAGGCTAAGATGTTTACCAGTGTATTAGTGACCGGTTGCAAGCCCATCGCCTAACAGTACCACAAGCCCTTATTCCATTAGTCGCCTCTTACGACATCCACGGGAAGACTTGGAGTGGTACTATTCAGACCCGGCAACCACACGGGGAAAAGCAATTGAATACGAGTTATCAAAACGTTGACGATACGGAAACACGTGAAAGACGATATCGTTTTTACCGTGCCAAATCTCAGCCCAGTCCAACTTTCTCGCATCGTCAATCGTCAAACCGCATAATGTCCGTTCCCAATATTCAAACTGGGGATATATGGATGAGGACCAAAAAGTTGTACCATAGTTAATTTACGTAACCTCTTGAAGTGTAGTTTTAAAATTTTATGAATATATGTGTGTGAGTATGAGTAAGCGTTGTTAACCATACAAACGAAGAAGGTGAAAAAAGTTCAGTTGTGCGACGAAAAATATCCTTACAAGTGTATGGTTAATTTTCATCGCACAACGGAAATGTTTCATAGAAAATTTAATTGCTTGAGTTAGCGTGCCCAAGTTTTTGGTCCTTACTCATATTTGATACTTGACTACCACTTGTCTCGTGTCTTAAGTTTGACTTATTTTGTATGAGGCAAATATAAAATCCGAAGTTACCTAAACTATTCTCTGTTTGGCTCTAGACATTAGTCTACATTCTACTAGAGGTCACAAAAGTCAGACGTTGACATATTTCATAATCCATTCCATGTATACGTCATATCATAAGGGTGTATAATATTTAAATGAAAAAAAAAACACAATACACTTACGCCGTAAGTCTTTATACCTAGTGTAACAACTGAAAATATCAAATTTTTAAGGTGATAGCAGATTATAAATATTGTTCCACAAATAAAATTCTTCACCTGACTATCCTTTTGACTATGACAAATACGACTCGTAATGACCATCAAGCATCATCACTATTTTTTTCGGCTTCGGTGAATTATATAACAATTTATTTATTATATAACTTATTTTCAAAGAATATAAAATTTCTTAAAATACTGCCTATAAATAAAATAACCCTTGCAGTTCACCCGCTTGTGGCATGGTCCCTAAAATGCTGGACGCGTTCCCCCTTTGCACAGCCAGACTTAGCCGCTGCGCAAAGAACGAGCCCGCTCTAGGATCGCCCGCCGCCAAAATAAGTCTTTCCGACACCCTTTAACAAACTTCTTGGCATCGGAAGACCATGGTCCCAATGTTTCCATTGCAAGTGCCAAAAATTAATAAAAGCATATTTCCGGCACTTGATGGTCTGGGCACGGTCGGCTGCGGACCCAGGCTGACGAGCGGATCCCTCGACGTGAGACGGATCTAACGTGTCCACGCATGTTACGTCCCAAGCCAATGGACGGCCCAAACACCATGGCACCAAAGTGCAGCCATCAGGTCTTTTGCCATCCGAGGCAGAAAGGCCTGAGGGCTCCAGGGCTGCTGGAATATTGGCTGTGGGAACGTTTGACAATATTAATAATTTATGAATACAAATTCAAAAAACTAACAAACAAAAAAATAGAACTGGTCTTTTCGATAAGTAGGACCAAAATTCGAACAAAGTCAATTAATTATAAATGCTAAGTTTGGAAAATGGAATACCCTGCTATGTATACAAAATGTTGCATACCCTCCTTCTTGAGCAGTTGGGTAAAGTCAACTCTTCAGTGTCCCATCTAGGTGTCATGTCACCGCTCTGTGTCCGCGGCCGCGTAATCAAGGCAATCTCCGCCTCGCGCGCACAAAAAGAAATAATTAACCCCGCGCTGCGCACACACTTTCCTACTTGTATTTAAACGTAGTTGTACTTTACTTAAGGTTTTAAAGTTAGGTACCTATTTGTCAGAAGTGACATGGATTGGAATTTTAACGTGTAAACGACACGTCGGAATCATTTGGTTGGAATTATAGCACTTTTTACGCGCTTTAATCATAGAATTTCATACATTCAAGTTCTAATTCTAACTGATAACTGACTTCTAAACAGTGATATTTAGCGGGATAAAAAAATAGTCTATTAATTTATATAAGCGATCTCCATTCCGACTGTTATCCAAATCTGTGCTGCCGTTTCAGCATGAAGAAGTAATAAACACACAAACTACGCAATTATAATATTATTAGTGTGACACTACATATTAACGTGCTGTGTTTATGTAATTGTTTCATATCACAAAACAGGGCCCGTCGCGTTGTCACGTTTCTCGCGGTGGGTAAAGCATCCGTTACTCTCGCATTGAGTACAGACTAGTATGTCTGTATTGAGTGTATAGTTTTTTAATAGTCTGCATGGTTTTTTTTATCCACGTATAGTCACTCGATAAACACGACTATTATATTATAAGCAATTCAATTGATAGCGCTAAACGAGTTTTTTGGCGAACGGAGTCTTTAATAAAAGATTGCAGATTGTACGTAGTAACCTAACGCTAAAATTAACATGTTTATCCTGTTTATGTATTAAAAATAAAAAATAAATGCTGAGCTTAAATACCAAAGCATAAAAAGACCCCGCGGACCCTTAAAAACCATAATTACAATTGCAATTAAAAACTCGTTCATTATTAAACAAGCCTGTTATAAGATTCTTACGCAAATCCCTTCCAAAAATGTTAAAATTATCAAACGTCAGAGCTGAAAAGTTGCGATTCTTAATTCCCATTAAGTGGGGGCCGTTGTCAATACGGCGCGGCGGAGAAGTAAATACAATAACTAATCAAAATAAAAGGGTTGCGGCCGCCTCTCTATTAAAAAGTCTGTAAGAATTCCTCCGGAGGGTCGGGGCGGCGGCGGCGTATACTAAGCTATGACTGACATGATTTATTTATATTTTTTATTGTTAAAAGTCAGTAAGTAATATTTAGCATTGTCTAAAGTTGCGCAATGAACACACGAACGACATACAAAACTGTTAAGATGTAAGGAATTGACGTGCCCTCACAGCAGTTACGTCAATCGTTTATAATTTCTTCGAGTTAGGTACTGTTAACGTCTGCTAAATACTCGTACACCCTGGCAAGGTCTACTGAGTTCATAACTCTTGATTAGCATTACCGATTTTCATGACATTATTAAAAAACAGAATCTTGAAACACTTTATCAGTAAATTAGCCACACGACGGTACTTCAACATGTTGGTAAATGTAAAAAAAAATATTCTTGTTTCGGCACGTTATTGATTGGACACGTTACGCTTTCATGGGATGGTGAATGTTACATTAAACAGCTTTTCTAATCAATTTCTGATTATATCTATTACATTTTTAATAAGCATTTCTGAGCAAAACAAAATATGTCTATACAAGAATGTGTCAAAACAAAATTTTGACGAAAAAGGAATCCATCCCCGTTTTATATAAAAGCTTTAATATTTTAAGAACGCACTGAAATTGGTTCACCAGATGCATTGACGGGACCAAAAACCGATTTTCAACTTTTGGATCGAGGTAACTCGACGTCGTAATAAGATGTCATAATATAAACGCGCGTCGCAGTGTCCGCCGCGCCCAGCCCCATTTTTCCCGGAAGTTTTCGCCCCGCTAATGGTCGGCGCGGTTTCCGTCGATTCAAGCCATAATTTATTATTATTACTTAGCCCGGAATGTTTTTTCAATATAAATTAGGACTGAAAACTCTAGGAACACCAACTTTTGTAGTCCAAGTCTTGGTTGGTTGTAGCTTAGAAGTATGTCCAATGACCATATTTTATTTTACCATTTAATTCCAATGTCTAAGTAATTTTGCAGACACGTCATCTTATTCGAAATGAGCTATAGTTGGTAATGAACGAAAATAAAATATAATATTTGCATACTGTAAATGGGCCTAATCTTAAGTACCCGAAATACTCGATGTATGAATGTGGAAGAAGTGAAAGAGATTTGTCAGGATCGTAGCAGGTGGAAAGAAGCCTCTGCTTACCCTCTGGGAAACAGGGTTCTCCGCCTTTTCGCCGACAAATCTTTGAAAAAATGCATCGTTTCGCAACCTATTCATTTGCCAAACCGCTTTTTTCTGTAAAAATATTTCGGGATTTTAATAAAAACTTACCTACCCTAACCTATAGGGTTCTACACGATGGTCCTTGAAATAAGTCCATAATTATTTACAGTTTCGGAAAAAAACGCGGGTTGTCAAATGATGTTTGTGAAATGAATCATTTGTGAAACATTCGTTATGAAATGATAGGATCCCGGGAAACAGGCGTGATTTCATGTATGTATGTATGTACGCAACATTCCGTATCCAGCTTGAAATGT
Organism: Acleris holmiana; assembly: GCA_949316455.1. Taxonomy (NCBI): domain Eukaryota; kingdom Metazoa; phylum Arthropoda; class Insecta; order Lepidoptera; family Tortricidae; genus Acleris; species Acleris holmiana. The sequence goes on along the minus strand of OX438777.1, from coordinate 6,600,016 downwards.
CTTATCTATAGGGACTAACTGAGACAACGCATAGCCAAAACTACGTAAAAAGGTCTAATTTGGAATTTAAATTCCTTTAATCATTTAGAAGCGTTTCCAAATTGCGACCCCTAACGGAGAGAAATTAAATTCTCCACGTACGCAGTCGCAAGTATCTTCTAGTCTTAGAATAAAACCGGTAAATGCCACAATCTCATTTGGCGAGTAAATCCTCTGGCAATCACGGCGCGTCCATTGCGAGCCAGCACTTTAGCGCTGTAGGTCGCGTGCTCGCCTTTGTGCTATTCTGATAAAGAACTGCTATGGGAATGTAACGCGATTATTGGTAGCCATGTTTATTCCAACAAATGGATGATCACAGATGCTAGGTAAACTTAAGTTATAAACGTTTTAGTTGATGCTAACGCCTGGCGTGTCCCGGGCCCTGAGTATGTAAGTTTACTTATTTGTTAACAAATTAGGTGTGTAAATGTCTTCGGAGGTGAGCAGGACTAATAAAAAAATACAACAGCTAGCCTTATTGAATGCGTTATACGGCAGGCTACCTCCTTTGGAATCAAGATGCACAACACTCACAATCGTGTAACATTCAACCAATTCCTTAGAGTGTATCTTTTGTTTTCTTTTGCGATTTCCATTTAGAGCGTATTGAAGAGGCTACGTCATCCACTGTACATAATAACAACGGTTATTACGAAACTCTTTAACGCTTCCTGTTCTAACTTCGCCACTCGTATCATACTCGTAAGTGCCGTTTTACGGGTCTGCATCGTCTCCCATAATTATTTTTAGTTATAATGTGTTTTAGGTTATATGTATCGTATTTTTATAAGAAACTTACTTTCCAGAAATGTTACATAAATCAAACCTGATTTACCGTAGCCTTGTCTACGAGGGAGATGCCTAAGGAAATCTGAAAAGTTTACGGCTCCAGCGGTATGAAAATTTATGACTATCAATATTTTGTCAATAATGACATTATGACCGAAAAGTTTTATGGAAAACAAAGGGCTCCCCTTTTGACAGTAAAATAAATAATTATTATACTGCAATTATTAAGCGGTATAGTGGGTAAGCTGCTGAGATGGTCACTCAATCCAGAATACCCCCTCGCAACGGGCGGTCGGCGCGAGTTAACAGCGAGTAAATTTATTACATGGGCGTGATACCCATTTTTGTGCTCGCACTCAGTAATAGATGCTAATAACCCACCTCCCCTACACCCATTGTATTGTGCTCGAGGGTGGTTTGTGTGAACGTTTAGTTGCTCTATAGAAATTGTATTTATCGTAATCTTAAGTATAAAGTGGGATATAGAATCGGTACGGGTTAAAATAGATGCAAATATGACTGGAATAAAATTGGTTGTAATGCTGATGAAAACATAAATTGTTCGTATTGTAGAATAATTACATACTCCAAAAAGACTTGTTTATAATTCTGTAACCACATTTTGCACAATCAGGCCAAGAATGTGTAGATTAGTGGCAGGTTGCAAGCCCATCACCTAATAGTACTACAAGCCCATATTCCCTTAGTCGCCTGTTACGATACCCACGGGAAGACATAGAGTGGCACTACTCTTACCCGAGGAGAATAATTTTGACATCAAATTTTTTGATTGGGTTTAAGTAGTATAGGTACACTAAATACACTGAGTTTGCACGCCCAAAATAATGCCCAGCCGCACGCGCTTCGTTCCAAATTAGCAGGATTTTTGTTGTCACCTGTCTCCTAAAACGCCATGGTAAACGTCATGGTATTTCTGACGTGTCTCGAGACGGACATCTGAGTCATTAATACGGCTTTAAGATGGAACTCCTTTAATTTATATGCTCATCGTTAAACTAAGTACCTTATCCTCCATATCGAAACATGCGGCCACTGACTCTACTCGAACAACGGTACTTGACTGACCCTGTCAACACACACAAGGTCCTATGGCTCTACCACCCGGAAATGCTACTAATAACTGTTTCATCCGAGAACCGTCTTGAACTTTACAAACAACATACAGGATAAAGTTCACAATAAACAATAATCAGAATTTCTATGTTTTTTTCACTTTTTCTCCTTTCACTAAAAGCTGTTTGGATGAATAACCAGTGGATGGTGTTCGGTTGAAGTGTTACCAGGTCTTGAGTCCCCCGCCGCCGGCGCAGTTGTCGTTACTAACACTTCTCGCTAATTTCGAGCAGGGGGTGAGACGGTTTCTCTACGTACAAGACATACTAAAATATTGATGTAACAAGTTAAATCCATGGCTACTTACGAGTATGATAGAACTTCTGGAAAAGAAAGTCTAAAAATTTTAGCAGGTTGTAACTATCCTATTTACCCACCAAGCTATTGTCATAACTTACCACAAAATATATGATTAAATACAATGCAATATGGTTTGAAAACAGTTATAGAATAAACCCCCTCCTATCCTCGCTTCGCCCAGACAGAATTACTCGACACACCAATTCCGCGCGAACTTATCAAAATAAATAATTCAGTCGCAAACTGACGGCGCACGATCCATTCCCGATCTATACGCATAATCCGCATGACGGACGACGAAACGCCGCCGCGGAGACGTGGAAAAATCTCGCCCTAACCGAATAACCCCTTCGACTTACCACGCAAAACAAAACACCATCCACCACACCTAAAAGAAACGCAGCCGTCTCTCTTCAAACCACCGATTTTAAAAAGGAGAGGGTGATGTGTAGCGCCGCGTTGAGACGGTGATGTTTCGCGAGGTGGCGGCGTGTGAGTGGGGGTAGGTTAGAGCCGGCTTCCGATTGGCCGCCTCCCCGGAAGGATATGACCTATAGTTTTTCTTCTTAAGAACTTCCTCCGTCCATTGTGCGCGTGATTTACGAGCGGGCCGGGGCGGGGGCGTAGATTGATGATTGCCAGTATCCGGCCGCGCGCAATCACATCTGCCCGGCTCCTGGCAATTTCCCCGCATATTCGTTTACCCGACGTATTATAGGGGCACTCTTTCCGCGTCTGAGTGTTATTGCCGCTATTATGAGAGAGCTTAATGCTTGCCGAGAAGAGCCTTATACGGTTTGCGTAATCAATGGAATTATTTGGTTCCATGACTTGAAAATTGAGCTTTGAATAGACGTTGAATGATAACCGAGCCTAATGTGGTTTTTCAACGGATAATAAAAGGATTTTGTTGAAAATGAGATGAATAAATACAAGATAATATTGACTTTGATTAATTATGTTATTATTAATGATAGTCTTAAGGCCGTGTTAAAAATTGATCTTTACTGAGATTTTCATCTGAAGACACGTCAGAAACGAAAGTTTTGTATGACCTGATGTTTACTTTAGAGTCTTGAGACCAGTTTGTCAGCCAAGATCGGTTTATGACAATAATTTAGGACCAAATTATTAAGGGTTTTAGTATTTTAGTAATTATTGGCTTGGTTTGGTTTACATTATTACTCGTACGTGGGGTATTTTATTAGTAAAAGTTTTCCTTGTGAATTGCGTCAAGTTTTACATTGGTGGAACATTTTGACATAAATGAAATAAATTCAGAACATTAGACAAACTGGAGAGGATGGGAAAATATATAAGTCTATAAAATAATAGTCATCACGAAATTAAAACCCATAATTCCACGTACAAGTCTGACTGCTTAATATGTACAATTACCACGGTATGAGTACTTAGCACTTTTTGTACTGATACAAAAAAAACATTTGGCTGAACTTCAAAATTAATTAAGGTTAAATGTTTTTAATGTTTAATTTTGTGTGCCGCGAAAGCTAGTCATACAATTTATATTATTCTATTATAGTTACTTTTGATGAACAAAATATTTTTTTAAAGAATTCCTAATTGCTTGTTTAATTTGACGACACGTTGGCCTAGTTGGGAGTGACCATGCCTTCGAAGCCAGCGGTCCCGGGTTCAAATCCCGGTAAGGGCAGATATTTGTGTGATGAGCACGAGTATTTGTTCCTGAGTCTTGGATGTTTTCTATGTATTTAAGTATTTATTTCTCTATGTAAGTATGTTTATCGTTGTGTAGTACCCATAGTACAAGCCTTGAGCTTAGTTTGGGACTAGGTCAATTTGTGTGACATTGTCCCCTGATATTTATTATTATTATTTTTATTTTATAATTAGGTAGTTTAACCTACATTTTTTTTTATAATTTACCAATTAATCATAACCAGAATATTTATAATTTGACGTTTCGAACAAACTCAGAGTTGACAGACCATGAAGGGCATATCGATATTTAACGATAAAACATTACTTAACCCAAATTGTATGTTTTCTTTTTATCTTCTTTGAAATTATGTGGGTCTACGCCACTGACGTCGTTAAAACATTTCGCTGGCTCGTTTATAGGTACTATATCAAAAGTTTGTTTTTGTTTTGGTAATGATGAAATCCGTAACTGAAATTCCCTTACTCATTTCTTAACACAGTAGAATCACCTACGAATACCTACTGGGTATTCGTAGGGACCGTTATTGCATACAATTTTCTTTTTCGAACGAATTCATTTGTGGAACATGGTGAAATTTGAATTTAGAACGTTCCCCGGGCGGGAGCGGCAAATTGTGAATTAGAGCGCTGCGGGCGCACCGCTCCGCTTGTTAGCTAGTTTTTACGCTGGCAACCCCCTTTGTGCCGAATTGCATCAATGCAGCCGGCTTATTTAGACTTGACGTTGAGATTCTAACGAATCACGAATTTGCAACTGCATAATTCTGTTGGATGATTTTAATAGTTGAGGTTGGATTTACTTTTCGTTTTTAATGAGATGCAATATGAGTATTAATTTAGGGTTGTTGGTTATCATCGTTACTTTCAATATTTTTGAATTTATTTCGTAATATTAAAAAAAATACAAGTTTTACAAGCTTTTATTTAACTTGCACATTCGTATGAATGTAAGTTGTCCGCTTCAAATCTTGCGAAACAATTTTGAACCAGTTCTCGTTAATGGAATGGGCTGAAATTTGGACCACATGTAAACCCAATGACAATGCAATATTATGATATCTAAGAATTTACCTTATGATAGAGTCGAAAGGTGGCGACACTGGCGACATAATCTCTGCTATACCTAACTTAGACTGAGATTCACGAGTTTGGTCTTGATAGGCAGATAGTGACTTTGCAAAAAAACGTGCTGTCGGCGGTATGTCCCAAAAATATATATTTTTGTCTGAAACTTATTATATTACAACTCATGCAAAATTAAACACTTATGTCTGTCTGTACCGTTGATAAATTTCGATAAATTTCAAATGAAATTCCAAAAATGTGTCAGTTGCCGAGGAGACAAAGTTTTAGTTTATTGTTAAATAAGCATGCTGATTATTTGGATTATACCGCGACAAAATTAATAATTTAAAGCCCAACATGCCCAATGTAAATGTGTTTCTAATGCATCTAACATTTAACTTCAACTAAGAGAATACGAATAATATTTGCCTTTAAAAATGTAAACTAAAATGGTTTTATACACCTTAAAATTCTACATTATTCTAACGGTATTCCTAATAGAGTACCAAAAACATTATCTATGTTCTATAACGATTATTTTAGAACTGGCAACAAATAGGATGGATTGGCAGAGGCCCGCGGGGCTCAGTGGGCCGTTCGTTTTCAAAATTCGAATAATGGCATAACCGCGCGGGCGGTGCGCGGTGCAATCATGTTCAAATGCTGGTTATATTGACCCTGCAAACGCCTACTAAGTGCAGATCAATTTATTTTGGTACTTGCTTAAACAAAAAACATTGTAGTGTTAATATTAACAATGGCGAATAGTCACAAATACCTGTCTGTTCGGAGATATGTGCACTGTAACAACTGGTATTTCAAAAAAACTTAACGCTTCAAATTCTGTTGTTATTTAAATTACAATATGTAAGTATTTTACCGTTGTATTTTATAGTCAACTCTTTTATTATTCTTTGCGTAAAGAAATAAATTAGAGTATCGCTGACTTCTCTCAACGACGACAAATTTTGTTTCCTCAAATCTCTAAGGACCGCCATTAGCGCTCTATCCAATCTTCATTAAATACTAAAGACATTTTTGCCGTAACAACATTACTGGTGTTACCCCATAATTTCCATTTCGGCAAGGATTACAGTCCCAATTTACAACCCTCTATTGTAACTAATCTTGTCACTAAACCCTAGTCCGATTATCGTTCAAATAGGCTCAAATAATGCGGTTCGAAATTTAAACACGCGTATAATTTCGAAATTGGAAGCCATGTGCGTTGCCCGCGGCGTATTTTTTTAACACTGGCCGGTTGAGCTGGTTACATTGATGTATTCATGCGCGGGGGATAATAAATGTTTTATTGACTCGATCATCTGTCACAACCTGTACTTATGTTGTGGGAGATATGGTCGCGCTTATACTATTTATGCCCAAGGGATGAAATCCTTCTAATAAAGTAATGAGGACACGCCCTATTTAACTATGCTAGACAAAATTTACTTTATCGGTTACAAATGTGAATACAAAATATTAAATAGCTAATACATTATATCGAAATAAATATTAAAAGTGACTATGCGAGACAACATTTACGTTATCGGTTATAAATGTTAAAACAAAATATTAAATAGCTAATACATTATAACGTAATAAATATTATAAGTGTATCTATCTATGCCGAAGTGAGTTAAAAAGTTTATAAGTAATAAGATCACACATTTCCCGTCCATTGATAAAATCATTCCTTCTATTATAATATGATAGTGGTCAATTATTAAGCTAAAACTTATCTAAGTTACAATAATAGGTAGGTAAGACAATTATTTTTCTTTACTTACATCTCAAAGGCAAGTGCATAATGACTAGACCTCGACATTTGCTCAATACAAGAACCACACATAATCGCCTTTTGTACCACAGTGCAAACATGCGGCATATTGCAGCACCCTATCTGATTAGCGCAAACAATTTTACTTCCAATAAAAATGACGTATCTGACGTAAAGCACTTATTTCATATGCGATCTTATTCTTAACCACACAGAGTTATGTTTTGTTGAAGCAATACGATGCATATGCGCCTTTTTTATTGTTTACGGGGCAGAATTTTGAAAGCCCTTTCGGTGACCAGACTGGCTGCGGGGCACACGACTCGTTTGCTAAAATCAACCAGATAATTACTGTTTGTTTTGTGGCTAGTACGCGGTTTTAGGATAGTTATTAAGGCTTTTGAAGGTGATCGAAAACTTACTTGGAGTTAAGAAACACGTTAGACTTCACTAGGGTCTAGCCTTCCAGCCGTTTCCAATATGCAATGTATAAAGATATAAATGACATAGAGGCTGTCGAGTCTGTTTTGCTGGAGATGGGTAATAAAATCTACGTGTCGCACGTTAAATCCAACAGTGACACTAAATGTCAAAAATATAATATATTTCAATAGTGACATTATTGCGTTTAAAAAGAATTAACTTTTGAATAGATTCCTTTTTTGCATAGTGTCACTGTTGGGTTAACTGTGCGGTATTGCAATAAAAGAAAATAAACACACTTTGTCTGTGGTGATCGATTATAATAGTGGTCTGTGGCGATCTTGTTAGTTTAGACTTTATTGAACACTTTTGTTTATCAAATATTCACGTAAAGCTACGAGTATGTCTTTGTTTTCTGACCTTCTAGGTCTTTACCTTTACACAAAAGATCCTACAGGGTCGAAGTGTATAAGGTGTATTCGACAGGACCCCCACCAGCAAGACAAGCCTTTAAGATCATCGGGTTTTGCTTAGGAATTATTTGTTCAATTCTGGTGCGATACAAACACTTATTAACTGTGGTAGATATTTTTTTTGCACTAACATCAGTATGTTGAGCTGAAACTTACGATTATATCAAAATTCTCACTCTTTTTCTATACGTAGTTACAAATACACTTGGCGGCCGTCACGTAAGGGTTCGTGGTACGCTTAACTCAACTTTTAATAACAGAATAATATAAAGTTAAAACTATATTCAATACATTTACTTAATAATTTTTACGACACTAACAAATTTAATAAACCTAAAGACAGGAAAATAAATTACTCCTAACACTTTCCACTTACCAATTTCTTTTTAAATTAGATCGCTGGAGCTCCGATAAAAAAATGAGATTATGTTTTTAAATTCTCTATGGCATTGATAGGAGATCGATCACCGCCGGGGACCGAAGTTGCCGCCGTCGCGGAGATAAATCTAATGTAACTCGGAACCGCTTTGTTACACGGTTAACTTTATGAAATATTATTTTATCAATAACCATGTTTGTAATTTAACGGGGAAAAATGAAATGGACCCATTGGCGTCCATGTGCGACGGCGTTTTGTTATTGATACTTTTTATAGTTCTTACCTCATATTGCGCTAATATTCAACATTGTCTAACAATGCAAGCACAGCCTTGGCAAAGGTGTTGAGCACCCGTGCGTTTTTCATATAAAAGCCAAACTTTAAAAGGCGCAATTATATCTTTTATTATAGGAAGTTGTATATCTATCGAAAGAATAGGTCAGACTTATTGACGTTAAGATCTATTCCCTGGAAAAAATACATTTAATCATTTTATTGTATAATCCAACGTTTTCTAGCTTCAGTTTTCATACTCAAATAGCTAGTTCGAAACAATACCTACTAATGATTTGCACATTTTAAACGGTTTTTACTTTTGACGTCATTGTGTATTTTTAAAAAATAATGCTTGATTTATAGGTTACGTGAGGTGCTCAACAACTTTGGCCAAGACTGTAGTCTATCCGTTAGTTTTCTTTGTCGCTACGTTTAATCTACTTTTGCTTCGTTGATATTGCGTAAGAGACAAAAAGAAAAACAGATGTCGGTTTAAATATAGTTTGAATGATTCCGAAAATAGGTCCTGGGCCCTCTATTCTATTGGGTGAAACTATATTGCCTTTGACTTGTTATCGTATTGGTTTTTACTCGGCCGCCATGCGCCATTCCTATTATGTCAATAAGAGCTATTGTAATTTTGACAATACGATGACATGTCAAAAGCAATATGGTTTACCCAGTAGACGCCCTGGTTTATGGCGCACCATCGTGTTGACAGATCATCAAATTTTAAATGTGTTTCCATCCAGATTGAATGTTATCAAAAACTACCCTTTCTTTTATATCATCATTGAAAATTTTAAAACAAAACTAAAATGTAAAGGAGTATCAAGTAAGAATAAGCAATTTATTATTTACAATACACAATCTTCATAATAACGGCTAGAAAAACCCTTTCCATAATCGTTTAAGAGTCCCATTGCCCGTGATTCTGGAGCTCTCAATATAATAGCAAATAACCGGAGTAACCGATATTCTTTTATCTTCGGCCCTCATGAATGTTTATGTGCTTGGAGGCTATTTGTCCGGCCGGTTATTGTTTGCTTCTATTATCCGGTATGAAATAAAACCGATCGTGTGGACGATTAGACCGTGGAACAATACGCGGTAAACAAAGGAGGGTTGAAAGGTTTTTGGTAAGTTTGCGAGTGGAAAAAGTGATGTCGCAAACGCAAATTCGAATATTATTATCTTGGGACGTATTGATTTTAATGTTTAATGTAACCCTTGATTTCAAAGTGCTGTATTATTTTTACTCATTTATAAGTACTAATTTGAGGTATTCTTATGTTCGGTTAAGTTTTTGTGTATTTTAGGGTTCCGTAGTCAAACTAGAAAACCTTATAGTTTCACCATCTTCATCCGTCTGTCTGTAAGTATGCCACACCAACCTTTCCTCAAAAACTATATCACTTAGCCAAATTATAGATACTCCAATAAAACCACATTTGTAAAACTAATTTAAAACGGAAACTATAACGCTAAGTAGACTTTATGGTTTTAAGTTAGAGGCGGCCTAAATTGTTTATACCCATAAAAAACATATATTTAAAATAGCAATAAAATATTTGTTCATAGGGAATTAGCTAATAGGTAGCTACCAACGCGTATAGTTTTGGAGACAGTTTTTGTGTTCGTAGTAACGGCGACGCAACCCAAACTTAGTAAAGCCCGACATGCTCTTGACCGGTTTTTTATTTCAATACATTCAACAATTGAACAAATGTGACAGAAAATAAGTCTAAAAAAACTATGTTTAAAAAATTCGTTTACCATCGTCGTCAATAGAACCACATGCATTAGACACAAATATTGATACGAGTATGTAGTAAAGTCAATAATAAGAAAAAATCTTACTAACAAATATTGAAACCATCAAAGTGAATAAAATTAAATCTGACCGTCTTAGCCATTCAATGAGGACTACAGCAAATTTAATTTTTCATGTCATTTTATTCCTTAATGTGAAGGAAAATGCTCTTAAGAAGCTTGTATTATAGATTTGTCTCATCTTGCGTACTATTTCTCGTGAATATTTATTTGTTGACCATTAAGTGAATAGCAGTTTGCCGTATCGACGGACACTGTGGCTCTATTAGGACTTAATGGGCAATTTGCGAGGCCATTCTCCGAGTGGATACGTTGTTATGTTCTAAGCTTTTGTTACCGGTAATGGTGCTCGTGACAGATAACAATAAATTGTTTAATCTTATCGTAAACGCTTAGGAATTATACCGCTCGACTTTCAGTTTTTAAGAAAGTCTTTTTTAAGTAATGTTAAGTCCCACTTCTTTTAATTGCATTCAACTTCCAGACTTATATTATAAATGCGAAAAACCCTCGTTTGTTTGTTTGTTACGCGTTTGCTGCTAAATCTCTGATACGATTTTAATCAATCTTGTTATGTTGATAGTTTAAACCTTGAGAAGGTAGTAGATTCACTCGGTAATATGCTACCGACGTGTGAAAGACCCCTCATGTGACCAATTTAATGAATGAATACTTTAAATTTGAATTTAAAGGACATCGGTACTGCTTATCCCGGGAATAGGAGTCGCAGGTATACCGGGATTACCTGTAAATCCTTATAACGTGGATATACTCTTTCAATCGTTATCTAATATACGTTATCTAATATCTAATATACTAATACACTAGTCAACATCTTAGCCTGATTGTGCAAAATGTGGTTACAGAATTACCAACAAGTCTTTTTAGACTTGTTTGTATTTCTGTAGCTCTGCCTACCCCACTCTGGGAATAAAGGCGTGATGTTATGTATGTATGTATCGTTATCTATTAAATCATTATTTGTATTAAATAATTTTGTATATTTTCCTATTTTTAAACCCAGAAATCCCCTCAATATTGATATAATGTTAAAGCGAAACACATAAATTGATAAAACGCGCTTTATTCCTCTAGGCAAACATCAGGTTTAGTTCAGAGCTCAAAATCATCACACCCGAATAAAAGAGTTTGGGAGAACAAGGTAGATTCCGAAATACCTCCAAGGAAACGGCTTCAGAATTGCATTAAAACCCCCAATACCTCAGTCTGGCCGTAATCCGCCAATGCCCACGGCTCGTAAACACAAGCGGGCTGCTGTTTACGGGCGCCCGCAAATAGATACCGCCGCGGGCGCCGCGTTCTAACTCCGAACAATGAAAAATGACCGGCGGAAAATTGCGCGCGATACGTTGCCGAGACCTGGAGGTACGCACTTGGGTTTAAAAAAGGGTATTTCTTTTGTTACATCATTGCATAAGACTTACGTGGAATGAATAGCACAGTGGCAGAGGGGGTATAATGGTTTTCTTGGGTACCTATTACTTTATCGAAACACCTTTCAACGATAATTTTCATTCCATGAAAGGTACTTCTCGCCGCACGACTTAATTTTTTTAGTAGTCCCACGTCTAATGTTACCTAACCTACGTAATTAATGTTTAAGTTGTCCGGAAAACATCATGGTATAAGCAGTAAATAGCGTTCGATGCAATTATACAATCGATGAAGTGGATTTCGATAAAATTTTGGGTTAGGTACCGTTCTATAAGCATTATCCCTAATAGGATCCCAAGGTAATGTAGCAAAAAGTATAGATGAAAGTGATCTTATTTTTGGGTAAGATACTGTAACAAGGCTCTTAAAGCCGTGTTAAAAAAAAGCGAATACGTTATGGAATGAAATCAGATATCCTGCACAATGCTGCAATGCGACAAAGAATGTGATTTATCTAAAACTCGAATTTTATCTACTAGTCCCTTCCCGCTTTAATTACTAGAGGTGTAATAATAGATTAAACATTATCATCTAAGTTGTCTAATACATTACGTAGTTCAACATTAATATTGGCCGAGATTGTGGTTTGTTTGCCAGATTGTACAAACTTGATCCCAAGAATCCCCAAAGCAATTAGCCGTGTCATCGAACCATATTTAAATGATCCACATGGCCTCCAATTGGCTGGTAATTCGCAGCAGCGGCGCCCGAGGCGGCCCTGCCTCGTCGCGCACTCTATTTTCCTATTTGCGCGGCAGATTGGCTCTGATTGTATTGTTTGCGGGCGGGGCGATACCCAGACCGACTACCTACCTAAACCTACCCGCTAGGGGGTAGTGCACCCGCCCGGAAAAATGTTATCCGCCATTGAAATATGTTTGTGATAAATATTTGAAAGTACGGATGGCGAATTGGTTTCGATGCTCTAGTTTTTTTTTGTTGATTCGGCGCATCCGAGCTCTGTGGGTTTCGTGAGTTAGGATTCGGTACGGAAACGTTTTTTTAAGGATTATGATTTATATTTCGTGACAAAAAAGGTGTATTATTTACCTAGCTAATCCTTAACGTAAATACTGTGCTGTCAATGAAATAAATCAATACTAAACTATCGACCTATTCTTGTCTGTGTTACCAAACCCAACCTAAACCACCACTGATTAGTTTAGATTAATTATTTAACCCATTGCAATCGAAAACCTACTATAGATTTAATTAGTAGCTCTCTGTCTACGGAAATCTCTTACAAGGCTACAAACTTAAGTGGCTGTTATGCATTTTCCAGATTTTAATTGGGGTAGTATTTAGTATCAATCTAGTTCAGAGACAACAAATTTTAATTTTGTAAATCAACCATTGATACAACTCCAAGTGCATTTATACTGATTTGATCCTAGTCCTTCTAACTTTGACTCTACCACGCTTCCCTATCATTGGTAACTTTGAAAAAACATAAATCTCAATTCTTACAAAGATCGCTGCAATAGATCCGCCCCAACACAGTTTACCCCGTCCATAATAAAGTTTCCAAGTAATCCCACAATACACCTTCATTTTGATTGACAATATCATCGCGGGGATCGTTACGACGCCGTGACGCGCGCGGTAACTTTTATGAGTGCGAAATTGTGTTTATGCGGGTAGATGTCGCGATTTACCGCCCGCCTACCGCCCGTAATCGGAAATATTGCGGGCGAACGAAGTTATGCTGTGCCGCGATACAAGAGCCGCAGCGGTTTGTTTATTGTGCGGGGTAGGTTTTTTTTTTTCGCGGGTGTTTCTACTATATTGAGATATTGGAAGGTAGGCATATGTTCGGCAGTGGACGAGTGTATGCTTTAGATTAAAAAGAAGAAAAAGGTAGTAACCACCTATCGTTTTTGTGATTTCTTATATTTAACCGCGCAATATTTTATCCGGGTGCGCCAAACTTCTTATAAAATTGCAAATTAGATTGATGGAACTCCGAAAATGATTCTTATACCGTTTTATATCATAATGATCACTCTTCATACAAATATTTCTCATACAATTTTACATCATATTGATGACTGACTGACTCTTCATGATAAATATTATTAATACACATGTTTATTTTCAAGGTTTCATAAATATCCAACTGCTAAATAAGGTTAGGTTATGTTAGGTTAGGTTTGTTTTATAAACGTCCTAAAATCAGAACCGTTTCAATAAAAATCACTTTAGAAGATGCGATGATTATGAAAAACAAATTATGAACGAAAAACGTACGGGGAAAAAATATAAAGAGTGATTATTATGAATACAGATTAGTACTAAAAAAAAGTAGGAATAAGAATTTTATGTGAGCCAATATGGATCCATTTTATTCACTTATGGCAGAGAAATATGTATAGATCCTTAGTTAAACTTGTTTCTTGATGTCTCAAGACTGCAATATCTCTTATATCCGTAGCAGTAACTTCTTATGGTTAACTAGAATAGATTTTTTTTTTTTTTTGCAAACAATATGTTGCTAAATTACAGCAGCGTAAGAGACATCTTTAGTCTTTTAAGACCAAAGACAGCCGGTCTGGTAGTATAATATATAGAGGTCAGCTTAAGACTGATCTCTTACCCCTTGCGCCACCCGCGTCTGTATTGTGGGTATCCGCGCCTCTAACAAACTAGTAATTGGTTTGGTATTGCCCACTGTTCGCTGTTCGCTCCGCTGATACTATTTGCCCATCATTTTGTTCGCATGTCGGGACGTCGTCTACTTGGAATGGAATTTGTATATAAATTCTGCTTTGTTTATTTTGACTATAATGTTATGAAACCCTACTAAATGTTGTAATATCTACCGTCAAGCGATCCTGCAATTTAAGGCTTGGGATTCATTGTTAGATCAAACACATTTATTGCATTTTGTCTTATTTATAAACTTGACATTATACAGGGTGTCAAATTTAAATCGGTCAGTATGGGAAATTCTGAAACTATAAGACATACGAAGATCTGTTCTTAGAAATCATGTCAGCGATTTCAATAAGAAGAAAATCTGCATTCATACATTTAAAAAAAAACCTGTACTCGGCTCGGGAATCAAACCCGGTAGTTTTGAAAAAAAAAAACCTACACTATTTCTATTTAGATATCGATTGTGTAGATCTTAAGCAGTAAATAGCTCTATGAAACATGATGTCTAAAATGAATAAAATGCATTGTTTTCACATACTTCAATTTGATTTATTTTAGTAGAGGCAATTTTACATGCCTGAACTTGTTGAATATTGTACGGTGGTCACTTCGAACACCTACTACCTACGATTGGCCTTTTATCTAATTTCAACTTATGATAATTATACCATGATATTAACCTAGCTATTTTTCTTATGGATAGAATTTCCTCGTTGTAGGTAAGGGAAAAGTCTCACACTTGATTAAAAAAAATCACTAACGCTTTTTACCTATCTATTTATTCGTTGGTAATTTGATTTAATTCAGTGTTGTTTAACTGGACTCCTAATATTAAATGTATGTTAATATTCATTATGTAACTGTAAGTTCAACTATATCCATCAGAATTCCACCAAGACATAAATGATAAAGAAAACTTGGAGTTTTCTAGAGATGCCTTCTAGAGTCGAGATGCCGTTTTGTATGTCGATCTACTACGTATTCTGTACATGTCCAGAATTCATACTAACACTTGGTTATGTTCCAAAATGTCAGTTTTGAATCAAATACAAGTGAATCCAATTTAATACTTGTGCAATGCGGTGCTACGTGCCTCCGTAGAGCTACGTACCGGCTTAGCCTCGTAGCATGTGCTACGAATTCTTTTGCCCAGATATTTCACTTCTTATATTACAATGGAAAAGTTTATTCTAAATACATAATTATAGGTTTTTCAGGTTTATCATTGCATTTAAAGCATTTTGCTATTTAGGAACAGCAATTAAATATCTTTATTCGATGTCGAATTAAAACCCTAACCCAATATTTGATATACATAAGTAGTACCTTTACAGACCGACTATTTACACGTGGGGATTCTCTGAACTAACTCACTTTACAACTCGACGGATGCATTTAAGCATTTTTAATCGAGGAGTTTAAGTTGTCCGGTAAGAGCGTACGTAAACATTTTAGAATGTGCATTCTCAATTAGGTTGGTAGATCGACCGTTCTATAACAAACCGATTGTAGGCGAATAACACCTTAGTATCTCTTACAAAGCAAGCCAAACTTCATGAACGGTTCGCAACCCATCTTCTTGGCCTCCCAATTAACCGCGGCGAGCCACAAAGTCGCGCGTCAAGCACCACTAGTTGTCGTTGTCACTAACGACATCGTCAGGCGCTAACGACATCGCCGCGACGCGCTAATTGTCAACGCTAAGGGCGATTGTGTGGTTCTTTTTTTTCGTTTGAGGTGTAAGGGGTGTGAAGATACGAGTACGGTGTGTGCTTAAAGTTTCACAGTTTTGTAATTGATCCAGACTTAAGCTGGGTACGAATCTGAGCGGCTCAGCCTGAGGCTTGCGCGGCGAGCTGTCGCGAGCCAAATTGTTGCACATAAACATGCGCGGGTGCCGACAGTTCAAAATGGCGTCGGACAAGATGACAGCCGCGGCTGCGTTTATCATAATTCACCGAATTATTAACAAAAAGAAGAAGAAATCGCCTCGGTGGTGGAACGGCTCTGCCCTCGGCACGCTCGGATACACGTCCAAATTACACGCACTCCGAGGCGCCTTTGAGCACGGTCTAAAGACAGACTCTCGATGGCTCGCCGCACGCCGCTCGCCCGCAGCGCTGCTCGCGCACGGCGCGTGAGCAAGTACGAAATTGAGAAAAAATTAAGTAAGCCGTGCCTCAACCCGAGGCTGCTCTAATTCGTACCCTCCTTTACACAAAGGCGATCCCGCGTATAACGTGAATGCTGCGTTTATCGAAGGACGATCGAAAGTGACTACAATATAATTTCGGCGACAAGCGCTACCTGGCGGTCGAACAATCGGGCGTTTCAACTGCCACGATAAAAAAAGGAAAAAAAAAAGGAAAAAGGAAAAGGGAAAGGTCGTCATTATATTGACGAAAATTATATAAAGTTTCAGCAACTTTTGATGTTAATAAAAACAGATCCTGGGGTAGTTCCCACGTTGTACATTGCATTTGGTTGTATGCGTAATCGACGATGATGTTTGTCGTTTGAGCGATGTATTTTTGGGCAAATTTATCTGAACCAAATTTTCATCCCTCCAAAAAGGGGCATTACAACACAAGTAAATAGTAAGTTTTCACATAAGAAACGCAGCATCTCGAAAATAAAACTATCATAATAAGGTTAGCATATGTTGATTCACAATCTGGAAAATAAAGTACATAAGAGCCTGTTTGACGACACGTTGGCCTAGTTGGGAGTGACTCTGCCTCCGAAGCCAGCGGTCCTGGGTTCAAATCCCGGTAAGGGCAGATATTTGTGTGATGAGCGCGAATATTTGTTCCTGAGTCTTGGATGTTTTCTATATATATTTAAGTATGTATTTCTCTATTTAAGTATGTTTATCGTTGTCTAGTACCCATAGTACAAGCCTAGAGCTTAGTTTGGAACTAGGTCAATTTGTGTGAGATTGTCCCCTGATTTAACGCTCTATAAACCTACTCAAGATTTTTTTTCTTAATTAATGGCTCTCACTATTCACAAATGGATTTTTTTCTCTGATAAATTTGTTTTGACTGTCTAAAACTCGGCATTGGCGAAAGACACCTTTTAAAAACAAGGAGTCATAAATTGAGCCATGAATTAAGGGAAAAAAAGGACAAGCATATTATAGTTATTGTGCATCACTACATAGTGTAAAACAAAGTCGCTTTTTCTGTCCCTATATCCCTATGTATGCTTAAATCTTTAAAACTACGCAACGGATTTTGATGCGGTTTTTTTTAATAGATAGAGTGATTGAAGAGGAAGGTTTATATGTATAATACTTAAATCCGGAGCGAAGCGAGGGCGGGTCGCTAGTTTATAAACAAGAGTTAAGTGTTTTTTTTATAAATAAGTCCCGGAGTATGATATCGCCTTTCCACACCTTGAATAACCTACCTATTTACATATAAATTGACACTGTTCTCGTTTGTTGCAGGTTCACAAAGATTTCTTCGGTCGCGTAGTTCCCCTATCGCAGGTGCAAAGATCGGGTGAGTGCAGTTAAAACTACAGTACTATAAAGATGCAGACTACTTCCATAGTTTCAGGTCAGCGTGGTTGGTGCAGCGAAGAACAACTAATCGTTTACTAGCGCTTGCATAGTTCAAGATGTTTACTGATAACATAACATCACGCCTTCATTCCCAAAGTGGGGTAGGCAGAGCTACAGAAATACCAACAACTCTAAAACAACTTGTTTATAATTCTGCAACCACATTTCGCACAATAACCTACGATGTTTATTTATTTATTTTTTACTGCATAAAAGAATACATTAAATATACAAAAGGCGAACTTAATGCCGTAAGGTAATGTTTGGTGGGTGAATCAACTTTTAAGGTACTCCCCAATTTTCGACATGTCTCACTATGTCACCTTAATTTGGTAGATTGCAATTTTTTTTTTGATGTGGTCAATATATTGAATAAATCAGACAATTAAACTTACTTTCTAGCTGACAATTTTAAAAATTCTTCTATGATTTACACAAATATATCAGGTAACGCAGGGGACGACGTTGTCCCCGGGTTTTGTATGAAAAACGTGCATTTTCCACTGCGTTACCATGTTTTTACAAAATT
Source organism: Acleris holmiana (assembly GCA_949316455.1). Taxonomy (NCBI): domain Eukaryota; kingdom Metazoa; phylum Arthropoda; class Insecta; order Lepidoptera; family Tortricidae; genus Acleris; species Acleris holmiana. Next base: position 6,581,611 of record OX438777.1, on the reverse strand, counting down.
ATAGAATTGGTTTATGATTATGAATAGTGAAATCCGAAAATCTGATTATCTAATTTTAACATGTGTAAACCATTATCAATGTCACATATTCTAGTAAGTTTTTATTAGCGTGTAGAAAAGGAGGACTTTAAAAGTTGATTCACCCTGGTGACAGTTTGCAAACCCATCGCCTAACAGTACTACAAGCCCTTATTCCCTTAGTCACCTCTTACGATATCCACGGGAAAACATGGAGTGGCAATATTGTAACCCGGGAACCACACATCACTATTACTGTAAAATTATAATAATACTAGCGTCCAGCACCGGCTTCGCAGGAGTAGCCAAAAAAATCGGTTTCATTGAATTTTGCTGTCCGTTTTTCACAGGATTACCCGCTAGGCTAATCTAAAGAATGCCTGTAAATATCTTCAAAATCGTTCCAGCCGTTTTGGAGTCCACAGGAAAAATAAACATGTACACACATTGATTTAGATACAGATATATTTGTATGATTTTAAATCCGATGGTAAATATCTTGTTTCAATGATACAAGATATCTGGAATCTTAGTTAGTAATTTATTGTTTTGGCAACAATTTATTTTCTCTTAGCATATATTGAATCAAAACTACCTTACATAAAAACCACATTAAACGACCGTATTTCTTAAACCGACTACCACTCTGATCCCAGCTAAGCTCCGTGCAAGTCCAGATCAATATCCCCCCTCTAAAAATGTTCCTCCACCTTATCACATAACGTTAATCTCGCGTCGAGTTACATCCACCTATTATTCTCAATTACCCGCGCAAAAGGGTTGTTAATATTCATTCCCCGACACTCCGGGAATCGAACACCTGAACCACCCGATTGTCTGCCCGCAGATATTAATCGTGTATAATTTGCGAGGAAATTTTAATAGATTGGGTATTGTTTTTAGGCTAGGGTTATATTGGCGTTTGTGGAGAGGGTTTTTATGGACGTAAGGATTTTATGGGTTGTAAAACTTCAAAGTGTGTTGTGATCCGTCGGTTATAGGCAAATAGAAACATGATTCTTAAGTAAAATTTACGTGGAGTTTAACATTGTTTTGGGGCCTGTTGTATTTTATATAATAACTACGATTAAAATAACGGTTTTAGTTATATCGAAACTTTCTGATTTTATTGCATCTTCATTTCATTCGTCTAGCGTTACGATTACTAGTTCCTTTGGTATTTTCATGGATACATTTATCTAAGTTTGTTTTTTGATCAATGCTTTATCACATCCCTTGACATGATAGGTTCTTGAGCTCAAGTTGCAAACTATCGTCTAGCCAGTGTACCGTGTATTTTCCTGTCCACACCAAAAAATAAACTAATACCTTGAATATTTTTTGTCATCTAACATTATGTTTAACCAAAATGTTAAATCTGGCTGTAATAAAATACTACACCGAGTTTAAACGTTAATTTTTATACAAGCTTACATAAATTAACATCACGCCTTCATTCCCAGAGTGGGGTAGGCAGAGCTACAGAAATACCAACAACTCTAAGAAGACTTGTTGATAATTCTCTAACCATATTTTGCTACGGCTAAGATGTTTACTAGTGTATATTAGTGACAGGTTGCAAGCCTATCGCCTAACACACAAGCCTTTATTCCCTTAGTCGCCTCTTACGAAATCCACGGGAAGACATGGAGTGCCACTATTCTAACTCGGCAACCACACGAGGGCTTATACAAGCTTTAACTTATTAATTGCAAATATTCTCGATCCCCAAATTTGTTCCTATTGCGCAACACCTGTCCTTTTTGTGTCATCTTTATCCTCTGGAATATTGATATTTAACCTCTACCTAACCACGTGTTGCCCTAATTATTAGGGCCTAATAGCTCTGAAAGAGTATTACAATCGGTTAAATAGATGTAACTCGTTTCAGTCGTTTCAGATCACTAGTATCTGTTGTTCAAACCAATTTGTGTCAAATTCATCCATGGCATTTGAAGCTAATTTTTATCTTACAAGTCCCTGGAAACGCCACAACGGAATATTCTAGTTATTAGAGTTTGTCTACATTATTTTTACGCTGTAACGAAACACTTTTATTATTTGTGTTGTTATTACCCATTATATTCCCGTGGTTAAATGCTGGCGCTATGTCAATTTGCACTGGACAAAGATGATACAAAATGGGTTTGCACACCACGCAAGTTATCCTAGATAAGGTCCCGTTATATTTTAATACTTCAATTGCAAGATTTGTCACAAAACGCAATATAAGCTTTACAAGTTCACATAGTATCCACATGCAAAAGCTTATAACCTCAAAATAAGCCAGCGCTGCCGAACTATAAGCAACAGAAACGTGTCATAATCGCTATTCCAGTTATTTAAATAATAATATTTTCACGTGAACCAAATTTAAAAAGCTCCAAAGTATACCACGGCTTTACAATACTGAAATTTCAATAAGTACATAATCATATCTGCTCCAGGCCTTAGATAAATTCTGCCCTTCTACCCCATACAACGCATCTCTTATAATGCTCTTGTAGTATAATCAACCTAGTTGCTATCTATGTAGGGTCTAATATGTTGAAGCGTTTTAGTGGAGATGCGTCGTGTTAGCGTTGGTGGTTAGAGAGGGACCTACCCCCCATTTCTCGTTAAGGTGACTGTTTAATAATCTCAACGCGACTGGTAATGGGATTGAATTCAGTCGGCGTCTACATTTATATTGTTTCTGCCGTACTGTCGGGGAAATTGATATTTAATATTTAAATCTGATTCGGAAAATTAATTTCTACGAGCTTCTCCAAAAGTAAATGCTGATTGTAATGATGTAACTGAAAGTTACGATGAAAAGTTGTCGTATTTTTAATGATAACTATTAAATTATTGTTTAGGGTCTCTGAATAAAACTAACAGAGAATCAATCATATGTAATTAGTAATATTATTTCTGAGTAAACACAAACGACATGTAAACAATATCATTATGTTTTTATTAATAAAGTTATCTTATCTTATCTATCTTATTTTGGAACAAATAAGGTCTTAAACATATTACCCACTTGATCTTGAGCTGTGTAGTATACACATATTTTTCTTCTCTATTTGACTCTACTTAAACTTACTTTAAACAAAACGAACTCACGGCCGCACTCAGAGTCCGTTGACGATTATTCATACATAAGTTTATAAAAGGAACGAGTTAATTGTCTCTCACATGTCTAGGTAAAGCAGTTAAAATATAACCTCAACAATACAAAAATTGCTTGATGTATACGTTATTAAGCGGAAACAAAACAGTAGATTTGTTTCTAAAACGTCGAAATCGTTGTTTATTTAAAATATTCTAAAGATCTCATATTTTATCAATGTAACAAATATGTAAAGTTAACTAATTAATAAAACAGCAATTTTGGAATTCATACTCATCGTCGAAAGACCGAAATTAATTAAAAATTCTCCACAAATCAAATACTCTCGCGTACAGACAATAAGGCAAAGTTATAATGAGTCGGGGTGTAAATTAATTGTTCCAAGAGGAGCCGCGGGCTCAGGACGGGGAATGGAGTTGGGAGAGTGATTCCACTGTTTATTGTAATATTGGTGTTAAGGATATGGTTGTTACTGTTATTAGAGAGTTAGGGAAGATGTTGTGATCAAGTAATTTACTGTTAGGTTGAATAGTCTGGCAATTACTATTTATCTGTAGAAACATTCTCGTCTAAATAGTTTATTATATAATAGTTGATACCTATATATTTTAGACTATGATTAAAAAAAATCTACTACGTCGATCCTGCTATCAGTCAGTAACACTAACGACCGCATTCGAGACGATTAATGACGATTAGACGACTATGACGTTAATGACGATTAAATTGTTCCTTGTTGTTTTTCCATACACAAGTTTTATAAGGGTCTCTGAGTAGGTATCTGAATCGGTAAATTAGTAGAGTATTTTAATAATATTTTTTGATTTAAAATTCGTAAAAATGTTTTTGTTTATTTATCACGAAGGTAAAAAAAACTATAAATTGAACATAAAATTATTATTTTCAGAACATTCCAAATACTTGCTTTAGGTATATTATAAAACGCTTCATAAACAAATCTGTCTTAAAAATGTCATGAATCTGTTCTTTAGCACTGAAAGGCACTCAAAACGCACAAAGGGAATGATAATCAAGTATATGTTAATAAAGAATATGCATTATGTAAGGGTAACGACGGCACAATAGTAATTAACGGCGGCAAACAGAGAGCGTTCACACGAGTTTGTGCTGCTGCTGTGTGTTTAGTTATAATATCTATATACATTATGTACTAGTACAGATAGGTTTATCAGAAATGCTTATATTTACTGCCCTCATGTAACCGTTCGTTGAGTTTTTTTTATATTATGTACGAACACGTGTTTTTCAGAGAATTGCTTGTTTTTTTTAATGAAAAAGAGGTAAATGGTGCTAAAAATGATAAAAACTTAACAGATACTACTTTTTATCCAAATTGCCAAAGAAGTTGGGCAATGTGCTTGGTGAAAAAAATAACATCGCAATTGTTTAAAGGAAACGTTCGGAGTCCAGTATAGCTGCCGATTAGAGAAGCATTCCTCGATTCAGGAAGTGTGAAAACTCAAGATGCTGCTATTACAAAAAATAATGGGAGTTCGTATCTACCATTGTATCTGAATTATGTTGTTCATGTGCATTTGTTTTCGAATATGAACCTCCTAAACGATGTTCCAATTACGCCATTAGAATATTACAGTGTTCACCATACAACGTGCCACATTTATCATTATTACGCGATGAATTATCCCTTACCATTAGCAACATTAGTCGGAGCTTAGAACCTGTTGTTTAATTGTACACACTGCGGTTTGCATCTGCTACCCGCCCATATTACGTGAACTTATTATTGCGTTTTGCGTCCAAAACTAGGTACAGCGACTATTGTAAATATTTCTTCGTGTAATTCATCATAATCACTAATGTGTGCTTAAATAAATGGAAGTACAGAGTGTGCTTTCTATTCCCCTGGATGAGCCAGCTCGATTGCTTTGTTTTATGTTATACGATGTTTAAATTGTTAAGTTTCTATTACTGTGCAAAATTTATTTCATTTCTGTAATTGTTAGTGATATTAATGGAATCCACATAGTCGCGCGTTTTTACGGTAAAACAAATCGTAGAAATAAATTAAATTTTCGGCAAAAAAGTCTCGAAACGTCAATTTTTTATTTATTTACGTCATTATATTCATTTCAGGATATCTTAAGCACTAATTACGTGGTTAGGTTAAAGTCACGTGACTACCAAAAAAACATGCGGTAAGAAATGCCTTTCGATGAAATTAAAATTCTGCGTAATGATAACTTTGTTGAAAGGTGTTTATAAACCTACGTAATTAATGCTTAAGATATCCTGAAAACTTCATGGCTTCAGCAGAAAATAGTGTGATGAAATGAAATGGTACAGTCAAGGGTAAAAATATGTATACACTTTAGTACCTTGTCTATTTAACGTCATGTTTATGCTGTCATATGAAATTGTGACAGCGATTAAAGCGGCTAGGTACTAAAGTGCATACATATTTTTGCCCTTGACTGTACAATCGATGGACTGAAGTTCTCTAAAATAATAAGTTACCAATACACGCGTTATTTTTTTCATGTTCATGTTTGTCATTGCTATTTTTCCGAAACTGCAGAAATATTACCACGTATAACTGTATTTTTGTTTGCGCAGACGCCGTCCCTGACGTGATCTCATCCAGCAGCGTGTTCTACCAATACCGGGAGGGGTTCAACAACGCCGTGCGCAGAAACGTGCGCACCAGGGACATGTTATAGCGCTCATTTTACTTAAGTAGTGTCAAACAGGCTTAGTTGGAACTATCGCCGTTTTTCCAGCAGGAAGGCTTAAGTGAACGAGATAAAAAAGGTGTATAGTTTATTTTAAGGGCCCAATAAATTAGAGCGCTCTTCGTAGTGAAAATGGCAACACAATCCAATTTTTATGTAAAACTGCCACTACGAAACGGAAGATGATTGTATTATTGTGATTTTTGTAATTGTTGTATTGTTTAAGAATATTGCTTCAAAGTTTGCTCAGGGTCTCTTAAAGGCTTATGCGGCCAAGGGTCGTCACAGTGCGTTGTTTGCCAACCTGATTGATGGTAGCAACCATCTTCGAGACCTCCGTCCCTCTTGAATTTAGGAATAGTGAAGTCTTATACTTCTATTACTTTAGGGTTTTTAACCCAAGAAGTCGCGCTCCGCCACAAAATTGAGGTAACACGGTTGGATTAGTTAAACACTAACGGCCGTTCCCAATATTCGATCTACAGTTCAAGATAATTATCCTCGACCGTCAGTAATAAGTTATTTTCCTTATAAAATTACTTTGAAAGTAAATTGAAAGAGAGCCTTTTTATCAGTAGGACAAAACAAGAGAAAATATAAGAATATTGGTAAAGGCTGCAGGAGTATTTTTTTCTAAAACCTTGCAAATTGAGTAACGTTATAAGTTAGTTAGTTTACTTTTAAGAAAAAATGTTTCTACTTGTTACCTCTTTTGTTATTTTAGCTTTACTTTAAACTTCAGCATTTTAGTCTTCTAAATAAGTTTCTGGAAAAAAAATACACTAATGGTACATGCATTTCTTGCAGACTGTTTCAGTCTCGCTTATCTTAACTAATGAGGCCTGATACGGTGGGTTTACGTTAAGTATAGCGGATGTCCTGTCGCCACCTTTCAACTCCATCCGCTGATCAGCTCGATGCACAACAGGAACTGGTTTAAAATTTACTTGCAAGATTTGAAGCGGACAACTTACAAACATACATATGAACACTGCAAGTTAATTAAAAGCTTTTAATAAACAAAATATGGGGTTCCCTTCATCTAGCATAACTTTTTTTGGCATAATCATCATTTGGCAAAGGCTGCTATCTCTTTTTTCTGAAACCGTATACTTTTCAGTCAGGATTATTTAAAATATCATTGCATAGAACCCATTAGGTTAGGTTAGGTTTATTTTATAAAAATTCTGAAAAGTATACGGTTTCAGAAAAAAAAGACTGACAAATGATGATTATGCCAAAAAAAGTTATGCCAGATGAATGTAAACCCAAAATATGATGTATCGTGGAATCTGTCATGTAGCCAATAATCATTATCATTATAACTCTGTGCTTGTTGGAGGATTCCGAATCTCCATCAGGGGAGCGCGGCGCCGGAATCTCCTACACTTTGTTTGCGCACTTTTCAGGTCACAGATTTGACTATACACAACGCCGTGTCGTTGCAATGAGCGGTGCAGGTCCCTTTTACCGCCCGAGAGGCAGCAGGATGTTGCAGCAGTATTCTGGTCCCGTGCTGCGCCTTGTAAGAGGCCTAGGACTTCGCTTGGGCTAAAATATAAATTACAACAATAAATAAATAATACCACGTGTATAATGTACTGCAGCGCTGTAAACTTGTATTGTTATTAATGTTTAATCGCCAGTAAATCGCAAACTCGGCGCCGCACCTGCGCCGCAACTTGATGTATAAATCTTACGCTAGTTTTGCGCTGAGGGTCGGTAGGTACATGCTTTTGTCACGAAAACGAACCCGATCTCGATCGATGATTATAGACATTTTTAACATTATGCATACGTCACTGAAATCACAGCAATTGGTTGCTCTGTTCTAATGTAAAAGAAATATTTTCTAAAAGTTTGTTGTTTTATTGATTTATATAAATAATAAACATGACAACTCTTTATTTTACCAGTGGCAAGCCAAAAACTGTTTTTGCATAAAAAATACCGTTATTTTTAGTAGAGGAATGTTTGCAATTTTTTATAGTTAAACCGTGTTTTATCCCTTACGCTTTTTTCTTATAATACTTTGTTTCCCATTTTAGAAACCAATTCAATAGTTCTGACGGAACTCTGGGCTTTCGCGGAGTGCATTGACCCTTCAGGCCTGCTGTTACACTAACATAACCTAAACGTCTTTCCACCTAAAGTGTCATTCTATGGAACTTGCTAACTATGTAAACAAGCCGCCATACTAAAATTGACATTAGATGTCAATTTCAATATATTGTTTGTTTACATAGTTAGCAAGTTCCATAGAATTACAGTATAGTTAACCTAGTTAGTTATTAAGCGGAAAAATTGAAGACTGGAAAAAACTAAGATTGGGGAAAAATGTGGATAGAAATTTTGCGATAGAGTAGGTGCAAAACTGAGTCAATATTAGCACCTTAGTAGAATGTAAATAAGTTGATGTTAATTAAAGGTATTTTTAAATGTTTAATACGACAAGTACTCCTTGAAATTCGCTACAAATCCTCCTACCAAATGATTTACCTGTCATTTACAGTTTTCAAGTAATTTTATCGTAAAAACTGTTGAATTTAACTTTTTTTATTTGTCTAATCTTTTAATTCTCTCTGTGGCAACCCAACATAAGGACCCTGATAAAATTAAAGAAAAAATAAGCCTTTTTAAAATAAGTAGAAAATTATTAAAATCGGACATACTTTTTGTGGCAGCTATTGGCGACATTAGTTCGGTTCACTTTTGCACCGAAACAAATTAGCCACACAAACTGGTTGTTAGTTCACTATGGTAGCGGATTAAAATTCTGTAATAACTAGAAAATTACGTCCCTGATTCAAGCAGTTGATACCTCATTTTAAAAAGAATGAAATTCTCTATTTTAAATAGTTTTCTTATTTGGGTGTGCCATAGAGAAAACTAAATTACTAGTATAAAACATAAATTGAATTTTTACAGTTTTTGGTTCAAAATTACTAAAAAACTATAAATAAATTATTTATACAGCAGTTTTGTAGCTTACTTCAAGGATAACTATTCTGTACGAAGCATTTGAAAACAGGCTTTGATTGTCATCGACTAATTAACATTCTACTAAGGTGCTAATATTGACTCAGTTTTGCACCTAACTGTAGGTACATAAGTACTTAACATCACACATCACGCTTTCATTCCCACAGTGGGGTAGACAGAGCTACAGAAACACCAACTCTTAAGAGACTTGTTTATAATTCTTTAACCACATTTTGCACAATCAGGCCAAGAAGTTTACTAGTTTATTAGTGTCATTTGTCGTTAGAGTCCGTCATAAAAATTAAATACCTATAATCCAAGACAGGTTTTAGTTTTTACTTCTTTATTTGTTTATATGTTTTATGTATTTTAAGCGTGATTTAAATTTAAACGAGCTGGCTCGTCATATCCTTCTCATGTTATATTAGCAACTTATGAAACCGTTGATATTTTGGGTCAGTAAATACTTTTTAATGTTTTTACAGCGGTTTATGAAGCTAGCAACATGCATAAATACATTCATGTTGGCCAGAGCATCAAAAACAAGAAAGTTCAAAAGTTAACGATGTATTTCAAAAGCATGATTCTTACTCTTATCACAACCCCAAAAAATTTGCTTATGTCTAATCTAAACTTGTAAATAAAATTACTTTCCTCAGACGTTTTTACATATGTAAATGTAAATATTTACTTCGAGCTAAGTTGCAATCAACTCCAACCCTTTATTACTGAACTTGCTTCATAAATATATCGCGAGACGGGAATCTTCGTCTGCTAATGAGTAATTGCGAAAGTCCGAGATATACGATTGTTCGTGCACTTAGAAAAATGCTGTAAATCATGGGAATTAATGGGCTTTACGAGATGCCTGGCGGTACGGGATTAGGATGGGTTTGTAATATATTAAAAGAGTTCTTTGGAGTTTCAGATAAGCAGCGAAACTTGGGAAATTGTTTCGGTTTTGTTTGTAGACGCTAAAAGTTTATGGTTCCCATAAACCAAGTTCTCCGTCGACGTATGTACAGTAGGAATGGTAATATCTTTCATACAATTTGTTTTCCGTTGTTGTTTAGTGTGACACTGTACTAAGTTTTTGAGATTAACGTATAATTCCATTGCGCAAAAACGAAAAAAATGCCACTTGTGTATTTTTGTAGTTTGAGATTGTTTATTGAATTACTAAATTCATTCGTATACTATTTTCTTATATCTATAGATAAGGTACAAACTCGTACAGTGCGATATAGGTCATACGTGCTTCGGGTTTGTACTACCATCTCACTCACTCTCATGCGCTCATATGCGAGTCTAACCGACTGTCCCCGAATTGGAAAGACTTCATAAGGCCTATTGCACTGTTAGTAAAGCCTGACAAGATTCTATTTGGCCCTATTTCCATATAAATTTGTATTGAAATAGGGCCAAATAGAATCTTGTCAGGCTTTAATTGCTGTAAATACAAAGCCAATCGTATTTTTGTACAATCTGATTGAAACAGGTTCGCCCCTACACGTGTCAATTGATTGAGTCAATCATCAATCATTATGATATATGGTCTATGATCTATTAAAAACTAAAACTGAGTTATCAAGCTCAACGTCACGTGAAAAACAGCTACATTGAGATATTATGAAAGATGTCTGATGAACATGGATTTGGCTGCTGCAATTGCGCTGATAATTTAATTTAAGAAGAAAGAATAAAACTGTAAATTGAGCAATCACTACTACAGACAGCACGATCACACGTGACGGGATACAAAAAAAAAATCAACTCTGTCAAACTTTTATAAAATGATTGCGCAAACTTCAATCATAGCCATAGACTATCAAAAAGTTTGGGCAATCAGTGTGATTGCACAAATAAATTGATCATCTGTGGGGTGCCTAACTTTAATTATTGAGTCAATTAGAAACCTTGTCATCTGACAAATTAATAGCGTCAAGACGCAAGAAATAAATTACGTCATAAAATAATAAATCATTGATTTTCTGCGACAGGGGTTTTAGTGGCCTAAAGAACAATCAAAGTTCTTGCCTGTATACATGTATGACAGTGTATAATGATTAGCGATAGCAGATTTTTAGAAAGTAACCGGTCCTAATTGGCAAGTCGGTACCTGGTCTACGTCTACGGATTTCTACTTTTCTTGATAATTGTATATAATTTAGATAGGTATGATTACTGGGCTGAGATTACACACGGTAAATACTGTTTATTTTTGACGTGTTTCCGTATTGTCAACGTTTTGATAGCTCTTATTTGATTGACACCTATGGCGGCCGAGTTAAAAACAGTACCATAACACGTCAAAGGCCATATAACCGCGGCAAAACTATAATATTTATTTTAGAGCAAGTAATATCCTGTATATTTCTTGCTCTCTTGACTGGAAATACCTTAAAAAATTAACATTGCATTAAATTACATAATCTGTGGTATGGATAATTTTAATGGTTTGAGAGCGTGCTAAATACTATTAGGTACGTATTTTTCAGCCTATAACATGCTTATTTTTGTCACTTGCAATTTGTACAATCCCCAATTAAACAGGTGAATTGTATAAAACCAATAATGCTATATTTTTACCTATTCAAATTACAATTTGCTATCTACTCGTAGCATTTAAGGCAGCGTTCTTAATATGGCGTTCACACTTGACATTCTTTGTAAGCGAGAATGGTCTGTAAATTGCAATTAGGTACCGATTTTATTTTAGTACTTGGTACCTAGTTGATGTATTTTTTTTGTAATTTTTGCTGTTACTGATTGTACAGCATATTGATTCATAGCCTGACCAGAAAAATAAAAGACATCAAATGGGAGCGCCGGGATCCTATCATTTCATAACCAACGTTTCACAAATGATTCATTTTACAAACATATCATTTGACAACCCGCGTTTTTTTCCGAAAATGTAAATAATTCTGAATTCATTTCAGGACCATCGTGTAGAGCCCTAAAGGTTAGGTTAGGTTAGTGTTATAAAAATCCTGAAATATTTGTAATTACGAAAAAAAAGCGGGTTGGCAAATGAATAGGTTGCGAAACGATGCATTTATCAAAGATTTATTGGCGGGCCACCACCGGGACCGCCACTTATCCTTTTTTAATAAGGGCTCAGCAGGGACATGACATGGCTAAGCAATTCAGTTTACGCTGAGAGAAAGAGACAGAGCCGTGTTACCGCTATAGTTCTTTTCCTTACACTCATCCTAAACTGAATTGCTTAGGCATGTCATGGTAACCCTCCAGTTCTGTGCTTGGTAAGTTGCAAGCACGTTGTTGGGGCACAGTACTGTGAAGGTGTTAAATTAAACAAATATTCATGTACATAATATTTTATTTTGCAATAATTAAAACAACTAGGTAGTTAATGTGCCTAAGGTACGCATATATTAAGTATATTTATATTATTTTACAGTACAGTCCGCGCCGACAATTCCAAGGGTCGTGCATAGTGCAGTGGTCACCTCGTCGCTTACGTCTATTTACAACTGGCGCGGACGCTTACATGATACCTAAAGTAATATTGTAGTTTTTACATCAACAGAAGTGGAATAAAATTGATGGAGGAGTAATTAAAAGCTAATTAAAAAAATATTGATCTCATTTTAAACTAGTTGGAATTCTCAATCTAACAATAAAATAAGTAGGTAGGTACAGACTTTTTCATAAAATGATCATTGCCAGTAATAAATGTAGTAATTTTAATAAAAACAGTCTCAATAAAATCGTTTATATTATGAAAGAACGATGTTGGAAAAACACGAAATTGTAAGTTTTTAAAAAAATAATGCTTTAGTGCAAGTTATTCCCGGTAAAGGAGATGGCATATTATTACTTTAGCAAAAAAGGATTTACATATTTATTTAAAGCCAGTATAATACATATGTTACGTTAATTTATATACAACTTATTTAATATTTAACTACAAACACCGTACAAACACCGAATCACTGAACAATAAAGACCACCGATTTCGTCACACTAAATCAAAATAAGCCTTACTCCAAATTCACTTTTATTCCATGTTCACTTTACAACTTGATTTGTTGAACCACTATAGAGAGAAAACTAATCAAGAATTTTGACGTAATTTCTTTTGCTGACTTGACGCTCCTTTTGTGCCAGGGTTCTATGGTGGCTCAACAATAAGTGTTGACTGTACAAGATAAAATAACAATGGCAGCAAACATTACTCACGTTCATTATACTTTTGTCTAGCTTTAACTCCCAACTCCGTCTGCGGAGAAGTCGTTTATTGCTAGGTATAAAAGGAACTTAAATTTCTGGGAACGTAGAACTCTGTGCTAGTCTCCGAGCTATAAAATATATTTTTACCAAATTTCACGTTGATTGCGGCGATGAACCGCAAAGACGGAACAAACAAACAAACACGCATTTGTAACATAAGTAAGGGCCACTACACAACCCAAAACATCATTCAACTGATTTAACATACAGACGTTTAGGTAACGACTTTTATAACAATTTCTTCATTCCGTTTCCACATTAGATATTTAATTTTTAAAATGGTGTGAAGACAACGATGGTCATATTTACACAACTTACTCTACATTTATATTGACATAGGAAATAAATATTCACAACAGTTTTTGGTCGAATACTGCAACGGTATTAACATATTTACAAGAAAAATAATGAAATATACAGGATGGGCAATCCAAATGTCTGAAACTATAAGAGTTGGGGTAAATTTCAGAACCACGTCGTCGATTTTGGTTATTGGAAAAACTGTAACAAAAGGTTTTAAAAAAAAACCAGCAATCGAACTTGGCAATATTCCGTGAAAAAAATGACAATTACAATACAATACAATACAAATATACTTTATTGAACACTACATACAAATACAGCATGAAAAGTAAAATACAAATAAAAACTTACTACGTGAGTCAATAGGCGTTCTTATCGCTAAGTAGCGATCTCTTCCTGACAACCTTACAAAGAAGAGAAGTTATAAAGAAACAGAAATAAATTGGTAGGCGGTGCAAACTAAACTAACAAATGGAATATAAAAAAATAAATGAAAAAAATAGGATAAATTGATAGGCTTTTATTTATTTTGGGCACAGAGTTCTAATGAAAGAATAGTTACTTATCTTATCAATTATAGCAGTAAAGATGTGTGCTTATTTTGTAAAAATCTACCTGGTTCGATTGCCTATCTTGTGTATGAGGGATTTTTAATCTTAGTATACAGTTTTTCTTATTTCTAAAATCAACGACGTGCTTACTTAGAGAACGAAATTTCTTAACTCTCATTTATAGTTATAGATCTCCCCATATACGGACGAATTTAGATGAATCATCCTATACAACGTGTTACAAAATAATCCGTAAAAAAGAAATTACGAAAGTAGTGTCAACCCTAGTATACTGTATACCTAAGATACTGAACTGGGCTGGAATTCTACAAGGTAATAACGATATCGTTTTTGTCCTGTTTCTGTATTGTCAACGTTTTGATAACTCTTATGTCATTTACAATAATGGCGACTGTGACACAAACGATTCTTAAACGTGTCAACACGATATCGTTTTAACGCACCTGAATAGAGGCCCTGACGTTATTTAATAAGGGTTGACACTACTTTTTTACGGATTATTTTGTAACACGTTGTATTTCTAGGTAATATTAGATTAATTATTCGATACAAATCTAAATCTGAAAATTAATGACACTTTACAGTTAAACTGTAATTGTTGAAGCATTAAGATTGTATACAACATTATAAAACACATAAATATCACGAAATGAGCAGGAAATTTCTAAAACTAAAGTATAATCATGGGTCATGGCACAGTTGATTTGGCACATTAAAAATAAGTATGGCACGAAGAATTCACAATATATCTCGGTAATTCCTATGCTACAAAGATGTTGGGAAATATTGCGTCATAAACATAAATTGCATTTTTTATTAGTGTTTCTGTCATATATAGAGGTACTATGATGATGGGTACCTGTTAGTTGGAAGAAGTGAACAAGAGCGTGACGGTCCGCGGGCAGATACTTATCGACAGAAAGACCTGAAGATGCAAGCCCCTGGTATGATTTATGTCACTTGAAAAAGTAGTTACTACATTGCATGAAAGACTGGATAGTTCGGGATTGACCTTGGAACTTAGTTCCAGCTTTCCGGAAAAAGGCTGTTTCTACAACTATCGTATCAGAAATATAAGTAGGGGTAAAAAGAAGGATTTGTTTCGAAATTGAAGCGTTTCGAACTGTGGCGTATACGCCAGGTTTAACACTAATAGAGGAGGTTTCCTTACACTTTAGCATTTAAGTATTAGTCCAAATGTTAGTGACTCTGTGGCCGAGGTTGAGTGGTAGTAGTGGAAAATGCAGCAGTAAATACAGCAGCTCGCGTGAGTGGAACCTGGTCAGCCAGTTCAGCATCTTCTAGACCGTTCTAGCGTACATATTAATGCTAGAATAAAGGCGTGTCGCGTGTATTTGTAGAATGAAAAAAGAGGACAGAACACCAGTACCGTAGATGACTGTGAGTCAGTAGCTAAGTGCATAGTAGGAACCTGGGAAATCCTAGTTTTTTCAACGTAATTGGGTCTCAAGATGTAAAATATTGGTAAGCAGGGAACAACGGGATCTGTTTAGGCATTAAAAAGTCTGCCGAATATGGCTAATACTCCAGATCTAACACTCAAAGGAGCGTTCTCTAAAGCCCCAGCACTTGAGTATTAGTCCAAATGTTTTGGTGGTTCCGTGGCTGCCGGCGGCGGCTCGTGCGGCAGCAGGTTGAGCGGCAGCGGCGGCAAGTGCAGCGGGAGCGGCAGCAGCGCGCGCGGGTGGAAGCTGGCCAGTGAATGGAGAAGCGCTGCTGAGTGCTCGTGGGCCTTGCGCCGGAGCTCAGCCACGCTGGTCGAGCGCGCTTCCTCCTTGGGGCAGCAGGGGCAGGGCGCGCCCCAACCTGGGAGGAGTTAAGGTTGAGCTTCATATTCATTGGTGCTTGGTAAACAGTTATGTCATGTCGGAGTTTACCAAATAATTTAAGAGACCATTACATTCTGTTACTCGTTACATTTTGACACCCGTCTCTCTAACCGTCTGTTTGTTTTTTTTGGTAAACTTCACACACAATGTCACAATTAAGTGACGATAAATTTGACAAATCCTAAGCAGATAAATAAGGCAAGATTCTGTGCTAAAGCAAATAAACTGACTCAAACCAAACCTTTTTCATGACTACTTATCTACTACTTTAATTATCAGTCGGCCTTTTATATGACCGATTTAAACAATGTTTGATTACATTTAACATTACTGACACACAAGTTTTTCTTTCAGGAAGTTTTAAGTTTTTAAAAGATTAAAAATTCTACACGGTTACAGATTAGACCCTGAGAAAAATTAAGTACCTAGAAAGTACAGTCACCAGTAATTATATGTTAGGTACTCGTCATTGGACTATCTGACTATTGCTAACGGCTTAAAAGTGTGTCAAATACTTTTAAGCGCAGTGTTGGAATATACCATTGCTAGTGATTGTACTTGTGTCAAAAAACTACTATAACTCTGGCACCTACCTTTTAAGGGGAAGAAAGGCTGCGAAAGATGGTTGAGGTGCTGCGAGAGGTGTGAGAGGTGCGGGGGCAGGAACAGGGGGGGCGCGGGGGGCGCGTCCCCCGCCGCGGACCCCGGCGACGCCCGGTACGCGCTGGAGCTGCAACAACGACGCACACTTTAAGTATTTCAATCTTTTAAAACATAGTAAAGTATTCCATTATTTTCCTACTCCTGTACTTTTATCTGTCATTTATATAGTCATGAACACTAATATAAGAATATAGATAATATGTCCGCAGAACATTCCGTAGAAAACTCTATCTAGTCTATTCCCCTTAACAGCACTTGTGCTTTTTTGAGCCAAAACGACATGCCTAGTTTGGCAGCTAGGCATGTCGTGTACACCTAGGTTAATTTGACCAATCAAAATACTTCACCAAATTAATCCACCAATCACAATACACATTGACTGTCAATCGGAACGTTAGGTTCTTTTTGGTATGTAAACTCTTTTACTAATTTAACTCTTTAAAAACATGGTATCAACCAACCAGAATGCAGCTATATTAAAATCGACCAATCAGGTAAAAGAACTCATTTCTCAAATCATTAGGTGTTTCTTAGTCCCTATTTCACAGGTTAAATCGATTGTGCAACTTTTTTTTTAAATATAAAACCTGGCAAGTGCACATCAATTTAAAAACAAAGTTAACCATAGACACATATTTTGTCGTTTTCGAATGTTTCCCGCTCGTTTGTTGTTCTGTGCTTCGTTCGTTCGTATTCTAACCTAGGTACCTATATTAATAAAAATTTGTTAATTTAATTTTGTATTTTATTTGAAACCTAGTCGTAGAAAAAGTATTGTATGCAACGGTGTATAACTAAGTCAAAAAATACTCGTGGCGTCTTGCTTTACGATGTTCGCCTGCGGCTCGCATCGTAACCACACCACTCGTCTTTTTTGACCTCTCTTAATACAACTGTTGCATAAACTACTATTATCAAACAGTTGACATAATCCGTACTAATATTGTAAATGTGAATGCTTTCACGGATATAACGCTGGGCCTCTATTCAACTGCGTTATAACGATATCGTTTTTGACCTGTTTCCGTATTGTCAACGTTTTGATAACTCTTATGTCATTTACAATAATGGCGACTGTGACATAAACGATTCTTAAACGTGTCAAACACGATATCGTTTTAACGCACCTGAATAGAGGCCCTGAACCGATTAAAATGAAATTTTTTATGGAGTTTGAGGCCCGGGGATGGACATATGTAGAGTAATTTTTATTACGAAAATAGTATGTATAGTATGGTTCCTGAGTAAATAGCAATAAACGGCTTCTACGCGGACGAAGTCGCGGGAAACAACTAGTATTCTATACATTAATTGTTTTGCAGTGATCTGCCTGTCCGGGCCTATTTGACGTCGTCGTCTAAATGACATTGTTTGCGATAGTTTTATTGTTCTACTCTTGTTGCGCTAAGAAAAAAAGAAAGAAAGAGCCATTAATAGCAATAGGTACAGAAAAATATAGGAAATAATACTGTTTTGACATTGTCGAATGTAGCCTTCAGTTATTTTAATTGTTAGTACATCCAAAATGATTCATTGCGCTGCTTTTGAGCTTAAGAGCGCTACGCCGTAGAGCGTAGACGTCTTCGTAGCGCAGCGGATTCGTAGACGTCTTCGTAGTCGCCTTAACAATAATAACTTAAACATTGAATTGTACTTTGTTTTCTCCTATCTTCCTTTAATATCGCAATTATATATTTGACGATAATGACGCTCGACGCGTAGCTAATAGGCTACTCAGGTCAGGAAGAGCTATCATGACGTCAGCAGTGTGCTAACGATATTCAGACGAGCTCAACCGTATTAGCCCAGGGTAAGAAGAACTGGACAAAACATCTACTTTTTTTAAACGTTAAACAACCTCCACGCCTTCTGTTGATTTCTACACTCTTTATAATTACTCTTTGTTAACTCACCTTAAGCGGTCATAGCTCGTGTTGCTTAATTTATACTCGACCTTCCGTCAATGTATTCAACACATTGCCTTCTTATAAGTGTTAAAGTAAATAATGTTTCGGTAATGTATACTAAAGGATAATATATTTTTTACCAGTAGCAAAACCTGCCTTTAAAATTAGCTAAATTAAAAAAAAAACTACTAGACTATTCGCGCCATAACGTAACATTCCCCAAAATCGTACACACGTTCGGTTTTCAAATCTCAGCCAAATCCGCGGATCGATGAGGATGTTTTATTTAAAGGGCGCGACACCCCCGCTGTGACCAGCCAACCGTCCGCCGGCAAGTGAGTGCCACGCCTTATTGCGTTAAGGAATGCAAACACGGACATGTATATTGTATACTTACTGCTGCATGAGTTACCTACCTAAACGAGCATTTTGATTAGTCGAGAGATCACGGAGGTTAGTGTAAAATAGAAGTATTACCTAGTCTCAAAGTAAGCTATTGGGTTGTGCTATGGCTACTAAATTACTATGCCTAGTAATCGTAGTTGCCGATAAGAAGTCAATTCTGACACATTGCACAACCATGAAGTTTACAAATATTGATAAGATTGTCAACAGTTAAGCAATGCTGTTATTAGTTAGGTACTATTCGTTTACACGCAACAAATAAGTCTAGCATCTTTTTACTGCTGTCAAAATTATCAATAATAAAAAAATACATGGTTTTTAATAATAATAATAAATAATAAATCACAGGACATTGTCACACAAATTGACCTAGTGCCAAACTAAGCTCTAGGCTTGTACTACGGGTACTAGACAACAATAAACTTACTTATATTTGGAAATATATACCTACTTAAATACATAGAAAACATCCAAGACTCAGGAACAAATACTCGTGCTCATCACACAAATATCTGCTCTTACCGGGATTTGAACCCAGGACCCCTAGCTTCGAAGGCAGGGTCACTCCCAACTAGGCTAGCGTGTCGTCAATGATGTGTCAGTAATGATATGATGCGTTTAGCCTAGTTTATAATGACCCTGCCTTTAAAGCGAGCGGTCATAGGTTCGAGCCACGGAATGGGAAAATATGCGTGTAATAAATGCGTTTATTGATACCTGAATCTTGTAGGTTTTCTTTTGTTAAGCATGTGGTCTATTGGCGCTTTAACTCCTTTGACAGATTAGAGCTGCAGGTCAATTATGACGTTAAAGTGAAGTAAATAAGGCCACCCATCTACAGTATACGCCTAGGAAGGCCTAGTAGCGCTTAGTTTGGGCCGAGGTAAATTTGTGTTTGACTGTTCCGTGGTATTTATTTATTCAACTGCAATTTGGTTTATTCATTCATCAGCCACTGTTGTATAATTTCACACTCATTATTCCCATTAACATGGCCACTAGATTATCGCACGATTAATTACAAATACGGTTGCCCGCAAATTGGATGTATCGGATTACATGGGCCGATATTGCCGCCGTTATCGGCTAACTAATAAAATACATTACAAGTGCGCGATATTGAAATACGTCCATCGAGTGATCTTTTACTTGTAATGGACAGCGCGCTATTAATAATAAGATTGCGGGTAAATTAATAGTAGTATATGTAACTGATGCATAACGAGGCGTCTGAAGAGTGTTTTAAGGACATTATTTTATCTACACACATATCATAAATACTTACTCTAAGATGGGTTCAGGTTACTTAATATTTAGAAGCTGGTGTTGTGGGAATGTGGTGATAAGAGTAGACTTGTATTTTGAAATTGTGGTATTTTGGGAGTGAGCAAAGAGTATGGATATGGATTCTTAGGTTTAAGGTTATATAACATTGTACTCAAACGACAGGATTATCTTTGTATCTTTATTTCACTATAAGTAGTAAAAATACGACGAGTAAATTAAGGCCTATAGTTACAAAATGTCATTCTAGTATAGTGTTGAGGTTTTATTATTTGTAAAACTGATATAATGTGATCACTGACCACTTGGGCAAAGAACAGTCTGTTGCGTTTCCCAGTTAAATTGTTAAATGTGCAATATATTTTTGAAACCTGTGAATTATTTCTTTTTACCACCAACTAACCTACACATAAAACACAATATGTATAATGTATCTTGGTGTTTTAAATGTGAATGCTACAATTCCAATACACGTAAAGAAAGAAAGACGTGGAAATGACGCCATTTTTATGTTTTCGTTGTGCAACATTGTAAATTTTCGGTTAATTCAAAATAAAACTAAGCGAAACTATTCTCGAAAACTAGTAGTTGATTCCTCTTAATTTAAAATTAATGGTTACAAAAACGAATTGATAAGTTAGCTAAGGAATTCTGCCACACAATCTACAGTCACGTTCCTTTCTCTTTCTCGATTGCGGCAATCCTACAAATAAAGAGTAAGACGAGTATAGTTAAGAAGTTTCCGAAATTCGTGTACAAACTAACCCGCCAATTCACAGCGTACGCTGCACCGAGACAATGAAATAACGACGAGGTGTCGCGGCGCTCGGCCATTCCCTCAGTGCATACTTGATGTCACGGGTGTGGGGCTGACGAGGAGATAGAGCGGGCAATAAGTTTATAGGCGATGAGCGGGAGCGGGAGCGGGGCACGGGCTAACTGTTGATGAACGGAGACAGGTTACTTGACGATACACGTGAGTTCCTTTGAGTAATTCTATGTTCAACATAAAATCGCCTGGCTACATAGCATATGTCTTCCATTGGATTATTATTCGGAATAGGCATTTTCATTTAGTTTTATACCTCTTTAGTAATTGATTCGCTTTCGGGAATATATGAATTGGGTGGTTTTACAACTCTGTTAAACTCTGGTTCCTATTCTATTTTCAGTTAAAAGTTTGCAAATGTGAAATTAAATATAATAACTACAATGTCTGAAAAGTTGCGTTCCATTCCGCCTGCCGCTATTGCCATCAACTTGAAGCGACACCCGTTCAATGGAATTTATGGAATCAAAGGATTTGGGTTCATTACCCGTTGTAAATAATAAATGCCCCGCGCGCCGCTCTTGACAAGGGCTCCAAGCGTCGCAAATTTAATTGTAGCTTCCGTTTAAAAATGTTGATCTTATCGTATTACAGTCAAATACAGACTACACCAGATTTAGGTTTTTTTTTTGACATTCATCATGTTATTAAAAAACTGAAATCAAACGAGATGCCGGATGAGACCAAACAAAAACTAATAAAAAACTGCCTGGGTCACCATACCGACAATGACAGGCGACAGGTGATATTTCAGTGTACATGGCGCTTTTTATATTAAACTTAATGATATATCAACGTATTAACTTTGCAATGTATACCGATTTATCACGTGTCATGTGTCAATGTGAAGATGGTGTAATAGGGGGCAGTAATATGAAGTTCTGAAGAAGATATGCAGAACTTTAGAGAACGGTGCATAAAATGACATTTTCCATATCTTTATTAACCAATATTAATTTTATTTAGTATTTTTTTATGGTACAAGGAGGCAGACGAGCAAGCGGGTCAGCTGACGGTAAGTGATCACCGCGACCTATAAGCACCCGCAACACCAGAGGAATCGCAAGTGTGCTGCCGGCCTTTGAGAAAAGACTAGGCTTGTTTCTTGAAGGTCTCCAAGTCGTAATGGTTCAGGAACACAGTTATCAAGAGCCGATCCCACATAGATAAGGTGCGCGGCAAAAAGGTAGCGGAGAACGTACGGTGGAGTATTATTTCCAACTATCAAATATCTTACAATTTTAAGTCGTCATTAAGTATTTCCAGATAGTTCAATTCATAGTAAAATAAAATTGCTGTTATTCATCATTAATCCGCATTCCTCCTTAGTCTAATGTTTTATACTTACATTAAAATTAAATGCGTGCTAAATTTCAGCCAAGAATAATACCCTCCACCGCTCGTTACTTGCGCCCGCACCGGGCCACGAGCCAAATTAAATGTGTCGCCTTTAAAGCACTTTGATTTTATCTTCTCGATGTTGTTCCAATTATTGCATTTGCTTTTGAGGTCGGAGTTTTGTTAAATGTATCAAGTTAAAGCTCCGGGCTTTCATGTCGGGTTTGAGATTCAAATTTAATAACAGCTTTTTAGATCTAATACTGAAGCGAAGAGGCGTTGTTTAAAATGTTCTGTGTGACAAGCAGTTCTGTGTGACAAGCAGTTCTGTGTTAGGTGCACCGCGATTTTAGGGTTGCTTCTAAACAAACGAAAATAGAATTGAGCTGTCAACGGTAGCTATTACTAAGCCTCTGCTGTTCGTCCGTCTGTCTGTCAGCTGGCTGTATCTTATGAACCGTAATATATAGATAGTTGAAATTTTCACAGAGTGTTTTGCCGCTATAACTACAATAATCAAAAACACATAACTCTCCTTCCGGCAGTCGGGTAAAAAGGGCACGGAACTTTCGTGTTCAAGTCCAACTCGCGGTGGGCTTGTTTTTGTTTTCGTAAGAATGTAATTTTATTGTACGTATTACATTGCAATATTACTGACACTTTATTCAATCACTTACTGGGACTAGTTTACAAATTGTCCGAATATCTAATAAATCTACTCTAAAATTCCTAAGCAAATCACTTACTCGCTAACTACGAAACAAACGTCAAGATGTAAATCACCGCCACTCCATCCATTTATTAATCAAAACTACTAAAGGTCATTAAATATATAATTGATTCCCTTTGTGGACCTTCTACAATTCAATTCGCTAGTTGAATATTCATATTATTCATGTTGGTTCCTCAAGGCGGCAGCAGATGGCGTTGGGACGAATTAATAGGGACGCGCTTCGTTACCCCGGTCGCGGCTTGACCCTGTACTTAACGGTTTGAAATGGAAAATTGGCACAGCCCTAGATACCACGGGCCTTCGGCGCTCTTGACTATGTTACTTACGTTTATTTTTTATTTGATCAACATTAAAATTTTTTCGTTTGCAATACATATTTACGGTACCTACTTTAAAAAATCTTTAGATATTATGTTATAATATCTATAGGTACTTATATTACGTATATTGTACACATTAAAATATATATTTAGAAACAGGTCAAATGTTTGACTTATTTTAACAATTGGATTTAAGTACTTGGAACCTACCCTAGGTTGGTTTGCAAAATTTGACAAAAATTTAATTTTTCTATTTTAAATTTCCTGTAAGTAAATGTGTGTTCAAAGTTACACTTTTTGGCCATTATCAACTTATCCCTCACTCGTATGTACCTATGTACAACTCGATTTCTGAGCAATGGCTCCACACACATTGCTTTATGACGTTACTTTGACAAAGTTCCATAGTGGCTCATAGGAATCTTTAAAGCGCTATTCGCCTGTATACATTTACTGTATCGTTCGATGCAAATGTCTTGTACTTTGATGGTTAAAGGCAAAACGCTTCAAGCGACAAAATGTATGATATTGAGTTATATACATATTTCGATAACTCATTGTAATCGCTTTAATGTGAATTTAAAAAAAATGTCACTTGAAGCGTTTTGCCCTTCAACAGTCAACTTGTTTATGTGCATTCCATACATACAAGTTTAAAATTAAGTAACGCAAACGGTAACCCACGATTTTATCGAATTTTACTTCATCGACGCTATTTTCATTATATCTTAAATATTCATTACGCGTAGGTTAGGTTAGGTTAGATTGGTAACTACCAAAAAAAAACTAATGCGGCAATAAAATGATTTCGACGAAATGAAAATTCTGCGTAATATGAAATATTCGTTGAAAGGTGTTTCGATAAAAAATAGCTACCCAACTTCATCTAATTGCTATTCAAGTAAGAAAGTATTAAATGAAAAAATATATATAATAGTCCCTAAATACGAGTAAGAAAAGGTTAAAGAAGTTGGCTAAATCAACAAGAGATAGATTTTAATTGCTGTTAACGTATGTGGTAGTACTGGGAATACATATTAGTATATCCAATTATCTGTGTATGTATTTTATTAAAGCACTTTACTTTTTCTTGTTATCTGCTTCTCGGATGTATGTACTATTTATATATTTTGTATTGTTTTGTTAATTTGTCTATCCTCTTGCATTGGTTAACTGGAAGACATCTTATATGGGATAAGTTCCCCTATGTACATTATCTATATTGATGCAAATATGCCTTGTAATTGTTTCAGTGCAATAAAGAGTTCACATACATACATACAAGTTACGCAAATTAAGTAGCGATCTATATCTAGGCTTCAGTCAGTTCTCACCCCACAGTAGGTATTTGCAGTGTTAGAGCGAGCCTGCCCAATTATTCATGCAATTAACTGATTATAGCGACACGGTGACACCCCTGTGCTACACCACACACTATACAGCTGCTGTACAGCTACCTACGGCGCAAATACAGCCGCACAAGCGCTTGAGCGTAGGTACTTAGCATCTTAATGCGATATGGTTACGTGTTATGAGATACAATGTTGTGGCGTTATTATAAATTTAAGATTAGTAACAAGGTAACAGCCCATTTTGTGTTTAGATCGTTAAACACCTTAAAGAGTTCGAGACAGCACTAGTTCCATTCAGTATTAATAACAGCGATTGTCAACTTACTCAGACAAGTAAAAAAAGAAAAAGAAAAAAAAAGAAACCACAATAGCACAATTACGTGCTATTTATAAACACTTAATGACATTTTATTTCGTGTCGCTGGCTGCTCTATCAAAGTTATGCTTTATTATCAAGGTATTTCCCAAAATGTTGTTTTTATTCTACAAGAAACAATAAAACAACATAGATACCAGAGCAAGTATCAAAAGTATATGCATGTGGTGGCAATGATTTATTTTAGTGGACGGGTGAACAACGATATGGTTTTAGGTGACACAAGAACGTGTATTTACACTTTCTTTTTACCACCTCGCTTTCATATTCTTTATTACGATAGAGAGAATAATTTTTACGTTAAAAATAACCAAATAAAGTTAAATAATTATAAAATCAAAAAATCATAATTAAAAAACAACAATAATTTAAATTAATATTAATATGTGATTATAATTTGCTAAATCAAAGGTTTGAACAAAAATCTTATCTTCCTCTTTTTACACCAATCATTGTAGGTGAAGTAATTTAATAATTTTCTGAGGTGCAATTTTCCTAAATAAAGTTCGTCTAAAGGAACTCCTTAAGTGAATATCTCTGTCAGATTCTGAAAAAAATAACAATAATTTGAATTAATATTAATATGTGATTATAATTTGCTAAATCAAAGGTTTGAACAAAAATCTTATCTTCCTCTTTTTACATCAATCATTGTAGGTGAAGTAATTTATTAATTTTCTGAGGTGCAATTTTCCTAAATAACGTTCGTCTGAAGAACTCCTTATAGTGAATATCTCTGTCAGATTCTGAAACAAATAGACTGACGGAGTCGACCCAGCATTTTAAACTATAGCTGTATGGATTTGATATGTGTGTAAAGTATATATAATTCTAAACTCGTATAATTCAAGACAGGCTGGCACTACTATTTTACAACTCCCATACCAAAAAATATTTTTAAAATATGATAATTTGAATTTGCTAGAGATGAGTCATCGAGCATAAACAATTTTATGCATCTTTTCTGAATATCTATTGGACTTACCGACACGCCGAAATATTAAGAGACACTTCTCAAACTATTTCTTCATAGTTCTCCAGCCGTTTATGTCAAATAAATTTTTATTAATTCTCTAATTAACAGGTACCTATTACTCGGCTTCCTTCTCACACTATCCCAATCAAATTGGCCGTCTTTGAAGTGGCGTGAATATTTGATCAAATATGGCACAGAACACACACTTGCTTCACAAATGAAAATTAATTATGCATAATGATAAATTGACACTAATTACATGCAGGGGCGCTGTTTGTGGAAGGGTTATGGCGATAGCTTCCTTGTTGATGGGACTTAACCTGTTTAATGCCACTCTGCCTGGTTTATCACACAAGATGAAGCTAGTATGAAGTTCGGGGCTCTGAAGTGTTAACGTTGTTATGATGGTTTACAAGATGGCGGCAAGGGACTAGTGAGAAATTGATCAAAATTGAACAGACAAAGCCAAAAACATTACATACTATATATATTTTACGTATTTTTGCAAAATCTGCCATTATGTTTTTAAACAGTTGACTTTTTCATTGCCGAACTAACTTATTTTGAGTTTAAAACTTTTATTTATTATTACTATTTATTTTTTGCCAGCGTAGTTTGCTCGATAATAATAAGGGTGATTGCACTGCATATTTTAATCTAAGCGCGTTGCCAAAGTCCAGGAGGAAACATCTAAACTCATAATACTCTCGCTCATAAAAACAACAACACTGCGCACTGTACTATGACAAATAAATCTCATAACGTAGTCAGCACTTTACGATAATTTTAACAACTACAAAAGAAAACGTGTAAACCCAAGACATCAAGCCAATTTGCATGTTTAATGTTAAAACCATAGAACGTTCACCAGACGTTAAAATTGTATCGTTCGCTAAACATCCTAACACTCACTTTATACATTCCTTGAAGAAGCAAATTTAATTCTAAACGAAGGTAGGCGGGAGGGAGGTCCTAATTGGCAATTTTCCCCTTACGCCATTTTTTCAGCTTTTAAAGAGAAAAATTCGTTAATGAATATTTAATCGTTGTAATCGCCTCGCCCGCCCGAATTAAGCTTCGTCTACACTTTTAAAGTAAGGTCTTCAATATTTACAATACATTTATAAATAAATGCTTGGAATATCTAGTCTTTCAGTCACCATTTAAATGTAGTTCTTTTGTTTGTAAAGAGAGGACGAATGAAAGGGAATGCTAATAAGTATTCAGTCGATATTGCCGATCAAAAGATTGCCAGTTTTTAGTTTTGATAGGTTTTGATTAATTTTCTTTGTTGACTTTCATCCTGTTTCTTAATACTTAGACATGCGCTGAATGGTTTTATTGGCCACCATAGTTTCCATTGAATATAAAGAGATGAAGAAATATGACGGGAATTGCGACATTGACACTAACAAATTGTGTAACATAATTAAGTTGTGTAATATAATAAAGTTAGTAAAAAGTAACGTATGCTTTAATCTCAGCGTTAGAGAACCAAACATCCTTACAAACTTAGTAACATTAGGTATTTGATTACTGTTTCAGGGCAACGAGAATGACATAAAAGGGTACTTTAGGGGTTGTTGCCATGGATTAGTTCTATATTAGATTTACCGTAATTACTTATAAAGTAGTTTTAGCGTCCATTTCAAAACGAACAAATAATTTACTTGTTTTATAGAATATTCGCGTTACATGAGCACTACACTAGAGGGCGCTAGTTTATTTATTCCGACCGCGGCGCGGCGTCGCGAACGCATTACCTGATTACGTACTGGCTACATCTACTTCGTAAGGGTGGGTGTACACGGTGTGTCGTGTGACTGAGAAATTACAATCACTTTTTACACCATAAAACTGTTTAAAAATTAGTTTAGTTTATTTTGAGTCAATGTATTGAAATTTTGAAAATAGGTTCGGTTTCAACTCAAGTTTTCGTATATTTATTTACTACAGTATCAAGTATGGGTCCAGGTGTTTCTGAAAAAAGTACAAACCATGTGTAAGCAGTTTGCTTCATATAACAGATTAAACAAAAAGTGGTATGAAAGTCACTCATGAAAAATCGAATAATAAGCAAAATATATTATCCGAGATCAACCTACCACAGCTTCGTACTAGCCGTTACATAATTTTAATTATAATTTCTAGAAGTATTTAGTTCAAACTGTCATACCCGAGTCTTAAACTTCTTAAAAGTAAAAACAAAATGTTGTGCGTTGAAAATGTTACACAAAAAAGCATAGCAACACTTTTTAATTATTATTTTTTAACCTTAACTAAGCTTTAGTCCGTATGTACTCCAGCAGCGTACTTCAAAATTCCGAACCACGTAGATCGTCCGACCGCAAGTCTCATGTGCGCGCGCCTTACCCGCGACCGTAATTCTACAAATGGCTGTAACTCGAGTCGGCCGGTTTAAAATTGAAATTTATATGCGCACATTATACATGAGCCGGATTACCCGGGGAGACCGGATAGTGTGAGGGCGCCTTGAGACGCCGGGAAATGGGAAACGTAATGGCACAGGATCAATGATCATTTTTTTTATTATGAGCGTTTATGGTGTACAATACGATACAATTTCATGTCAAAGGCAATATGGTTTTACCATGTAGAATAGAGGTCCGCGCCTGCGAAAACAAGCACAATGTTGTTTTTTTTTTCGTAATTTCTAGACGTATTTTCGTAATTTTCGTAATTTTAAAGTTTACATGTTTTGTATACAACGTAGGATATTTTTAGCAATGGATTCCATCAAAAGGTACACAGGTAAGTTTGCCACTATTCATCTTATTTATTTGTTTGTTTTGATTTTTTGTTAATATGTATTAAAAAGTTTACTTACGAACCACGTGTTCAATAAATTTAATAGGGTAGCTGAACAAATCTTTACCGAAATTACCGCAGCGCACCCCGATCTACGGTACATCAAATATAATATCATAATCCAAGCTGACAATGTAAACAGGGTCGTCTACCCGCCCTGCGCCTGAGGTCAGTTTAAAAGTGGATAAAACAGGGGTTACTTTGGATCAATCAAAAAATAAATATGGATTAATTGATATCTTTAAAAATGTATTTTTCTAAATACGTAGATAATTCTGTGCGTCCCTATCGATACGTACGAGTAAAGTCACACTGAGCGACAAGCGACAGGTTATATGAGTTGTCCTGGCTATAGTTTTAAATGATTTTACTAAATAAGCATATTCATTCATATTAATAAGAAACCTAACATTACCACAGTACCTACTCGTATGAACAGTAGTTCGTCTTCAAACAAAGGATCACGCGGCTTGCATGTGTGAGTGCCTCGACCGAACGCGCCGCGAGCCCCGACAAGCAACCTCAATACGACTCTTCAAGCTGGTTTAGTCGGGGTCGCGTCGTCTCACTGCGTATGGTTGTGTGCGTATTAATTAGCTACAGAGTGACGCCCATAGAAGCAACCCTAGCGCCCAAGTGGCCACAGGTATAAAAAACTCCGAAAGGGCTGGAGCCGAAGAAATTTTCTATTTATACTATGACATTACGGATTTCAAAAGTTGGCCATAGAATCCTATAAAAAGGTTATATGGTGGACACTTCGGCGTAACAATAAAGTCCGTGACCCTACTGTTGTTACACTCTTAAAGATGACTTTTAACCAAAATTATGCCTCGGAACCCTCAAAAAAGCCGAGCGAGTCAATCTGCGCGTAATCCTCGGTAGGAAATAATAACATTTGCGCAAATCCGCGGCCGCTAATGCACCCGCTCCCCGCGGACTTTAAACTGCTTACGGGTTTAAAAATACGGCTTAAGCGAACAACAAACGTTAGTTCTCTTATATTTATAAGGAATTATAGAGCTCTAAGCCGTTCTAAAAGAAGTTACATCGCTGCTTTCTTATTTACGAACTCGTGAATCTTTGTTTCCGAAATAAACTGCCTTTGTTTAGCTGGAAAACGTAAAGTATTAAGAAAGAATGAGTAGCTTTACTACGAAGCAATTCATTACCAACGAAGCAATTCATTACCAACGAAGTATTACGAACACAAGGTCCGTAATGAAATTAAAGATTGTAAACCATACGTTCTCATGAACTAAAGATACTGTTTTACAAAAATCTTAAAAATGGTAACTTATTATCCTTTTACTAGACATCCATTCAAACGTGTACAGAAATAAATCAAACGTATCACAAACCGAATCAAATCGCTATACTCAACTTCAATGGAGTCCCGAGTTAAACAAATAAAGACCGTTCTCATAACAGTAATCGAAACGCATTTGTTCAAATTATGCATTTAAATAGTTATTGAGACGGTATCCAGTGACGCGCCATAAATTCCAATGAGAGCGAGTTATCAAATTAGAAAAATTAAAGTGATAAATAAAGTCCAATTAAGCGTTATTGCGTAAAAAAGGCATAAATTAATGCGGACGGAAAAAACGACGCTATTTGAGTCGCTGTCAACTGGCTTAGGGAGGGGGAAGTGTCGATAGATTTCATTTAAATTCTATTTAAAAGTTACTTATTACTTATGGTAATGAGTAATATTAACGTCTAACGAGTTTAACCCAAACAGACGTGTTTAACGAAGATCAAAATTTGCATCTTAGTTAAAAATTACTATTGCAGAAGAATTGTGTGTCCAACTGAAGGTTTGTTCAACGGCTCGATATTAAAATTAATTTTGTACGATGAGTGCGTTAAAAAATACGAATCTTGAATCATTGTTAATCAAGACAATAAAAAAGGTTAGTGAACTTCATGAAACTAATCAGTATTACGAATAATTAAAGCATGAGCGCCACCATTTATGTAATATTCTAAAGAATTAGTAAAATACCCGTGTTGCTTTAAATTGTTTTTAATTTTTATTGCTTTGTTTATAGGATTTCGGGACAGGTCAAGTAACTTGTACGGTGCCACAACCAGACATTTTAGTCGATGTGCCCATAGCGATCCCATCACTAAAGTCATCTCACGTGTGCCCTCTAATTACGCGCTTAAATTGTATTAATTAAAGCGCTTGTGGAAGGGTTCTAATTAAATGGCATCCTAAGAAACACAATCCCACCGACACTCGTGTAGCATCTCCATATGGGTCATTTACATAAATTAAAGTACAATTAATGAAATGATCTGTTA
Organism: Acleris holmiana; assembly: GCA_949316455.1. Lineage (NCBI taxonomy): Eukaryota > Metazoa > Arthropoda > Insecta > Lepidoptera > Tortricidae > Acleris > Acleris holmiana. Next base: position 6,550,481 of record OX438777.1, on the reverse strand, counting down.
TTATTTAATTACGAGTTATTTTTAATGATGATTGTTTGTTTGTGAGATAATTTTGAGCGATGACGTGTCGGGTAGGAACTTTACTAGTGATGTGTAGTAGTGATAAAGTTTGGTCGAAAAAACTCGCCGCAGTACTAATAGTCCAGTAACTTTATACATCAGAAGCTTGCTTCAAATCCGGTAGTTCTGATTTTTTGCAGACTTGTTTATGATGTTAGCCCAATGAATGATAATTTTAGGTACTTACCTTTTTTATGTCATTATTCGTAGCTTAGCTCATCATAAAAATCACTGTCCACATTTTTAGAGACTGCAATCACAGGTAAAATATTTGCTTACATAGAAATATAGCTTTGTTACTGCTTGTTACACTTATGTAGCAAATATTTTTAACGTGTGGTTGCCGGGTTAGAATAGTGCCACTTCATATCTTCCCGTGGATGTCGTAAGAGGCGACTAAGGGCTTGTAGTACTGTTAGGCAATGGGCTTGCAACCTGTGACTAATACACTGGGAAACATCTTGGCCTGATTAAGCAAAATGTGGTTACAGAACTATCAAGAAGTCTTTTTAGAGTTGTTGATATTTCTGTAGCTCTGCCTACTCCACTTTGGGAATGAAGGCGTGATGTTATGTATGTATGTATTTTTTTCGTGAATGCAGTCTGTAAAAAAATAAAGTGGGAATACATTTGTAGCGGGCAATAACTGTATGGTAATAGGGGTTACGAAGAATCAGGGTCAAAATTCATTCAGAATGACTGAAGAAGTATTGTTAAAATTGCGAAGTTTGAAAAAAAAATTTTTGTAAATCTTTGCCTCAATCAATTCTAAACTTATATTGTAGCAATTGTAGTCTACCATAAATCGTCCTGAAAAGGTACTATCAAAAACTAGTCTAGGGTTATAATCGCCTTAATCTGAAAAAAACCTAAATTTTCGCAGTTTTTTAGATTTTTGACAAAGTTGCCTTCGCCGCTCGAGGTCACAAACTTGTATTATTCATTGGGCCAACATCAGAAACAGGTCTGCTAAAAACTGAACTAGTGGATTTAACGCAAAGTACCCCGTAGTTTCAAGCGACAAGGTTACTGGACTGTAAGAATGACAAAGAATTAAGATAGTCATCTGCTGTTGAATATCCAACTGCCACTCTTCTCGGCATAAAATGTTTTTGACTATTGTGTAATATTCGTTAAATCTGCCAATTAATACTTACAATAAATAAGAAGTTAAGAACAACAATACAATACAATACAATACAATACAATTATTATTTATTGAACACCATACGCAATTACAGCATGAAAAGTAAAACAAACACAAACAAGAACAAGAACAATATGATAGCTATATAGAATAGTTTTTGGTTATTGTTCGAAATAAGTCTGCACCACCAACTGTGTAAAATTATTTAATTTGACACCTTATCCCTTCTAAGGTTGTCTGGAACAGATCGCTAATCAGCGATAAGACCGCCTGTTGTTTATCTGGGTCTTTTTAATTGTGCTATTTCTCTGTAATGTTTTTATTTTGTGGACAAATAAAGTGTTTTGTATTGTATTGTATGATGGCGGAAAAGACATGAACTTATTTATTTCCAATATCTCTGTATCCATATCTTTCAATCTCGTCAAAAGGGTCACCTAGGAATGGTATTAACTCTGGCCGGTAACATATTTCTGGGCCTCTATTCAACTGCGTTATAACGATATCGTGTTTGACGTGTTTTAGAATCGTTTATGTCACAGTCGCCATTATTGTAAATGACATAAGAGTTATGAAAACGTTGACAATACGGAAACACGTCAAATACGATATCGTTTTTACCGTGTAGAATCTCGGCCCTGTACAGTTGCCCTTATAGCTGTGAACTTTTTGTATCTTATCACTTAAACACCTTTGAGAGATAGTGCAGTAGTTCAAACATGACTCAAGGGTGCAGTTACAAGGTGGACAGTACCATGAGCCCACTCCACATCCACGTCGCAAAGACCATATTATCATGCGTTCAAAAAAGGAATATAAAACTAAACTGCATACGAAAGGAGAATATCACGCTAGAGGGCGCGAGTGATACGGATGTACATCAAAAAGGAGCTATTATGAAAAATCGTAACACATTTATGGGGCGGACTCTGCTGAATTATTCATGGTATGAAATTGCTCCCTACCTGCAGGAACCTATTTATACCTGTTTTGTGTAATAACAGTTATCGGCCCCGCCCCCAATAAAAAGTTAGGTCTTGGGGGGGGTGATTTATTGCGTAGAGGTAGTTAGACGTGTAAACGCCTATTTTGATAACAAATTGCGTTGAAAGCTATTCGTGTAAGGTTAGAGCTGTTTAGTAGGCTTGAGAAGGTTTATATTTAGGCTTTAATAGGGTTTTTTGATCGCACTTACATTAATATTTTGTTATGAAAAATCATTAATGGTAATTTGTAGACTACTTAGGTTATTTAGAAGTGTTTAGAAGGTGAGTATGTTACTTCTAAAGAAGCTTTTGGACACCGTTAAAACCGTAATCCCACATCGACCTACCTTAAAAGTATGGTACTTAAACATATATAGCACAATACAATACAACTATTTAAACATTGCGTTCGGAATTATGAAAATTAGAAAACACAACAGTGGTCAAACCGATTTCCATGAAACGTGGCTAGAATCCACCTATTCAAAAAATCTATTAAACAACGATACTACAAACAGACAGACGGATAAACCTTATAAAGCCATTTTCTTTACCAAGAGATCAAACAAATCAAACATTTCTAGAAAGAAAGATTTTCGAATACAGTTATAACCTTAGTTGCTGGTACGCCGATCTGCAACCAAGGCACGGCCACCCCCGTGTCACCTAACGAGTTTAAGACACAAATCGTGATTGCTAACGACCCCCGGCGACGGAAATCGCATTCCTCTTTCTATTCTAACGATACATTCCGTCGCGATCGCGCTTTGATCTCGTAAGTGGATGGGGACGGGTAACACCGTAGCCAATTGATTTTTAGTCTCTTTATTTGAATTGGGCTTGTTATTGTTATTGACACCTTCCGTTGATCAGCTGAGTTTGGTGGAAGGGAAAAATAAACAAGGTAATTAAAGGGCAGAGAGCTTTGCTACTTAATTAAAATGCAGATAATTATCGACCTTATTGTTCAACCTCTAATATGTGGAAAAGGCACAAAAGTTTCAAAATAAGTAGTGTTTCTATTGCTAAGTCTGCATTTGCAATAGCTGGATAAGGAAAGCCATGAATCGTGCTTATAGATGTTGAAAAGGACAGGAAAATGTCAATATTATCTGGGAATACTCGTAGGTTACAGGCATAGAGAATTTACAAACATAATTTATCTTCAATGTGGTCAGGAAATCAAGTTAACACCTGCAAAGCGAAAAAATAGTACGTAGTAAGCACAAACACATTACTCGTGCAAACAAGCCGGGTAAACAGCGTCTGCCTCCCTCATTTGCGTGCTGGCCCGCTCCTCTCGCTCACCGTAAGCAAAAACTCAATTATCATATTTTATACCTCATAATACTTACGAAAGAGATATTCAATTATATAATTTTTCCCTTTTCATTTCTCATTTGGATTTTTCTCTTAAGCAATTACCAGCGCGCCTCGGGGACCGTGAGATTGGATCCTCGAATACATTTCCACGTCGGACGCGAATTTTCTAATTTATCTTTTAACGAGAACCGGTGCCGGCGCAGCGCTTAGACCCGCGTCGCGCATGCTCTCGCGAGTTCCACCGAGTTACCAATTTGTTTGCGCTGAATAGAGATGAGCTCATTAGGTGTCGCGATGTGTTTCTATAATTATTTTCTTTGTTGCTTACATTTGAATGTGAATTAGTTAATACATCAACAGCAGACTTCTCGCGGCGATTAGCATTCTGATTCTCTTTGACGAACTCGTTGAAGCCGGCTCGGTCGCGGCCGGCGCGGCGCTCGGCATTATAATTCAAACAAATGAAGTTCTCACTCGCAACTCGATCCGCTCAAGCGGCTCTCATTCGATTCCGGCAACCGGATCGGATTCCGGCAACTCGTAATCGCATCGCGCGGCCGGGAACACAAATTATTCGTGCGCCGAAACTCGCTAACTTCGTCAACCCTATAAAGGAGGTAAAGAACAAAGCGGAACCACAATTGGCCGTACCCAGAATCGATTCTGTACCTGAGTCGATGGAAGTTTTAAAAATGGCGGCTCTTTGAGAGCAAACTCGATAAGGCCGCGTCGGGCGCCCGTGGGACGTAAACGCAATTTGCGAGGAATCGCTCGTGCCTTTGACGTCTGACTGCGGGTCTGAGTCCCACTCGCTTGTTTGCTTCCGACTGTACTTATATTGAGTTTGAGTGCGTGTAGAAAAAACGTCCTGAATCTATTAAACTAATCGTTATCGATATGGATATCCCGCGGGGATATCAAAATCACGACATGGACGCCAAAATGATATATGTTGGATTACAGATATCTCGTCGATCTCGACCAAAAACAAAACGATTGCAAATAGGTCTAATAAAAAAGGATATTTATCAGAACTATTTAAAACCATTTCCAAACTATCATTACATGATATAAATTATACTGAATCTCTTTAATTCGCTTGACATTTTCGTTTAGCATAAACGTTATTTTTAGCGATAGGGTACCTACTGTCATGGACTGTTGTGCCACTATAGAACTCTGTCGCGTATTGTAATTTTAGGTAGATTTGTTGTTTTTGTATCGCAGTTTTATTATTGCTTATTCATATTTTACCAAACAAAAATTACAATTCATCATAATGAAAATCCCTAATACAAAGACTGTTAAATTAATTAATGTGAATAATTATTATTTATTTCTTTACGCTGTTATTATTATGTTTATTATTTATTTTTATATTTATTAAAATTTATTAACGAAACAATTGTTTATACCAATATAACATAGTCCCACAAAGCTGTTTACAAAGTTTGACTGCGGGATCATTGAGTCTCATGACTAGGTTCTATGGTGGCTCAGCAATAAAAGTCCGTAATGGTTCAAGTGATAACTCGCCTTTGACTACAAAATAAATGAAAATTAAAAATGCGCTGTAAGAAAACGAGAAAAAAACATAAATTGATCACTTTAAGTTTGCCCGCCGGGGATTGATACGCACTACTTTTCTATTCCGTAGCAGTGATGGTTAGTAAAATCTACTACGAAAAGTAATTCATTACATTACGTCTACGAACCCATATAACTACCAAATTGTAATCACTATATTCCGTAAAGAGTATAGGGGTCAGAAGGTTTAATTGATCTTGTTTTTTTTAATTTATTTATACCTTTTGACATGATAGTTTTAATTTTTTTTGTTCTTTATATTTTTATCTTTTTTGAAATTCATGACTTTAAGTAATTCTTCTCTTCTTAATGTGCCTCTCCGACTAGCGAAGGTTGGCAGTCAGCTCCGAAAACTTTTCTCTGTCTCGCGAGGCGAAACAGATGGCCAGCACTCGTGACACCAGTCCACTCCCGGAGATTCCCCAGCCATGATTTCTTACGGCGACCCACATGTCTTTTGCCAGCGAACTTTCCCATCATTACTAGCTGTAAGAGGTTGTATCTGTTATGCCGTAGTACATGGCCAAGATATGCAACCTTTCTTTGGCGGATGTGTGTCATTAAGAAATATATTGTGATGGCGACACAGCCTAAGTATATATGGGTGCACGTTTTCCGGCGTTAGCCTTGTGTTTGGGAAGACTGAAAAGGTGTTTAGACCTCGTTGATTTAAGAGGAGCACGGAGATGGATTATTGACAGGAGTTCTGGACAATTGAGTTTGCCCACACAGATATTACGCAACATGATACTATCGGCAAATGCGTCGTCTATTATGTAGAGATAGAATATCATGTTTGACCAATAGCTGGTCATAAGAGCATTGCGGAGACCGCATTCTGAAATTAAGACGACGTAGGAACCTTTTCTGGTCCATCCAACCTGTCAGTGTAAACATTATAAAAAGGGTTCCACGCAACTGAGGCATACTCGAGATTGGACCGTACCAAGGATTGGTATAAATAAATTAAGCTCTTTTTCTGTTGGAAGGGTTTGGTAATCCGCAGTATAAAACCCACATTTGGTATGCCTTAAACCCTTTTTCACTTAATCTTCAGAAGACTTGTACCCTTTTTGACTAGGACCCCAGAATTGGCCAAACATAGCATTAGAGGAAGCGAGTTCGCATCTTAATGTTCAGTTTCCGGCTGGTTAGTACCTTCTTCATGGTGTTAAAGATACTTCTGGCGACTTCTATGCGGGTTTTTATCTCTGTTTCACATACCCAGTTCTCAGTCAACCAGTTTCCCAGGTACTTGAATTTAGTGACTCTATCCAACCTTTGTCCTGACACTGTTATTATTGGTGGTTTGGATCCTGGGCGGGCTCCCGGGACACAATCATAAATTGAGTGTTGTTGATGTTCTAATTAAGTAGCTTTATTTTTATTTTGTAAAATTTAATTCTCATTTTTACTTTTTGACTGCGTTTGTTTATTTTTATTTAATTTTGATTATTACATTTGACTGCCTACTTACCGAATAACAAATGCAGTGTTTTCTCAGTAAGCAGAAAGAGATCTATTAAAGGGATACGTTCGCAAACAAGTTTAAAAAAACATCGGTTAGAGTAATTAGCCAACTTTCCTTCTCTATTAAAAGTATCGCAACATTCGCAACTAATAGGGAGCTGCGACCCCTCCAATTACGAAGCTAATTTTAATTTGCTATTTGTTCTCAATTTGTCCGTAAGTTACGCGGCGCGTTGTTACTGGCCCGTTAAGTTTTTATTCGAGTCATTGTGGTATTGTTATAAAGTCTTTTCTCAAACATGCTCGGAAAGGATGGCCTTTCTTTTGAAAAACAAAGACGCGAAGGCCGCTAACCACCCCTTTAGGCAATCCCTTACTGTCTGCGCCCAGCTAATAATGTACTATTTAGAAGGTTTAAAGATATGTTGAACTAAGTATAGTTCAGTCCAGGGTGTATAGTACTCGGCTGTCTATCGCTTTCTCATTCTCTCTGGTTTAACAACTGATAAATGCCAGATTGAGTGTGACAGTGATTTTAGGGTTATTCTATTGGTTTCTACAATCGGCCTTATAGTAACTGCACACTTTGGCACCTTGTAGCTTTAACGCCTTTGACAGATTAGTGCATCAGTTCAAACATAACGTTAAAGTGACAAAGCACTAACGTATTTAGCTCCTGATAAGGCCTACTGGCTTCATGAATTCCTTGAAGACGTATTTTAAATACAAGTTTTAGAGTAGGTACTCGTAATACAGGCGGAAATAAGTGTTTTCAAAAAAGTGCTCACAAATACGGACTAAAATTAAGAACGGTAACTTTATATTGCGTCACTAAAATTAGTCATACATTAATAATCTGCCCCCTTCAATAAACGAAGCAGATTCATTCAGAGACTTGCATTTTCCTCTGCGTTACCATGTTTTTACAAAATTATAGAATTGGTTTATGATTATGAATAGTGAAATCCGAAAATCTGATTATCTAATTTTAACATGTGTAAACCATTATCAATCTCACATATTCTAGTAAGTTTTTATTAGCGTGTAGAAAAGGAGGACTTTAAAAGTTGATTCACCCAGTTGTCACTATTATTAAGTTAAGATCTTAAGTGTATTTATTACAAAGAACTAGCACTTTTCCGCTTAAATTCTGTAATTTAATAATTTCTCACCACCGATCACACACGCAACCTAAAAACTACATAAAATCCACAGCCCGTTACCATGACAACCGTAACAAAATTCCCGGACAACCGTGTCCGGCCCTAACGAAGTACACACCGGCCGTGCCAAATCGAATCTTGACTCACAACCTATACGTCTCAAATTGTATTGGTAGCGTAACGAAAGAGTTGGAACGCTAACGACAAACGAGGCGGTGTAAAGACGTTACCGTTACAGCCGTTTCGTTCGTTGCGTTAGTTTCGTTACACTAACGAGTTCGGAGTTTATCGGATAATGTGTAATTATTTGCTCTAGGGATAGTTTGGGAAGGTGAAATTAGGTTTAGGAGCTCGATGGGGGAATCAATTCCATCTGTATTCTTTTAGGCGCGCGAGCTTGCAAAACCTGTGGTGCTAGACAAGTTGCATGCGTCAATCAATGCGGTTATGCGTTTTATTGATTGCGTAGATAACGTAATATTAAACGAAGCGAAGTATGAACATGATAACTAAATTGTAGTTTCTAAACTTAACATCATAATTCCAACAATTAGTTAAATGGATTTGAAACATAATACAATTAATCTTTTTTTAAACACTATAGTAACATTACACCTATAATAATTAGCCCGTAGTTTAAAATGGTTGCCCGCATGGCCGCCAACGGGTTGCCGCTCAATCTTTCCGCGCCAGCGGCCACTGTGTTCGTTTGATTTATTTTTTACGGATTAAACGCGTCCATTCGGTTGTATGCAGGCGTTTCTAATCTGTGGACGCGTGCGGGAGGCGGGAAAAACGCGGGAACGGGTTAGCCTTAAGTTTTTTTACGTTTTTAGTGGGAATTATTACGTTAGGTATTATTTATATTTTATTACAAACAGCTATCCGTGCCCGGCACCTTCCGGGTGTCTCTTTTTTATTCAAACCTTGTTCTAAAAATTACGAACATAACAAAACTTTCTCAAACTGGTCGAGCAGTTCCCGAATTATGCTTTGATCAAGGGAAACAGGGATTAAGTTTTATTCACAGACATACATACATGAATGTGCTAACATACATACCTATAAGCCAGACCAAAAAATAATCAAATAAAAACATTACTAGGTTTTTGCTAAGTGAGCTTCAATTAAATAGGTAGGTACCTAGGTCTTATCTTTTTCGCAATTTGACCAGGTTTTTTAAACACCCAGATGCACAAAAGTCATTAGCACTAATGGCGCATTAGGACACGTTCCGTCACCTATATAATTACATTAAAAGTAACAAGACGCGACTCGAGACAACAATTTAACGAATGTTGTGCAACTGTTTGTATATCTTAAGTTTCTTATTTGTTTTGTCACCAAACCGAACAAGACTAGCCCTTATTCTAACAGACATTTAAAACTTTATAATGTTCCCATTACATTCACATTCACCAGTATCGTTTTAACCACAAAATGTATTAAAACGATACTGTACTCGACTCATTGTGACGCGCAAAGCGTAAAGCCGGGCCCACACGAGCGCGCGCACGGCACGCGCTCGCACAATATTGTCGATGCCCGCGGCGACCCAGCGGGGCGCACTCTATGGATTCGGTTAATAAATATGGGCATGAAAGTCAAGTGACCGGTGTAGTGGAAATAATACGCAATTCAAAACAAATATTAACAAGTAGATACTGCAAAGAGATAATTAACAACACAGCATTGCGTACCTTAATCATGAGAGGAAATTGGCATCTTACTATAATCCCTTTAAACTCTTTTTCAAATTTGTAAGAAAGAATGCCCTAATTTCCAATATTTTTAAATATTATTGTAACACCAACCTAATCGAAAAACAAATATTCACCATTTTTCGAATCTCGAATAATAATTGAGAAAGTCATTGACTTCATGTAATGACGCACATTTTAGGCTAAACATCTTCATTCTTCTTTTGAAATACGACTTACGGAAATCAAGATCCAATTTCGGTACATTTAGCACCAACACCACTCGAGCACGCTCGGCGGAGCACGTGTCATTCGTTTGTTTTGTACCAGATTTGAGTCAATTTAGCGTTAAGCAATCGCCATGCCCTTTAGCGACGGGGGCGACACCCCTCGGAATCATTCGGAATGAGTCGACTTTTTAACGCAGCGGGCGATTATTTTCACTATCACAAACATACAAATACTATTGGTAAAAGAACATTGTCATAGACTAACTTCATGTTTTTTTTTATCAGGTCGCGCTATGTTACCAGCACGAATAAGTTGGTTCTCTAGTGTGGACGCAGCCTATTGTCCGTTTTCGTTGATTGAAATCTGTTTCGCTATTAAGATAGTTTTTATGGTGTTTGGATTCGGTGGCGATTTATTGAGCGCTCCTTGATTTATAAAGTGGCGTGAATAGAGTAATGGCTAGTTGCGGGGCTCGATGGACGGATCAATAGTTTTTATGTCCTTTACGGTCATTACTTTAAGTACGCTGCGGTTTGCCTTTGGGAAGCTTTTTATATCTAACCCATTGTGCAAGAAAGGGTGCATATAAATAAAAAACAGTGTTGTGTACTGCTTTTATGAATTTATCATTTTCCGTGATTCGTCCTAATAGAAATAGGTACTTTTAATGTAACTGTCGACTGATTAAACATTGCATTAGTGATCAAATCATTATAAGTTTTAAGTCGATTTCTAACGAATGTTATTAAAGTAAACTCAACGATATAAGTGCCTTAAAAATAAACAACAACAATTATGATGTTTTAATAAATAAATAGGTTGCAAACATATGTTATGGTTAAATTAATTACCTTTGGAAGTATTTTCTTTCGCTTACTCTTTGCACAACAAACCTGTGTAAGAAAATGCAGAATTTTAAATTGGTTTGTTTTTCATCATACTCGTATCTTTCCTAGGCATCGACAATAGAGCGGCTTGGTGTTCATTAGTGGCATTAATTAATGTTTAATTGAGCCAAATAGAGTATCAATTTAGCGGACGGCAATTGGATCATGCATCCCGCCGCGCGGCATCATTGGCCGTAAACCATTTGTTTCCATAAATGAAATTAAAAGTTTAACAGTTTTGAAAATAGAATACCGGAAATGCTCGTCTTTGTAAATCGCTAAATAATATTTTAATTAATTTATGATTTTACTATCCGACAAGAAATAAATTAATAAATACCTTTAAAGAGAAGAATATTGATGCACAGAGTCTCAGACATGTAATAATTTTTTTTAGCTGATTTTTCTATAGCAAAAATATAATATATATTGTTTATTTGTAAGAGAAAATAATTACTACTTTATAAAAAAAAGTGACCTTAAGCATAACCTAAGATCTCAATACAAAAATAATTTATCAAGTAACTGTTCTTCTTCTAGCTATATACTTAAAAAAAGCACTTATGTTACTGGAATCAGAATATTTAATCATTTGCCAGAATATATTAAGCAATTATACGGAATGGAATTTAAAAGAAAAATTAAGGAATGGTTACTTAGCAAAAGTTTTTATGATTTGAATGAATATTTCTCTTAACTTTGTATAACTATCTTGAAATGATTATATTGTACGTCCGAAATGGATAAACTGTTGGGACTATAGTAATGCATGACATCTTATTATAATATAATGTACACAGTTTTGACAATAAATGATTATCTTATCTTATCTTATCTTAAAAAAAAACTGCGTAATTTTCAAGTGTTTTTGTATCATTTCTGTGAGTATATCTAATCCAGCATTAAATAAGCAAATATTCAATAAAGCAAATTATCTTTCTGGTCACTAATTCACTGTACCATAGACACCAGTGCGGAGCGAACCGCGTGGCAGGAAGGCCGGCGTCCCAACGGTTTCATTAACGCATTAATTAGAGCTTATTGACTTGAATGAGCTGCCTTGTTTATATGATCATACACGCTTTATACTCGTTCGTCATCGCAGAAGGTAAATTAAATATTGTTTAGACGGAATAAGACAGTTTGAACATTTAAATTTAATTTCTTATCATCTATGTTTATTTACAATGATCAGGATAACGATCAACTAGACCTGATGGTAAATGGACGCTGAAGCCCATAGACATTCGCAATCTTACGATAACAATCTCAAGGCTGCAAATCCTTTGCCGTTGCCATCCTGAGAACTTAGATAGGATTCCTCGATGCAAGTCATTCCACCTGTTGTCTTACCCAAGCACCTGAGCAGAAAGGTTCAAACACTGCTGTTTTTAAGGGTATAAGGTGGTGGGTTGTTTGCTTCTTAACTGCTCATATTTATGTTTATTAGCTAATTCTCCGACAGATGTCACTGTCTGGTCCCAAGGTGGTTTCTTCATTACGCTATTGTCGGTTTTCTTTCGTAGTGTTACAATCAGTGCATGAAGTACCCAAGCTACCGAATCCTTAACTAAATTATAAAATCTGTGTTTTAATCTCTTATCATATCTTTATTACTTACCCATATAAATGACCTCACGTTAGCCTAATTGGGAGTGACCCTGCCTCCGAAGCCAGCGTTCCTGAGTTCAAATCCCGGTAAGGGCAGTTATTTGTGACGAGCGCGAATATTTGTTCCTGAGTATTGGATGTTTTCTATGTATTTAAGTCTGTATTTATCTATATAAGCATGTTTATCGTTGTTTCCATAGTAGGTACAAGCCTAGAGCTTAGTTTGGGACTAGTTCAATTTCTGTGAGATTGTCCCCTGATATTTATTTATTTATTTATTTATTTAAGGAAAACCAACAGCTAACACAAATACATTAGAAACTTGCATAAATTCAGAAAGCCAATTACAGGTTCTCACCAATAGCAATACAGTAGCAGTAGTTGTTCTACATCGCATGAAGTCATCATTGGTGCACCGACTAAAGATTTGGTATTAATAATAACTAAATACAATTAATTAAGATATAATAACGGAGAAAAGGCACAAAATAAGAGGGGCATGCTCACTCAAAGTAACTATTTGTTAAGGTACGTCTCATAGTTTGGGTATTGATGTTAAACACATCAATGTCAACCTTCCTTGACAGTTCGTTTATATTTCTACTCGCACGAATAAGAAAACTATTTTGCCGGTAGTTAGAAGATGCAAGGGGAACAGAGATAGGGGGGAATGTCTTTTTTGCCTATTTGGAGTAATGAATGAAAGGCTACTGAGCAGGTCAGGACCATCGATACTGCCGTTACAAATTTTTAACAAGAAAATAGTGTCTGCAAGTTCACGACGCTTAATTAATGGCACTAAATGGTGCTTTTTGCAGATATTGATATAGCTAGAAGAATTATAAGGGTTATTTAACTTAAAGCAAAGAAATTTTACAAACCTTTTTTGAATCCGTTCGATTCTATCCACGTAGATACTGTAACATGGGTTCCAAATTTGAGAAGCATATTCAAGTTTACTTCTTACATAGGCGCAATAAAGAATCTTAAGAGTTTTAGCCTGTTTAAAGTTAGAGGAACTACGCATTATGAAACCAAGAGACCTATTAGCACTTTTGACTATACTGTCAATGTGAACGTCGAAAAGTAGTTTAGAATCATAAAAAACACCTAAGTCTCTCAAGGAAGGTACTTTGGACAGAAGTTGGTCCTTAAGCTTGTAGAGAGTATTAATCGGTGCACGCTTCCGTGAGAAGGTAACAACAAAACATTTAGATGGATTGAGGTCTAACTTATTGGATCGACAGTATGTGTCTAGACGCTCGAGATCAGCCTGTATGAGAGCAGAGTCCTGTACAGACTTAATCTGAGCGAAAATCTTCATATCATCAGCGAAGCAAAGCAATCTCGAGAAAGTGAAACACGTGCTGATGTCATCAACAAATACATTGAAAAGTAAGGGACCTAGCAAAGAACCTTGTGGGACGCCACTTGAAACGGTAACCCACCCAGAAATATAATTGCTCATGACAACAGCCTGTGACCTGTTATCTATGTATGACGAGAACCATCTCAACAGATCACCGCTAGTTCCCATGCGTTCAAGTTTCATAATAAGCAATTTATTTATTTTATATAAAATCAAATCAAACCAATACTCTTCTATGTGCTTACCTTTTTTAAAGGATTGGGCTAGCTATCCAGAGGTAATGCAGCCAGTGTCACAGGGACCATGCCGTAGGCCGACCTGCGCCTGCGCCTCTATTCAACTGCGTTATAACGATATCGTTTTTGACACGTTTAAGAATCGTTTATGTCACAGTCGCCATTATTGTAAATGACATAAGAGTTATCAAAACGTTGTCAAAAACGATATCGTTATAACGCAGTTGAATAGAGGCCCTGCTAGAAGGGGTGTTCTTTTTTAGGTATCTACTTAGTTGTTCTTTATCTTTTACTATTAAAGTAGCTTAATAAGTTTCGTTTGTTTATTGGGCAGTTTAAATATTTATTTTGTATTGCTGTGTGATTTCATAATCTTACATCTGTTATTTTCAATTAATTGCATAACTTGAATGATTTACCGCCTGTTTCACAATCGACAAGTAAAGCTTATTTGACAGATAAACTTAGCCCTTTCTCTTTCTGACACTTGAAAATAGACAAGGAGAGAGACATCTTTATGTGACAGATAAATTTACTTGTCGATTGTGAAACGGGCCCTTACTCTCCTAATTTTCTATTTATCAAGATTAGAAACCTCTTCAGATATATTGTAGAGTTTTTTTTCTGCCTCATACAGACGCAAATCACATTTAGTGGAATGAAACAGGCGAAAAGGTCAAATCAATGGTTCTAAAAGGGGTATCGCGTCAGAGCGGGTCGAACGTAAACCTATTTGTCATATAAATGTGGGCAATTAGAGGCATGCGGGCGGGGGGTTGCGAAAGCGCAGTGGACGGGTTAATTGACGCGCTTAATTAAGTTTTAAGTGTCTAATGCGATGACCGAATGGGAAGTGCGTTTAGTACAGTCATTTTTAGTTCGTATTTTTTTATGTGCTAGTTTCAACGCGCTTTGTCCACATAGAGTTTAATTGGCGGTATTTGCTCGGGCACTTTTTGGTTTTCTGGAAATAAAGCATATTATAAGTATTTTTGTTCAGGATATAGTCTTAATATGTGCTTGAATCGTTCAAATTAGTTTAGCTAATATACCCAAGATTTTAATCATGTTAAATTCTTTAAAAATGACATTATCGTAGTATTTTTTGCGATAGTTTTTGTTTCTCTAGCGCCATTGCTATTCTACCTATTTAAGTAAATTATCATTTGATTCATGAAATAATGTGATTTGACGGGAATGAATGACAAATGTACCGGCATACTTTAGCATTTATATTTCTGTCAATATTAGTTCCGTGTGGCCAGTTATAAAAACTTAACAAACTGAATTGCAACGTTCTCCGTAACTTGCTAATAAAATTTCGCCGCGCGCGCACGCTGCAATTGAATGGAACTGTCGTCTCATTGCGGCAATTTACTGCGCCTGTGCGCTTCTAACGTCGTAGCTACATACACACACACACACGCAAGTAGAAAAATATTTTACATGGTACGGCTTAAGTAAGTTCTTTGTTAATTAATTGGTGATCCTTAAGAAAATAATCCGCCGCTCGTTTTTTTTTCCTTTATGATATTCTTTAGCACAATATACTTGTGCATTTTGCTACACTGGCAAGAAACCATGCAAAAATTTAACTACTTCGAGTCTAGAGCCGTAGAGAAAGGAAGAAGGGCAAAGACATCAAAGACTTTGCTTTGCCGGTTTAGAGACCGACAATGCGGAGTAAAAAGTATAAGACTGAAGCTTAACTTAACCAAGTGATGGTTTTATACGTAAGGTGCATTGGGGTAATTTTGACAAGTTGAGTAAACGACTGCATTTCATTAAAAAAAAACACTATATTTTTAAATTGAAAATTTATGTATAGACTTATGATTAGTGGACATTACATACAAAAATACGCTGTTGTTTCTTTTTTATGCATATTTATTATCATGTCGTACTTTTTGAACATTTGGCGGAAATACGAAATATGGCGGGGTAATTCCGAAATAGTTGAAAAGTAGATCATATTACTCATAGACTGAAGGTTTATATTTATTTTTCATTTGTAATTGCCCCTTACTTGTAATATTGTAAACTTTGTTAATAGTTTCGCTTTTACGGTCAATTCGGATTGATTACTATTTACCTGGGTTCTCAAAAAGGCGCGAAAATCACTCGGCTGTCGGCTCGCACACTTACGCTAGCAGCGACGAATGGCGACTGGAGCGTCAAAGCCGATAACAATGTCGTCTAAAGTAGTAATGCCAGTAAGAAAATATCGAGGCGTTTGGTAGTTTTTATAAACTTTCGGAATATACCCAATTTCGCAATTACCCCAATGCACTATACCAATAATGATTGATCTAATTACACTGATTTTAAGTAATAAAAATATGTGGTAGTTCATTAATAAAAATCGGTCGCGATTTTTACCAACAGAAGACCAGCTCCTCCATTGCCCGCGGATGACTAAAAGAGGATCAGCGTATGCACAGTTACTAGGTGCGCAACTTCTTGACACTGGACAGCCGACAGAGAAGTCTTTGAAAGATATAGTTTAATTGGTGCATGATTGTCCTCTTCCCCAATACAACTTACGTCACAGACTTTTATAACAGCATTCGTCAAATCAAGGGACGAAGTACTCCATAATTATTAATAGCTATATTTTTATTGCAATCATAATTTGTCTACAAAGATGGGAATATGTACTTATGTTAATGTTTTAATAAGAACCCTGTTGGGCACAGCAAAAGTATTAAGAAGAAACTTATGCTTTTTTTTAATGATATTAATGACCTCAGTAATATTTATTATTTTTAATGCTAGTATTTGGTGTATATATGTGTCTGTAATTTAAATTGCACTTATGGACATAATGTGTCGCCTAAGTATTAATTTATTCTGTAATAACTAATAACCTTTGGTAATTAGTAACTGTTTGAGTTTATTTGTAAATCTGCGTTCATTTGTTCCTTGCCTTAATGTTTCAGGTAAATTGTTGTACTTTAGTATAGTCATTTATAGGCCGGATAAGATAATTAAGAGAGGAAGGTGGCAAGATAAACTTATGTTTATGGCGTATTGGGCATTTAGGAGTGGTAAGTAAGTAGGTAATACTTCATACTGCAAGATAAATTCAACGTCGCAGGAGAAAATAAGTCATTATACTCGTAAATAGAAAGATATAAATTCCAACGGTCACATCGTAATTGAATAGACGTGCGCACGAGTTTACGTTCCATATACAAGAGAATGTATTGTTATTAGGGTTACAGCACAAAGGGCAGACCTTGCGCGCAATTATGATGTGATGGTGCTTCATTGGTTTCTACATGCGCGGGAGTCGTTAACGTACGAGTCAATAGAAGCAGAGACATTAATGCATGCAAACAAAAACATCCTGTCTCACCCCTTTATTTCAGGAACTACTGAGGATAAAAATCTTAAATGTTTATAAAGACTTGAGTATAATCTGTACATTACACGAAAAAAAAAGTACATTAGTTAAAGAGCACTAACCGCGGTAGTTAGTGTTGCGGTAGATTTTGCTTTCGATGTCTTGGTTTATTTCGCTTCCAATTTTTTTTATTTTTATGTGATGAGGCTTTGTTTGTTTATTTCAACTCGATAGATCAACCCGTTTCAGAGAAAAAGAGTGGTTTCGTACAGACGGAAAAGTCATCAGTGCCGTCCCATCTCTGGTCGCGTGTGGACGTGTTTTAATTATTGGAATTTACCTTAGTCTAAATTACTTTATGTTAATTTGTGATTGGTCAAGAGCTGATTTTCTAATTCCTTGTCACTCTTGAAGTGTTTATATGTGTAAACTCCGCCCAGTGGGCAGTCCTAGAGCGGGATAGTATTCGTGTGAACATTCCGCCTGTTGTGGTACTTGTGGCGCATCGATTTTTTTTTTTTTTTTTTTTTTTTTTTTTTTTTTTTTTTTTTTTTTTGTATCTTTTTTGGTGCGCTCAGTGGGGATCGAACCCGCGTCGACTTTTTTGTGGTAGCCGTAAGAACCACTAAGCCACGGAGGCGAGTTCTCGCCGCGGCGAAATAGGTGACTGCCATACTCGCTGCATCGCCTACGACGCGTCATTGTGTGCGTATTGCTACGAGCTACGGACTGCTACGCGCTCTCCATATTATCACCTTATCTGCTACGGCACTTGCTCGGCGGAGCACACTCGGGTGACTTTAGGATGAGTTTGGGCGTTGATTCGGAGTTGAACAACAGTATGCTCTGCGATGCGTGCCGCTCGGAGCTACTGGTGGGTGATGAATTTTTGCAGTGCATGGTCATAACTTGTGCGAAGTCATACCACTATGAATGCACTAACAAAGCGCTTTCTGAGGCTGAGAAGGCCACTTGGATTTGCCCTGCATGCGTCTGTGAGGCCAAAAAGGTCGGACCTAACTGTGATACTCCGGTGGGTACTCCAACTAATATTAAGAATGTGACGCTGAGGAAACCCTCCTGTGTCCGGGCAGGACACCACGTGACACCGGGCCCCCCATCATTGCAGCGCTCTCCGGAGAAAGATACATCCATGTCCATGTCGGTAGCTACCGATATGGAATTGCAGCTACTTCGGGATCAAATTACCTCTCAGCCGGCGCCCCAGCCTGCTGATGGTGCGGTAACTATGTTGCGCGAATTGCAGCTCACTCGGGATCAGATCGCCTTGCTGACTGCTCGATTAAGTAGTGCCATTTCTACTGTAGAGCAATTCCAGGTCGCGCTCGCTGAAAGCTCTAGGAAGTTTGAGGCAGTTAATCAAAGACTCATGAAACTTGAATCTGCAACGAAGTGCTCCTGTAAATGCTTTGAAGTATCTGGACATCCTGCACGAACAAACGCCCCGACCCCGAAACCAAAACCCAAAGGTAAATATGGGAAATTCGATGCAGCACCTTTGCCAGTTGTGGAACCAAAAGTAAATCTGATATCACTGGGGGAGGAGGCGCCGGTGGTTTCTTTGCCTAGTTTGTTACCTGTAGCTTCGCCCAGCTTGAACATTAATTGTAATGTGGTGCGCGACAGCATCGTTGTTGAAAATGAGGCAACCACTGATGAGTTCCAGGAGGTTCGTTACCGGAAAGGACGTCTAACTTCTAAGCGTTGTACTGCTGGTCCTGATGTGACCTCGCTAAGGGCTGTTGAACATCGTCGATATATCCATTTATGGAATATGGTTTCTGGATTAGACGAAATAAAGGCATATCTCCAATCGCTGGACCCTGAGGGGACGTACACAGTTGAGGAACTTAAGCCTAAAGGAGATTACAAGTCCTTCAAGATTGGAGTTCCTCCATCAAGGTTCGAAGACTGCCTCTCCGCCGCTATCTGGCCTGACAACGCAAGAGTCAAGATGTGGTTATTTCGAAGATCGCAAAACCACGCTAATCCAGCAAGGCCGGCGTAAGGGCAATACGAAGTTGAGACCTAAGCCTACATTGCACGTCTTGTATCAGAATGTCCGAGGACTCAACACGAAAATTAACCACTTTAGAGTACACTTGTCATCCTTAGATTGTGATATAGTTGCTGTAACTGAGACGTTTCTGACGGATGCTATTGAAGACTCTGAGCTCTCTTGTTGTGGCTGGAGTTTGACGCGTCGTGATCGTGCGACTGGCGCGCGCGGGGGCGGAGTGATGCTTGCTGCCCGCCCTGGTTTGGAGATGCAGCGACGGCGAGAGCTGGAGACACGCACTGGGGAAGACCTATGGGTGTCGTTTTCGCTGAGGCATGTCATCTATAACCTGTGCGTGGTGTATATTCCTCCTAAAGCTTCGGATGATATGTATATGCGCTGGTTCCAGAGTGTTGAACAAGCAGTGGATTCCTTGCATGGAATGGTACTAATTGTGGGTGACCTTAATTTGAATCCATTGTATACGTCTCATACCATATTATGTTACTATAGTTATTTTTTAAATGTCTGTGGCCTGTATGAGACGAATGTGGTGACGAATGTGTATGGAGGTAAGCTTGATGTAGTGCTGATGTCAGAGCGTGTTCGAGATGTCACGGTTTTGGAAGTTGAAGGAGGAGGTTTAGTACCCCGACGTGATGCCTATCACCCACCTTTGGACATCTCTTTTTCCATCGACGACGCGATCATGCGATCTACCTCCAATAAAATAGCCCCTAGTAATGTAGACTTGCGACAGGACTGGAACTTCGCGAAGGGTGACTACGAGCTTCTCTATAAACTTATGTCCGAAGTTAGTTGGGAGGAAGTTCTGCAGTCCAAAGACATCGACGTTGCAGTGGATGGTTTTTATAGGACAATTGGTGATATTTTTGATGCGAGTATTCCTAAAAAGATCCGGCGGGCTCGGGCTCAGAGATGCTTTCCAGTATGGTTTACTGCTGACCTTATCTCAGACGTGACCTTAAAAGCCAATTACCATCGAAAGTGGAAAGAAACGAAAGACCTTGGTATGTACTCGGAATTTGCCAAACTTAGAACCGATATAAAAAGGCGGCTGTCTTTGGCCTATAACAACTACATTGTGCGCATTCAGAATACACTTAAAAGTAATCCTCGCTGTTTTTGGGAGCATATTAATAGTATTAGGTCGAAGGGCGGTTTTGTCTCTGATGTCATGTATGAAGGTAAAAAGATGGTGGGTGCGGAAGTCGCAGATGCATTTGCAAGCTTCTTCTCTAGTGTGTTTTTGCCCAACATCCCAAGTCTTGATGTTAGCTCTCTGAACTGTAGTAGACTGAGCTGCTCTGCCTTACTTGTCCACGTGGATTGCATCTCTATGCGGGAAGTCGAAGCGGGTATAAGGCGACTCAAACCTCGTAGCTCTGTTGGTCCTGACAATTTTCCCGCTTATATCGTCAAGGGGTGTATGGAGCACTTAAAAGTCCCTATTCACTTCTTGTTCAATTTGGCATTATCAACTGGGGTATATCCTCCTCAATGGAAGCTCACGAGGGTGAGACCCATTCCTAAATCCGGTGATAGTGTTAATGTTGAAAACCATAGGCCTATAGCAATTCTTTCAGTATTAGCTAAGTTATTTGAGTCTATTTTGCACCGTGAAATATCCACACAGGTGAGACCCTCGTTATGTGATGCACAGCATGGCTTCCGGGCAAATCGTTCTGTCGATACGAATCTCCTGGTCTTGGTTGACATCATCTCTGGGTATCTTGATAGGGGTATCCAGGTGGATGTTGTTTACTTTGATTTCAGGAAAGCATTTGATCGTGTAGATAACGACATCCTGCTGGATAAGCTCAATGACCTAGGTTTCTCTCCTAGGCTTCTTAAGTTGTTTGCAAGCTATCTGCGTGATCGTCAGCATTATGTGAGGCATGGACACTTCGTTTCGAATCCATATCATACTCGGTCGGGAGTCAGCCAGGGATCCATATTGGGCCCCCTATTATTTGGACTATTGGTTAATGACTTAGAAACAGCTGTCAACCATGCAAGGTGTCTGTTGTACGCTGACGATCTCAAGCTGGTTTATGGTGTGCAGCATCAGGCGGACTGCGACATGTTGCAGGAGGATATTACTTCGGTATTTCACTGGAGCATTCAAAATAAACTGTTTTTTAATACAGATAAGTGCTTTGTTTGTACATTTAGTCGTGCTTTTGCGCCCATTAAGGCGCAATATTCTCTCGGTGGGAAAGTCATTAGCCGCGTTTCTTCGGTGAAGGATCTCGGAGTCGTGTTCGACGCTCGCCTGACCTACCATGACCACATCAGAACTCTCGCTAGTAGTTGTTTTAAACGGTTAGGATTCGTACTTCGCAATGTTAGAGACTTTCATGACCTTGGAGCTATAAAAGTTTTATTTAACGCGCTTGTGCGTAGTAAACTGGAAGCGTCGTCCATCATATGGAATCCGTATGAGGCTACTTACGCCTTACTTCTCGAGAAGATACAGAAAACTTTCCTTCGGTTTATTTATAAAAAAGCTTATGGGTATTACCCATACTTATATCCCACGAAGTTTTTACTCGGGACTCTTGGGTTTCATTCTCTTGAGGTAAGGCGTAACAACAAGTTGCTGACTACAATTTGTGGCATTTTGCGCGGTGAGTCCGATTGTCCCGAGCTAGTGGGGCGGGTCGTGCGGCTGTACGTGCCGCAAGTTCCCACTATTTGTCTCCGCCCTAAGCCGCGGCCGCTGCTGGCGGTCCCGGCGGCGCGCACCGTGGCCCGCAAGAGTGCCCCGCTACTCCGCGCGCTGGCGCTCCTTAACGCGCTCCTGGCATCGGCCCCCGAATGCGACTTGTTTGATTGGAGATGGAATGTTGTGTGCCGAGAATGTTTGCGATTTTGTGAGAAGATGGATGATAGGCAATCGAGTGTACCAATGTAAGTTTATTATTTTAAAATAATTATTTTTTAGTAATTATTAATCTTTTTGTATCTATCTGGTTTTCTCGGTGCAATGGTTTACTGTAATGCCGTGTAAAATATGTTAATAATAAATAAATAAATAAATAAATCTTGTAAGTTTTCGTATTTGGTATTTGGTACGGAACCCTGAAACATATAGGATTATACAAGACAATAGCTTGGCACCATTGAAAACGGTTTTTAAAGCTCTCGTTGGTGTTAATCTACTGTCATATAACTTGAAGAGTATCAGGCCTTAGTGGGGGCACGGTGTGATAAGTCGGGGCGCTATAAGCCCGGTTCGACCACTTCCGGAGCCCCGGTCGACCGCATAAGTACCCCGTGACTTTCTGTTAAGGTGCTAAATACTACCCATTGTCTGTCGTATTCACTGCCTGCCGCTGGTATTGGTTTCTTTACATCATGCTCGTTATTCCGTGACGCGATGGGGTGATACCTCATAAGGCTGTGTCCAGTGAGTGAACAGTGATTGACTGACTTTTTGCGTCCGATTCGCCTCTCTAAATGTTTTAAATGGAGTGTTCGTTGACAGCACGGACCGTATGGACACTCCGTATAAAACATATGAACTCTCATTTTACATCCGGACTACTTTTTTTTTTTTGATGAGTCCTTATGGACCCCCGAATATCCTACACACTTGTTTGGACATAGTATAGCAGAAATGTAAGTGTAAATATTTCTATAAAAGGTAGAAATACTATATGTACCCTTAACTAGTAAATAAACTATCCGACAAATTGCTTAAAACCACGCCAATCATAGTGACAATGATCCAAGGTTTAAACCGATATCAATCTTGCTCGATTAAATAATTATGTCAAGAATAATTAAGGCGAACTTACACAAAGTTAATTTCTCAATTGGAGTCAAGTTAGCTCGGGATCATTATTATCGACAATTAAACTCCCCCTTAATTCGATTAGGGGGAATCTTCGAAGTAACTTGTACAACAAAGTCAATGGAAAGGTGTAAGTATAAAGCGAAAGCGGAACTATTACTCGGAGTCTAATGTCTGGAAGTTTCGGAAGGGGCCGCCCTAGGCGTACTTTTTTTAATATAATCGGAAAAAAGTGAAAACGGGCCGAATCTTAAGTACCCGAAAGTCCCGAAACCGACTTGCATGCATGCCTCGATATATGAATGTGGAAGAAGCGAAAGAGATTTGTCAGGATCGTAGCAGATGGAAAGAAGTGGTCTCTGCCTACGCCTCTGGGAAACAGGCGTGATTTAATGTAATGTATGTTATGTATGTCTACCGGCCATATTAATAAACTCGTCTCGACTGAAATACCCATCTCAAGATACGTCGAAGTAAACGTTAAACCATATCAAGATCAGTTTACTAATTTGACTAAATATCTGTAAACTATACAATGGATCGACGTGAATTTGGAATTAAATACGAGTATAAAGATAACGAAGAATGACGTAGAGGCACCCAATCCCTGTACATAGTACAGTAACAGCTTTTGAAATAAATAGAGTAACAGCTTTTGAAATGAATAGTTATAATTTAAAATTACACTAGATGGCTTTTATTATTATTTAGCGTTATATCATTAATGTCAATGTATAGCCAAAGCTTAACAAAAGTACAAAATTAACCATCACGATCGATTTTAATTTAAATTACCATCTTTTTTTGTTTGGGTAGCAGTGCAGTTAATTCAATTAATTCAATATAGTTATTTCAGACTGGGTTTTTATAATATAATGATAATGAACAAAAAAGGAAAACAATATCAGCTAAAATTAAAAATTACCTTCAGTGAAATAATTTTAATCAAAAAAAGGAAATTGAGACTTAGAATGTGAAATGATTAACATTTATTTTCATTTGACGTTATTACAGGACAGTCGAACAGTAAAAGTTTGAGGTTATAAATATCATATCTCCAGCGCACATTGTCCTGATCTGTAAGAGTTACTTCCAGGGTTGAGTTTACTTATGTCCGACGGAGGGTATTTCCTGTGATTTTTCGTTGTTAGTAATCAAATGAAATACCGCCCTAGTATCATCACACCGCTAGTGACTTGCGCCATCATCTAGTATAATTCTGTTTTCAGTTGTCTGTCACTCTGCTAGATTAGTTACACTAATACTCAATCAAACTCAATTATGCGTGTAATGTATTTTGATTATGTATTTAACTAACTCCGCTCGTTTAATATAGCGTTACTGGAGTATGGCGTCATCTACATATTCGGTATAGTGGCACGAACAATCATTTGACGTAGGTTATTTGGTACATGAATTTTAGACTACTACGTCCTACTGACACATTCTGGTGTACAGTTCGATAGTTTTTAAATCGGCTTTCGGGTTATACTTCTTTCTCACTCGCTCTCATGCGCTCTTATGAGAGTTTAACCAGAAAGACTTTTTAAGATCTCTTGCACTGTAAAAGTATTTTATACATATTGACACAGGTTATGGTTACTGAATGACACTGTCGATTCTACAAATATGGAACATGCATATTTCCTGACGCTCTCTGTAAAGTGCTATGAAAGAGAAGGGTAACTGTATACGCAAAACAATTGTTGTTACTTTTTCATAAGATTTTAGAGCTTTAAAAAGTCGCAGTTTAGACCCCCTGCAAAAACACTCGATACAAAATGGTCGACAGGAATGACGTGACAGCTGTTGTTTCATGGTTAAAATATACTTATAAGAAATTCGGATTTATTTCAGAAATAATAATTTTTAAGCCAATATCATTGAATTAAAATATAACGTAAAAACAATCTGAACCTTAAAACAAGTTTTGAAATTTTAACAAATTTTGATTCTATATAAAATTCTAATAAACGTTATTTGATAATGACAAAATTCTATCTATGGAAGGATAACGTTGTCCGTTGCTGAGTTCTTGCACTCTTTACATTAAATCAAGTCATTTACGGGGGGCGGTATTCTCATGTCAAAAAATTAAATGTCATAGCTAGTTTTATCGACTTTTCCAGTTATCGATTTTGTGCAATCACTTATCTCTTTTTTATTTTAGTTTTGCATATAAATTTGAAATATAAATGTCATTCTTCATTCGCATTTAGTTGATGTTTTCAACAATATGTGAAGCTTTAAGATTTAGTTTGTATATATTGGGTTATTTTTTTTTTAATATATGTCTTCATTAACGGCAAATAACTAATGAAAATTAAACTGGAAATAAATCTACAGTAGATTACCACCACTGACAGAGAGTTTGCCTTCATTTAATTTCATTCAAACAAAGCAATTTTCAGAATACTGTTACCCACGTCTACCGATTTTATGATAACTATTTTATTTGTATGACATTAAACCTGAAAATTAAATGAAGGCAATCCATCTGTCAGTGGTAACTCAAAATAATTCTACTGTAAGACCATCCATACCGTCTGTATTGGAGCTATAGAATTATAATGAAAACTACACCAACATTTACCTAAAACTAAATTAATCTAAAAGAACGCTCCCAGAAGGCATTGTTAATATTGGTAAATGATTTTGCTTAAGTATAATGTATCGATAAGAGGTATAATTATATTTCGTAAAAGATCTTGTGCTACGTGGACCAGAACTTCTTGTCGATAGTTGATAAAATACTACGTTCTACCTCTATGACATTGAAATGTTTGCCATGAGTATTTCGCCCTCTGGCATTTATTTTAAGAACTGGTCAATGCTATTAGTAGTGTTTCTGGGATATATCCTTTAATAATGTTTAACCTTGTTATTTTAAATGCCATTGACTAAATCATACTCGTCAATCTATGATTTATTTTAATTTCATTATGACTTGGCACTAAAGTGCTCAACATTTTCATAGAAATGTAAATACCTACTTTAAATTATGTTTGATCAAATGATCAAATGTACGTCAAATACGATTGCTGTAATATATACTAAGTAGTTTCGGTAAGAAGTTTGATTGACAGTGATTTAATACCAATTGAAACGATAGCAGCGCGCCGGTTAAATGAAGTATCAATTTGGACCACGCACGGAGTGGAAATGAAGTGAGTTTATTGCATCACTTTGTCATCATCATTCTTGTATCAGTAGAAATATATTAGTGCAATAGTAGAACATGTTCAAGCGCGACTGCCCAGCGGGGAAACAGACGTTCGGAGAGAGGAAAGGACTGACTGTACTTTCTTGAGCTTTCGTTCTCCCCTTCGCAGTCGGGTCCTTTGGGTTTCTTACATGAATAAGATATAAAAATATACAACGTGACCCTTTTGGACATTGCTGTAATGCTTACAATAAATACAAAGAAAGAAAAAAAGAAAGAAAAGAAAGAAAATACATTTATTCACAACAACACAACAATAACAAATAAAATATAATAAACAGAAAAAGAACAGTTGTTGTGAAACGGTCCTAACTCAGCATGTGCTGGCGGTTATACCAGCGCTGATCTTCCGTTAGGACCGCTCGGTGACAGCACGGAATACAATACGTTAAAGTAATAAATCATCACTTTTTTGCGGATTTGAGACACTGGACCTAAATTTGATGCCTGAACAAATCGCAAGGAAGGGAGAGAAATAATGAGGCTAAACTAATCATAGTAATATAAAATAAAATGGGCTGCGTTAAAATTAATGCTTTGTTTGGTTAGGTTAGTCATAAAATACCTAAGTACTCCTGAAGGATCTTAATGAAGCTAAACCACTCGAAAATAAACCCATCAAGAACAAGTGGGTCCAACATGGCGCGCAATATGATTATCTTTAATTAAACCTCGCATGTAGCCTTAATTGCTAATTCCCACCGACCACCGGCCTGGCTCGTTCTTCGCTTACAATTGTAAAAGTTATGACCGTAAAACCGAAAAACGGGCTATTCCATTGTTGCGACATACTCGTACATATGCATTGATGCCACTTTGAATTCTTAAAGCAGTAAAAGCAGACATGAGATTAGCCCAGAACGTTTACTAACTATAGTATAATAACAAATTAATGTTAAAGACAGGGTGCATGGTTGGTAAACGAATATATCGTGGAAATGAAACGAGGTGGTGCATTCGTTATGGGCCTCTCTCTATTCAGGTGCGTTAAAAAGATATCGTGTTTGACGCGTTTAAGAATCGTTTATGTCACAGTCGCCATTATTGTAAACGACATAAGAGTTATCAAAACGTTGACAATACGGAAACAGGTCAAAAACGATATCGTTATTACCTTGTAGAATTCCAGCCCTGGTCTATCTACTTAATGCGCTATGCGTGGTAGTTTGACCACGCCGGGAGTAGAACGCGAGCCGTTTATGTTCTCACTTTTTTAAGACATCCGTACACACCTACTTGCCTAGATGCCTACTTCCCTAGATGGTTATTTTGCCATTCAAAGTTCACGTTCAGGTTGAACATTAGTTGTTTATTTTAGACAATGTTAACAACATACACTTAATGCCAAAGAATTGTCAAGAATCTTGAATATCCCTTTTCCAGTTTACTTTGTAGCACAGTATTAAGAACAGACAGATCGAGTGAATAGTTTTTTTTGCTAGCAACATAGAGAATGTTGTTGTGTTGTATGTAACCGCTGTATAAATTAAATCTGTATGCTTTTCTTTGCACTATAAAGTCCTTTTACCTATCTTACAGCCTTTAGGGGACATCTTAAGCTAGGTACTCACTGGTCGAAGGGCGAGAAGATGTGGTGGGTAGGGCGAGGCTCGGGAGCAGCCTCCCGCGAGCCTGCGCTACCAACCGAAGGCGCGGGCGACGCGCAACTCGTCTCCGACCTGCGCAGGAGACGCCAACGTCAACATATTCAGTGCCAGACAATACTGAGTAAATAGTGCCGAAGATGCTAAGGGGGATGACCCAATGGCCAAATACTCGTAGATTGCTGGTTCGCCAGCATGAGCCTCCAATGGAGCCAGCGGGGAACAGATGCGGTTTTCTCAAAATGAAAAGTCGAGATGTTACCGTATATATTTCTTTTTAAATAGGAGAGGAATAATTCAATTCAATTTTAGTGGTGGTAGGACCCTGTGCAGGGTCCGTCCGGATCGCTACCACCATCTTATCCATTAACCACCCGCCAAGCAGCAGTGTTCGCATTGTTGTGTTCCGGTGTGGGGATAAGACAACCGGTGAAATTACTAGCATAGACCAACTTATCTCGACCCCTCATTCTCTATTACCTTCCCCCGTCATTATATTAAATTACTTCAAAGTGAGGGCCGAGGCGGGTCAAAAGAAATTGGCTGGTTAAGTTAAGAATGACAAGGTTGCAAGTTGACATGTGTTATTGATAGATTACAACCTTGTGAATTTTGGGGTGAATCGTGGGCGAATTAGTCGGCATTTAGTAACTTGTGGATTTTGGAAAGTTATTGGGTGTCAAATGAATTTGTTTAAGTTGTTAATTGTTGTGGTTGATGAATGCTTATTATTTATTTTGATAAAATCCAAATAAAAAAAGCTTGAAATTACTAGAATAGAGGCATTCCATCTTAGTCCTCAGGGTTGGCAACGCATTTGAGGTCTTAGGATTATAGTCTTGAGAATTCAAATGTCTATGGGTCTCAGATTCCACTTACCATCAGGTGGCCTGAGTGCTCGCGTGCCTTCTCCTTAATATAAAAAAAAAAAAAAATATATTTAGTGGTCGTATGCCCTGCGTAGTACGCTGAGAAAGTTTTGAACTTCACTACGGACAAAAATTATCTGATGACACTGAATGTACAGTACAGAAAAAACATGGGAGCCTTATATATATATATATATATATGTATTTTTCATCTCCCCTGCATCCCTTTGCATCCCAGCACTAAAATTCCCCATGAAATGACCTGTCAGGCCTCGGAGACCTGTTGGGCGATCGCCGCGGCGAGCGGTGCGGCGAGCGTCGCGGCGAGCCAGGCGTGACCGGGGGGGAGGCGCGGGGGGAAACACCGGACACTGGTGACGCCTCCGCCGACCCGCGGGACATGCACTCCGAGGAACCCTGAAACACATCATATTTTTAGTATTCGACACGTGCATACAGTTTTACCACCCGACAAATTTAGATACGCGCACTGTTGGTTCTCGTATATACATGCCAGTCACATACGCACTGGGGAAGATGCGTAGGAAGACTTCACTGCTGATCATGACGAGCCGCAGAAACGTGGCTTATTGGCCTCTAATTAATTTAGTAATTTAGATCGGACAGTAGTAATAAAATCAAATATTGATATGCCTTTTTTATAAGGTCCGCTATTTTTTCGGCCCTTCGCGGGTCCTTCGAATTGGATTTTTGAGGAGGGTAACCTAAACGAAAATGCTATGGTTCTGGAACGTAAAATAAAATACCCTAACAAACGCGTGTTAGCAGTTTATCGTCTGTTTGTAGATCCTCTTACAAAATTCAATAAACCGACCCACAAGGCGGTAAGTTTTCCCATAATTCTGGCTTTGCTCACTAACCGACCATCTGCTATTAGTAAAGTTGAGTACTACGCGTGCGTTACATCTTGCACTCTGATTGGTCGCAGCTGCCAATGCACCATCATATACGAATAAAACAGGCACACGCACCTACAAAATCCATTCCCTCTTGCGGCTTGTGAAATCGAAGCGCATAAAAGCGCAAGGTGCTGAGTTGGGACCGTTTCGCGACAACTATCACTTTTGAGTTTTATATTTTATTTGTTGTTGTTGCGTTGTTGTGAATAAATGTTTTACTTTCTTTCTTTCTTTCTTTCAAGGCTCTCGTGTCAAAACATTAAAAGGAGTTCCTTCCTAAATTAGCGCGGATCAAGGGCCAATTTAAATAAAGCTTGTAACATATATTTTCTTTTCATAGTATAAAACAAAGTGGTTTTCTGTATCTGTCTGTATATCCACTAACTCCTCCTAAATCACGCAACGGATTTTGTTGCGGTTATCACCATCAGTAACAAAATTTTTCACGAAAGGTTTTAATGCATAATACAATCTGGTTTATGTACGGGTGTTACAGAAAACCCACATAAAATGGTCGCTGTTGAAAAGAGATTTCCGCTTGTAATATAAGTTACTAGTTTTCCTAAAACGTTCCCAAAAACATTAGAGGAGTCCTAACCTTGTCTTCGGTAGGGTCCCTCTTGGGGAGGACCTCTGCGCCTTCCCGCTTCCGCTGCTCCTCCTTTAATCTCTCCGCTTTCCGCCATTTTGCTCGCCGGTTTTGGAACCACACCTGTTATTCAAATATTGATTTAATTATTTTGCAGGGTGTTTAGCACAAGGTCTGCCTAACGGCAACAGTAAATATTTTTATAGGCCTAATACTATGTTGACAAGCATCTTGCTTTTAAATATGAACGAGAACGTGTTTAGAATTTTTCCATCTAGTAGACAATAGGGCGAAGATTGATGAAAATTCGATCGGTGCACTTCCTTTTCGCAGAACAACGTTTCCTACGCTGATTCATTTCCCTACCGTATCGTTTGGCATATTGTTTTTTTCCGGTAACTTAATATTTCAGGATTTATTTCAGTTTTATAAAAATCCTGAAAAATTTACAGTTTCCAAAAAAAATGCAGTATGCTAAATGATACGGTTGGGAAATGAATCAGTTTGGGAAACGTTGTGTTGTGAAAAGGCAGTAAACCAATTCGAACAAATAGCTAAGGAAAAGGCGGATTTCTATAATAAATGATTATCTAAAAACCTATTACACGTCAAATCCCAGGATTATCTTCGTCTTGACCCATAAATATTACAAAAATACCAGCCCCATAATAGACACTCACCCCAACGCTGCTTGTTATAACTCAAAGATTAAATATCATTTTGATATACCCCTAAAGTACAGGGGTGCGAAACTTTCACCCAAATAACAAGAGCTGCGATTCCATTGGCATTACACGGAACGAAGGTTCCAAATGTGGTCAGGGAGGATTTTTCGCCAATTAGTGCAGAGCTTCGATTGAGAATCAACGGGCCCTGGTGAGGGGTCAAGCAATGTTGGAGGAGGTAAGCTGGTTAGCCGAACTGCGCTGGGCCACATTTGCGCTGCAATTTTCGCAATTTACTTTTAATAAGCCCTCTAGTGGGTGAGTGCTATGAAATCTCGCTGTGATGAGACAACGTAGATGCAAAAGTAGGTGTAATATATGCTTGTTAGTTTACGAATTGAAATTATATAAACTTTTTCTGGAAAAGTTCCATTAAAACACTAAACTTCAAAAATGGCACAATCTGAGCTAAAAACTAAGTAAGTAATTTATCTAGAAAATATTTCGCACTATAAATACGACAGATGGATCAGCTGCAAATATTTGCAAAACGAAATATTTATTTTGTTGTGGATGTATATATGTAACCTCAGAAAATAAGGTGCATTTAATATTATTATTATTAAATCATTAGTTACGTACGGGTACCTCGTCATTCGGTGCCACAGGTAATACACGCACATCAAATGTCCAAGGAACAAATATATCCCTATAAGATAGGTTTATTGATAGACCAAGCACAAGAATACATACAAGAAATATCCGTTGGACTCCAAAAACATTAAATTAAAACATTTTTATTTTGAGCCTTAGACTTTTTGATGAGTGAATTTAAAACAAATGAAGCTAATTTATGGCATTGACTGTTTTTTTCTGAAATATTTCGAGAAAGTCCTCCCTACTTACAATCCTAACTAATAACCACCTCCTCCTAGCCTAACAATCTCAGAAGTTATATTGTCCCATTGCAAACTTGGCCTTTTTCAAAGGAATCAATCGCCTTTCTTGGAGCTAAAAACTAGGTAGCTGCAAACTCAACATTCTTCCTTAACAAACCAAAACCGGGGAAGAGCATGTCGGACCATGCTCAGTGTAGGGTTCTGAAGCCGTTAAGTACTTCAAGCATAAAAATCAACAAGTAATAACTATTTTTCTATTCAAAGTCATTTGGTGCCGTCTTTGATGATTTTAGTAGGTATAAACACTTCAATCGCCTGTATCTCAAGAACCAATGATGTCTACTTAGTCGTAATAGTAAATTCCTTATTATGCGCTTTTATTAAAGATATTTTTCTGATTTTTAGCATTTGTAATTTTGGCAGTAGGAAGGGGGGGGACACTTGAGTCTAACAAAAAATTGCGCTTTAAAGCTTAATATTTCCTAAACGGATTCATTAATCGATTTTTTTTTAACAAACTCATAATATTTTTGAACGACCTATTTAACAATACCCCACACTTTTGGGAAAACGAGAAAAAAAAACACATCCCCAAGTTACGTGTAGGGGCGCGATTTTTTTTTTTTTTTTAAATTATATTCTATTACTTTGTGGGCGTGACTAATATGTATATTCATGCCAAATTACAGCTTTCTAGTACTAAGATTCTCTGAGCTAGGCTGCGGACGGACGGGACAGACGTGGCGAAACTATAAGGGTTCCTAGTTTGACTACGGAACCCTAAAAGCGATTATTCGATAGTCAAAAAAAGTCAGCATCTGTTCTGTTACTCTTTGACTCCTCGAGTCCCTCGGCTATCGTAAGCTAATTTCGTTAAAATAATAATCCACCCATAATCCTCCCAGCCCGTCCTAATAGTTTTTATCGGACTTAGGGCTGAATTAATATTTCAGCCAGACAACCCTCCCTTACAACGTGTGATGATTTTTTCTTTATTGCTGTTAGGGCTGGTGATGTAATGATTATTATGTTACGTGCGATAATAGTAAAGCTGTTAAGGGATTTGGGACTGGAATAAGTAGGTAAGTTAATGAAATTTTAGGTGTACCTACGCTTGTTATATTTTTTTTACATACATACATACATAACATTACGCCTTCATTCCCAGAGTGGGGTAGGCAGAGATACAGAAATATCAACAACTCTTATAAGACTTATTGATAATTCTGTAACCACATTTTGCACAAGTAGGCTAAGTTGTTTACCAGTGTATTAGTGACAGGTTGCAGGCCCATCGCCTAACAGTACTACAAGCCCTTATTTCCTTAGTCGCCTCTTACGACATCCACGGGAAGACATGGAGTGGTACTATTCTAACCCGGCAACCACACGGGAGGTTTTTTTTAGTTTTTGGATAATGCTGGGATGAAATAAAATATTAAAGAACAAAATGTTTCTCTCTATTGTTGTTATTGAAAAAATCTCTTGTGGCTTATGAGGTACCATTAAGAAAATGTGTTAATTCATTTACTTAAGTCTAATTTTAATTGATGCCTCAACTCCTGTTAAGGTGTATTTCCCCAATGTTATTTATAGACACTTTTATTGACTTATTCGAGAAATAAAAGACAACGGGTACTCCTTTAGTGGACTAAACAGAAGCACATGAGGTTAGCTCCACACGCTTCTGTCAAGTCCCTAACTCTATAGGTACCGTCTTTAAGGTGGAATTTGGAGACTATAAAATGATTTTTTAAAAGATCTCACTTCACATCGCGTAAAAAAAACTTTTCTTCAATTACAGATGAAACACTCACATTTAATAAGCTTTTTTTTTCTTTTTTTTATGTTAAGGAGAAGGCACCCGAGCACTCAGGCCACCTGATGGTGAGTGGAATCTGAGACCCATAGACATTTGAATTCTCAAGACTATAATCCTAAGACCTCAAATGCGTTGCCAACCGTTGAGGACTAAGATGGAATGCCTCTATTCTAGTAATTTCAAGCTTTTTTTATTTGGATTTTATCAAAATAAATAATAAGCATTCATCAACCACAACAATTAACAACTTAAACAAATTCATTTGACACCCAATAACTTTCCAAAATCCACAAGTTACTAAATGCCGACTAATTCGCCCACGATTCACCCCAAAATTCACAAGGTTGTAATCTATCAATAACACATGTCAACTTGCAACCTTGTCATTCTTAACTTAACCAGCCAATTTCTTTTGACCCGCCTCGGCCCTCACTTTGAAGTAATTTAATATAATGACGGGGGAAGGTAATAGAGAATGAGGGGTCGAGATAAGTTGGTTGTTTGAACGTTTGAATAAGGGGTGTTACACACAGCAGGGGTCTGGTAATTGCCTACCGTTCTGTTCGTTTGTTTGCTTTTCGTTACTGCTCGGGTTAAATAATAACAAATGTATTGTTTAGTGCAGTGTGAAGTGTGTAAAGGCTCTTTAGCGGGTGGTCTGTAATCGGTTCTTTTGTGCGGTGGTTGTAGCAAAGGGAATAAAAGCTGTTACAGAGTTTATTCGAGGGTTGTTTTAGCGGCTAAGCACCTCATTTAGCTATTTATGAGTGCACATATCTTGCGGTAACAATATCGATGATGTACTTAGTTTGAATTAAAAAGTGCTAAAGACAGTAAAATGCGTGCTAACACTAAATCATTACGAATGCTGTTTAGCATTCAGTTTGCTGAACATTGAATTTTCAATTTCATTTCACATACCATTAAATAATAGCAATTTATTATTATCATCTTTAAACCTCTAAAACATAACTCAAAATCCATCAGAGCGCCAAAAACTCCCCATTAAATCTTGAAAGCGCTTGCAATATAATTAACCATCCAAAATGAATTCCAAACAACTTTTAAACACACATTAGAGCCATAAGTCTCTGCACTCACCTACTTAAAAGTTTCTACCTGCCTAATTATGTCAGCGCACGGTAATGTTTTAAAACACTTCATACGGGCCAAAGTTACGGGTTAATGGTTTGAGAAAATATGCTGAGAAGATGGAAACTCTTTAAGTAATTTCCTGTAAACCCGCGCGGCTCCTGCAGGAGCCGGTTGCCTAAGAAAATCGAGTAGGTCGGCAGTTGTGACGCGCTGTGCTAATGTATAGAAATTGCATACGTCAGCTTGCTTGATTCGACGTGTGACGGAGATTGCGTGTATTATTTTGACATGTTTTTTTAGGGCTTGCTTTAAGTGTTGACGGAAATTCTGTATATTATTTGCATTTTAAATAAACAAAGGTATTATATACAACGTGTAACAAAATAATCCGTAAAAAAGAAATTACGAAAGTAGTGTCAACCCTAGTATACTGTATACCTAAGATACTGAACTGACGTTATTTAATTAGGGTTGACACTACTTTTGTGATTTCTTTTTTACGGATTATTTTGTAACACGTTGTATATATTACTTTTAAATCCATTGGTAATAAATAGAGCCAACACGCCATGCAAGTTACACCTGCTTTATAAATGTCTCATTTAATTTATTTAAACATCATTTTAAGAGCTTACATGGGACAGCAAATTAATTCACTATATAGTAAAAACTTAAAAAAGAACAGTCCCGATGGTTCTCACAACTTTAAATTCTGATAATATCATGTCACTATGTCATGCATGGCATTTGACCTTAATATTTGTCATTCAATGTGTTTTCCGTTTTAACTCGTCGTTATACAGATATTTTTTTTTGTACATGCACAACACTCATTGCCCTCAAAAAAGTAAGGATTAGTTGCTTAATTTTATATTACTAGTAATAATTGCCCCAAATGTAATCAAGAAACAACACGACTCCATAATTCCCTCCCGATACTAAGGCAGTCGCGCTAAGTTTTTCATCACATGATTAGGAGCAAATTGGCCTCCCCGCTCCCCCGACTTGAGACCGGCAAATCCTCCGTTATCCCGGCTAAGACCCGGAGAGCTTTCTTAGCGAGCGGTAATCTATTCGCTGGGTTTTGGATGTGGTATAGAAGGGATGTTACTGGCTTCAGCGGGTGATGGAGCATTTATCAGTATTCATGCCAGTGCATGAATTCGGATGCAAGCTAGTAGTTTGTAGTCTGAATTTCTTAGTGTTCTATTTGGAGGTTTTTATGTCACTGTATTGTTCTAATCTTTATCTTTAAAGATAAAGGAAAAACGGACGTTTACCTTGTCTTGGAAAAATCAAGTATAAGGGCTATGTTTAGTCATAAATTCAATGTACTTATTGAAATACTCATAATTGATAGATATGACAGAAATAAATCTCATACATCATTTTACGGCCATGGATGAACTGTTACATTTAATTAAAAATTAATGTTTCGTTCAAATTTACCACCGTATGATGGAAAAACATGTATTTTATTTCGTACAATAATAAAGTTCTCTGTTGGGCCAGCTCATCACAGTGATTTGTTTCAACGCGCGTCCTTCCCCTTTTTTGGGTAGTGCATGAGGTTGCATGGCTGTGACACTAGGTGGTTTGATAGTGTGCGTGACAGGGCACAAGATACCTGCCTTCTCTGTAATTCTATGAAAATGTCGAGCAGTTCTGACTCGGGCAGCCGTGATGAGATATCACGAGGATCTTCATTTACGTCTGTGGCTGAAGTGTCCGTAAACGTGTCGAGTGTTTTGCTTTATCAAGCAGCATTGGTGCTTTCACTTAACTATGGTTTCATTACAGGGCCACATAATTTAATATTAATAATTTCGTCCTAAATTCAAATTATCATTATCAACTACAAGGAGGGGTTCACTAGGTTTTTGGTGGATATTCTGGCCACTCTCGGTTGGTGAGTCCCACATAACCAACCATCTTCCCCCCTCCCCCGGCCTACGTGGTAAAGTAAAGTTTGTAGAAAAAGCATCTTCCCAGCTTGAAATAAAATATTTTGAAAACCAAAATAATTCGGGAAAATTTGCGTTATTTTATGAAAGAAAAATGCCAATAAAAAGGTAGTATTGTACCTACATGTTTTTACTACATTAGTAAGCAAAATGGTAAGTAAACGTTGTAAATAATTTCAGTTGAACGTTGACCTGTTCACACAACTTACAGATTACAATATTTAAATTACACAATTTATTTGTATCAAATATTAGCGTCTTCTCACATCCCAACCGCTGAATAATTAGATTCAGCGCTGAGTGGTGTAATTCTCGCAAAATGGAAGATGTATCGCATCTAACCTGTTTTGGCAAATTATCTTCTGGATTATTCAGGCTCTCGCGGGGCATGAGACGGCAAAATTAAAGCAAGTCTAGGATTAGGGTTAGGTATAAGTTTAAATAAATGAGGTTAAATAAAACAAATCGGATGCAGTGAAGTGGTTACTGCTAGCCGCAATAGTGGTCGGTAAATGGAATAGGGATGCTTTCTCAGTAGAACTAATTTATTTCTATGCGCTAACCGCGAAATTATATTTGATTGTAATTCTAAGTAAAATAATATAATTATTCTTCTCGAGTCTAGTTAAGTACATGGAAAAATCAAATGGAATTAATTGAAATAGTACCTACTTCTGTATATGATTTGTGGGAACAAAATTGCCAGGACAGCGGAAAATTGCTTAGGCAGCTTTACTTCGTCGTCCGGCCATTCCTTCAAGCTATTTGTTGAAAATCTCTTCCATTTCAAAAATCAAGGACGTAAGTGATCTTTACTTCGTACATTATAAAATATCAGGGGACAATTTGATATTTAATAATCTAAGTAGGTATAGCATTTTAAATATTTATCTGAAGTGGGTCATCATTCTCGATCCACTTTTTGACACTGGTTCAGTATACGTCTACGTTTTCAATCAGAAAAGGCAATTTTAAAACATGATTAATAATGTTCGTGCTTGTGCGATCGAGTTCGATCCGAAAACCGATCAAATCTAGACGGATGGCGATATACAACTTCTGCGCAATCGGGTCGTGGGCAAAAGCTAGTGCTCCATTTTGCGAGTGGTCTTGGGCATTGTCTTCATTTTCATCATCTTTTTATCTTTTTTTATCTTACACTCGTCTGATTCGTTTGATTCCCAGATAGAGCAAATATGATGACTTCAATTTCTGTATTGAAGCATGTATGCATTTAAAAAGTACCTATATCTGTCTCTGTCTTGTACCGAAAGTACAAGCCCAGATTTTTTTTGACTTGGTTAATTTGTGTCACTATCCCCCGATGTTTATTTATTATTTAAAGCCTTATTTGCCCCGGTGTCACTTTCCTAGGCTATAGACGTCAAATAGAAACTCCACTTGTCTTTTATTGCATTGTGAGGCTGTAACAATCAATTAGGCCCGGCGAGATGAAGTGTTCCACTCGGTTTGATATGCCGTTTGATTGACAGGGGGGAGCGAGTGACAGAGGGGGGTGAAGGGTGAGAACACGATGATTTTTTGTTTTCACGTGTATGAAAATGAGGAAGATGATGCTTTCTACCTTATAAAACCGGGCAAGAGCATGTCAAACTCAGTGTAGGGATCCGAAGCCGCTAAGTACTACAAAAATAAAAAAACAACAATTAATAACTAATTTTCTATTTAGTGTTTTGGTGCCTGGTGTGTTTTAACCCGTGTGGTTGCCGGAACCCGTGTGGTTGCCGGGTTAGAATAGTGCCACTCCATGTCTTCCCGTGGATGTCGTAAGAGGCGACTCAGGGAATAAGGGCTTGTAGTATTGTTAGGCGATGGGCTTGCAACCTGTCACTAATACACTAGTAAACTTCTTGGCCTGATTGTGCAAAATGTGGTTACAGAATTATCAACAAGTCTTTTTAGAGTTGTTGGTATTTCTGTAGCTCTGCCTACCCCACTCTGGGAATGAAGGCGTGATGTTATGTATGTATGTATGTTTTGGTGCCGTCTTAGATGATTTTTGTAAGTATAAACACTTTAATCGCCTGTATCTCAAGAACCAATGAGTCGTGATAATTTTTTTTTTAAATTCGTTATATGCGCTTTCTACTAGAATCAGAATCAGAATCAGAATAATCTTTATTCAAGTAGGTTTACAAATAATAAACTCTTTTGAAACGTCATAGTAGCGACTTAGCCTAAATTGACTGCAGGTTCAAATCGCGACCGATCAGAGAAAAACCTGTAAGAAACTCTGTCGGATGTCTTTTTTTTTTTTCGACGTTCGCAACCTTTTGTCGTAAGGACTAAACATTTTATTACAAGCAATTCAGTCCCAAGCATTGTTATCATTAATATAGTCTTTAATACTATAATATGCTTTAGAAATTAGTTTACGCTTAACGTAACTCTTAAATTTATTTACTGATAGTTCAGTAACATTACTTGGGAGCTTATTATAGAACCTAATACAATTACCCATAAAAGAGTTTTTTATTTTATGGAGCCGCGTGAAGGGCACTGCGAGCTTATATTTATTTCTGGTATTAACATTATGTATGTCACAGTTCTTTCTAAATTTAGCGATGTTTTTATGAACATAAATAATGTTTTCATAAATGTATTGACTGTGCATGGTCAATATATTAATTTCTTTAAACTTATCTCTAAGCGAGTCTCTCTAGCCCATCTTGTAGACAGCACGAATAGCCCTCTTCTGCAGAACAAAGATGCTATTTACATCAGCAGCACTACCCCACAGTAAAATACCATATGACATAATACTATGGAAGTAACTAAAATAAACTAATCGAGCGGTATCTAAGTCTATTAATTGCCGAATCTTATTAACTGCAAAAACTGCTGAACTGAGTCTACCCGCCAATCCAGCAAGATGAGGACCCCATTGGAGCTTGGAGTCTAACGTTATACCAAGAAACACTGTATCATTAACTAGGTCTAGTTTGTCATTTTTAATAGTTACAGTAGTTTGACTATTTTTCACATTAGTAGTCATGAACTTTATACATTTCGTCTTTTTTTCATTCAGTAATAAATTATTAACACTAAACCAATCGACTACTTTTGATATAGCATACTAAGTTTTTTTTCAGATTTTTAGTAGTTGAAGTTTTTGCAGCAGGGGGGGCACACTTGACTCTAAAATTGGCGCAGGTAGACTAGAAAAATAAATACATCCCCACGTTACGTGTAGTAATTTTTTATTAATATTTAATTAAACATTTTATATTATCACTTTCTTAGCGTGACTAATATGTATATTCATGCCAAATTACAGCTTTCTAGTACTACGAATCTCTGAGCTAGGCTGCGGACGGACGGACGGACGTGGTGAAACTATTTACAAGGGTTCCTAGTTTGACTACGGAACCCTAAAAAGGAAACACCGTGTTATAAAGTTGTTTACTCGTATGATATAAAAAACAGCCTAGGTATATCACTGTCCGACTATCCAAAATGTTCTATACAACTTGAAAAATAAACAACCTCAGATTATTACTATAGCAAGGTTCTTCTTCATTTTTATTTATGGTGAGTGTAATCAGTATAGAAAATAATTGAAAAGATAAAATAGGATATTTGTCAATTTCAAGATTACCGACTGTCCTACGGCAAAAACTTAACCGCCTATCAAATAATAATTTGTGAACAAACTGACAAACTTCTTAAACCCTGCTTAGACAATGATTTCAAAAGAAAATGTTACAAATTATAACTTTAAGGGTAGGTAGTAGAACAATCCCCTACGTTTTCCCGAATAGGTATAATGTATCGTTAGGCAGTGTCACACGGCGGTAGGGTTACCCCGGGGGACGGGGTTAGCTGCGTCGCTACCAATTGAAATGTGATAGGCGGGGACCGCGGTTTAATGGCTGCAAGTATTTTTCTTTTCTTGCAACTTTCCCTAATTTAATTACTGTCTATAAATCAAAAGCCAATGACGCGACGGCCGGGCGGTCCCCACTTTTACTGATAACTCTTGAATGACCCAAATGATTTCAGAGTGAACTAAAAACGATTCCGATAAGTGACTTTTTATTTTTAACTGACTTAAAAAAGGATTATGATTTCGACTGTTTGTTGTTGTTATTTTTTTTTGGGTTTGTTACTCGGTTACGCAACTATTCTGTCAATTGTAGATCGATTTTAAAATTCTTGTTTTGTTTGATAGAGTACAGTTCCGAGGTGGTCTTATTGTCACGAAGTTGCTGGCTGATGAAATGAGAGAATCCGTGAGGAATTGAGAGAACTCCTAAAATATCAAAGGCATTATATAGCGATTTTGTTATTTTCAGTAGCATTTGCATGCAGAAAGTATCATTTGGTGAAGTGGACCTGATGATGAAGATCGAAACTCCTCAATGTTGCAAGGGGGCGATAAAATATCTCGATTAATATACTTGAGCGACTATGAGATCCCTTAAAGGAATAAATTCGCCTTTGTACATACCTTTTGTGTTTTCGTTTCGTTTTTAACCTTTTTATGTTTTTTTTGTGCAATAAAGAGTTTACATGCTATGACGAAGCACATTTGAATGGCTTAAATATATGCACTATAACTTTCCCGCGGCGTTGCTTGCGGAGAGCGTGAAATATCCTGTGGTTCTTATTAATTGAGAAGTGGGATTACATAACGCAAATATATCATGACCACTAAAAAGTAAGTATAAAATAAAATAAAATGTAAAAAACCAAAAAAAAAACTTCTTTTCAAATGGTTAGTCAAACTGAAGTCAGCGTCCCACAATATTTTTAACCATTTTGAAAAGAAATTATTTTTTGAGTGCTTGAAGGCGGTTTATTTGTTCTACCCTTTTCTTGGCGATGTATCTTATAGGATAAGTACATACCATGACATTCACTTTTAAATATTTTTTTGTTAAAGTTTGAATTAACGACCTTTTTTATTTTGTCAAGAAAAGGGTTAAAACAATTTATTTTACTTTTTACAAGTGCATTAGTATAAATTTGATTCCAAGTTACGAAGCCATGACCAGACTCACAGACAGATTAGGGTACGCGTACAATTTTTAACGTAGATTTTTCGGATACATCGGGTGGTGTGTGTTTTAAATAAACAAGGTACTAAGAAAGGTACCTTTAAACATATCATACATTAACGCCTACAATCCCAGAGTGGGGTAGGCAGAGCTCCAAAAATACTAACAACTCTAAAAAGACTTCTTGATAATTCTCTAACCACATTTTGCACAATCCAACATCAAAAAAACACCATTAACGTTTATAACAACTAAAACGGAACACAATAACATTTTTTTATAATAACAATACACTTCAACAGCGTAAACACTTTCACTGTAGAGTTTCAACAAGCAATTAGGACTTACTAAAGCGTTTCAAATTGAACAATACCTTCGACCTAACCGACAAAAAGATTCTTAATACCCCTTAGGCTCATTGTAATTTTCATCCTATTAACACTATCACAATAGTGCTAATTGCGCTAACTCTGAATAGCTGTTAGTACCTTTTAGTTCCTATCCTTATATTACATACCGAATTTCCAAGGGCTCTTTATTCGTATGTCAGACGGCTATTCAAGGAGCCTTGGGCATGAACCGTTATACCTACTGAGGTAGTTAGCAAAGTTATCAGCTTTATTCCAAAGTGTTAAGAGTGGTTTTTGAACCGTTGTTGGGAGGCGTAGGGATGCCTCGAGTGGCATTGTTCGCGTAATGCCCCGCTGGTCGTCGCGACAACTTCATTGTTTTAGCGCTCTTTGAGTGCTCTAAATCAAACTCGTATTGAGTTAGATTTTTTGTAGTGTTTTGTTTGAGATGTTTGTGTTTGACGCTTGTTAATTTTAAAGGATACAAGGTGAATCGTGTAAGCTTTTAGTTTATTAGTTAAATTATTAAAGAAGATAAGATAACACCATGGTGATGGTCTTTGGTGTAGGCTTGTTTGTGATGATAGTACAAAAAACCTTGTACCTAGAGTTGAAAAGTGGAAATTATAAGTTATATCGCAGTTGTATGCCATGGCACATGTTTTATTGAGCATAGGTAGACCTTTACTAACATGAGTTTTAACAATCTTGTCTCTTTTCCTTTTCTCTTCTTTTTTATACCTTTTAACAAAATAAGTAAAAACCATGGTACAATACTTCGCTTTTAAAATACCATGATAAAGACCAATAAGAATAAATAGTCACATTTTTGTTAATGGTTAGGTTTCATTTATATCGGGTTCCAATATTGTATGTATAGTTTTGCTTAGCCTACTAATGATGTGACATATCTTTTTATCGTTTTCCTCTCAAGGACAATAGGTAGGTGTAAAAACAAAATAAACTGGCTATTCTTAGATACGTACACACCTACATACACATTGTATTTAACTGTACATTCCAGATATATTGAATAAAGATAACGCAAAAAAAAAACTGTCTACCTATCGCGGTTCATGAGATATAGCCTGTTGACAGACAGAAAGACAGACGGATAGTGGAGTCTTAGTAATAGGGTCCCGTTTTTGGTACGGAACCCTAAAAATCTTTGAAATGAACTAAGTTAACGCTATCTTGAACTTACAGTTGACTAATTAATTTGACGTCATATGGACAATTTACACAAACAGGATTGGTCTTTTACTATCAGTAATGAATTAAAACCCACTTAAACAAATATAAATAATTTTTATCTAGTCAAAATGCGTCAATCAGGTGCAATGCAAACTCGATACGGTCAAAATCCAGTAAAAAGGTATGTTCCACCGCGGCCGCGCGCTCGAGCCGCGGTAATCCAATATGTCTGACAGCTGCTCCCAAAGCTTCCTTTTTATATTTTTCGGGCGAATTATCACCGACACTCCCGCCGGACGAGGATGCGAATCAAATTGAAAGCCGACTCAATTATATTACCGAGCTCTTTTAGGGT
Source organism: Acleris holmiana (assembly GCA_949316455.1). NCBI lineage: Eukaryota > Metazoa > Arthropoda > Insecta > Lepidoptera > Tortricidae > Acleris > Acleris holmiana. Next base: position 6,506,955 of record OX438777.1, on the reverse strand, counting down.
TATCAGCTACCACAATATACTTCACTTTTTCCATTGTCTTAACGATTTAGCGCCATTTCACTAATCTCGTTCAGCTACTAAGCACCTACAGCAAATTAACACTGTATAGAAAATTGTTCAGAAATATTGTTAAAGAATATTCATAAATTTGCCTTGTTACACAAATCAAATCATTTTTATTTCATAGACTTAATACTGTAACTGCTTGTAAGCACTATCTACAACTTATTTGAGCGTCTAAAGTATATTACCTACTGTACTGCTATACTGAGCATTATCTACCTTACATACATATAATGACTGCATAAATACCTACCAAGCTTACATTAGCAATGGACGTTTACATACCCTATACCTAAAAATACCCTTAAATGTAAGTAACATACGAATTGCCAAATTCCTGTCAATATTCCTCGCGCAGAGGCCATAAACATCCTAAGTCCGCCTAAGCCACAAATCATTCAGCGACACCCCTTAATCCCGGTAACACGTTCGGAAAGGTGCGAAAGGGGACGGACCGCGCAGGGGCAGCCTCATACCGTAATACCATTCCGAGATGAACGACTTAAACGCGTTACAGACCACCAGTTAAACCCGACCTCCTTTCCACACACAACACCAAACCAACTAAATACACTCCCGAGGACCCAATACGACTGGCCGCCCACACGTTCAATTCTCAGCTGTTTTGGTGGTTTTGCCAACTAGAGTGGCTTTTGACAATGCTAGTTAACTAATGGAAGTGGATCTGCGGAATCGACGGGACGAAATTGATGTCTTACGTGCCCGTCAGTTACGTCAATTGGGCAGAAAGCAGACTAGTTTAGTTCGCGCGTGTTCTGGGTCAAGTTTTGACGGTTACTTTTGACAGCAATCAAGCACTTGACCTGTTAATTACATTATGTTTGAGATGTTTAACATTGAACGCATACTAAAACCACGTACAAATTACAGAGTTTACCCTAGACGAAATTTTATGAAACTGATAAATGTATAAGCATAAAATTGGTTATACATAACTGACATAAAGCTGGCAACAAAAAATAACCACCGCGAAAATTACTTTCCAAAATCATCCCTCCGACCATTAAGGGTTAACCAAACACTTTGCCCCGATTTCCGAACTCCCGTTTAGGCTATAAAACCCATTCACGTAGGCCTGGAGCGACAGCGCGCCACTAAATTGTGCCAGTTTCGTGCTCAGCCAACGGAATTGGGCAATTTTTATTTGGGCATAAATAAAACACGCTCGGTTGCTCGCAGCAATTTGCCTAAAACCGAGTCGCGATGCTACGCGGCGTGTGCCCAAATATTGCATGCAAATGACGTAATTTACCTAGATGTTTTTCGAGTGACATGTGGGGTCGATTCGGTGCCGTGCGGAATATATTTGTTTCGGATGCGTTGAGGACGTATGATGTCCTCGAGAGCCTCGAGCGTCTTTGGGAATAGTTTGTTATTGTTTTTAAGGGAATTGTGTAGAAGAGACGCTTTACGAGCTGATATGGCTTATCCATATGGATCAAATCTTGCCTGTTACATTGAAACACTTTCTGTCATCAAAAAAACAACAAAATATCGATGATTATGCCAATCTCTAAATCAAAATAAAATACAAACTAAAACATAACGTACACTAAATTCCTAGCTAGTTTATTACAACCTCTACTTACACTCAAGACAAGGTAACGTGAAGGTTTATTCTCCATGAAAGAACAATCCCTAACGTCTCTTAAGTATTTACAAAAGTGACTTATATTATTTGAATCAATCAAGTCTAGATCCACTTTCCACAAACAAGTAATCCCATTAACAACGATCCCTAAACCAGCAGACGGTCGATACCTCCTCTTTCAGATGCAAACGAAAATAACATCTAAAATGATTTCTTGAAAGGTTACTCCGCGATAAAGGCTTTAGAGTTATTGCATTTCGCATGTGTATTCATTTTTGGTTTATTAAAGTTTTGCTGGCTGCAGAAACTGTGATGACATTAAGTTCGTACCTATCAAAGCGCCAAAATGAGGCAATAAATAGTTGCTGTTGTAGAGTGGGTGAATAAGTAAAAGAAATAGATTTCAATTAAATCAGCAAGGGATCAATATGACGATAGCTTGAGATCTCCTTCTTCTCGGCTACAATACAATACAATACAATACAAATACTCTTTATTGAACACCAAAAATAAAAAATAAAAACAGAACATGGAACAGTACATTTAAATCATAGGTATACAACAGGCGGTCTTACCGCTAAATAGCGATCTCTTCCAGACAACCTTGTAAGAGAAATAACTGAGGACACAAATTCATGGCAGGGGGTGTAAACTAATTCGTTTAGAACTCAAACTAAATAACTACAAGAAACAATTAAATTATTTCAATTTTGAAATTAGAACTATTTATAAATATACTAAATATAAATACATAAAATAAATAATTGAATAAATACATATAATTATACATCTATATAATATATACATACATACATCCTCCAAAAACAGCCAAACAATGACAACAGACGAAGCATGAGATATAACAAAGAAAAAAAGTAAGGGAGATAATAGAAAAACTACGGAAGTGACAGAAAATGATCCTTTAGCTTGCTTTTAAAAATGGCAACAGACTTAGCACGTCGTACCTCCACAGGCAAAGCATTCCATAACCTTATCGCCTTGATGGTAAAAGAATTTGTGTAAAATTTAGAGGAAGAAAAAGGAACTGACAGGAGAAGGTTTTGGGACGCTCTAATAGATTTAAAATAATTGAACCGCTCCTTTAGGTAGCGCGGGGTTGCAGGGTTGAAAAGAATGCTGAAGAGGAGATTTAAAATGTGAAAGTTACGACGAGCACGGATTGTGAGCCACTTGAGCTGATTGCGAAAAACGGAGACGTGGTCATACTTGCGTAACCCAAATATGAACCGTATGCACAAATTCTTCCTACCTATGTCAATACAAAAATACAGACGTATAGTTGTTAACATTGACATCTCTCTGCCAAATTCTGTATATATAACGATTTAAGCACGTATAAAACCCCTGCTCAACAACAAACACAAAGATATTAAAACATTACACCTCATCACTCACAGTGTACCACACTGGGCACATCCAAGTTTAACCAGCGTGCACGCTGCCATAAAGGCAAGATTTACGAGCCAGCCGCTAGATGGCGCTAGACGGCATGTAAATTGACGAGTTTATTGCTAACGGGGATTCTTTTTGTAACTTGCCCTTTTATACGAGAGCAATGACGCTCAATAAAGTGACATGAAGTGAGAGCGGTACAGTGGGGCTAGACAAGTTGTATTCGACAATCGTTAACGATTGATTATGTTTCGTTTAAAAAATATTTATTTTTTATTTTTTACCGAGTTAGTATCACGTGACTATCTCGGTGAATAACTCGATTCCATACATTTGTTTATCGAAACAATCGCTAACAATTGTCGAATGCAACTTGTCTAACCCCACGAATAGATCGAAACTTACTCTTTATTTGCAATCATAAAACATTTTATAAGAACGAATACACTTAAGGGAAGGTTAATGTCAAAGTAACATTGTAAGTTGTATGAATTAACGCAGAAAAGGCTATCTTCCAAGGCTACTAACTAGCCTTTACCCGAGAGAAAAAACCTTTTAAATTGAAATTGTTGATGACAATTTAAAGTAACGATGTGCTTGTCACTTTATTTTGTTTGGAGTTTACTAAACGCGTCGAGGTTTTTGTTAACAGTCTGTAAGTACATTGTCATCCATGTAATAGAACCTATACATATAGTCTGTCATAATAATCTGTGTCATTAAATGTTTTTTATTTCATAAATTCATAATTATCGCGACACAACGTATTTTTTTAACTGTTACATTTTAGGGTCGTAATACAAACCTAACCTAACCTAACCTTATCTGCACTCAAGATCAGAAATTCTGATAAGTTTATGGATGGCGATTTAAAAATATAACTCTCAATAGTAACGTAAACACAGACATTACGTATAACCCAAAAAAATATGGGGAACAACATGCTCCCGTTAATACCATCATTCAACTCAAAAATATCTGACACGCCTACTGTATCACAACAGGTATTAGAGCGTAACATTTTTTAGCGCTATATTGCTTAATATTTTTGCTGAAGACTAAAGACGTGGTAAATTGAGTAAAGTCAAACGTGGAGACTTAGCACACCGTGGTTACTAGGGACATTGTGGTTTTAGAATTATGCTGGCAACACTGAGCTCTTTAGTCTATGAACCACACGTCACTGGACTGCGTTGGCACCATGGAGTTAATATCTTTGGTGCCAGCGTAATTTCTTAATTTAACCCACATTGAAGAGCACAAACTGGAAGAGATCCCTTAAAGGGATACGTTCGCGTTTATACATACATTTTGTGCGTTCTGTTTCCTTTTTTACTTCGTTTACTCGCTATCTCGCTCTAAAATGACTCATAATAGTCATGTATAAAGTGATGCAATTAATTCCTAGGGACTAAATTGACATTTTAATCCCTAGGGACTAAATTACTTTTTCTTTTTAACTTCCTTATAAAAAGCCTTGGAAAACCAGAAACCGTCAGATACATGTTGCCATTTTAATGTTGTCTTCGTTTTGGAAATGTTGTCTATGGACTATTTGTAATGTTTTAACCCCAAAAACAACCTTGTTGCTGTCTCGTTCTGCATTACAGTAACGGATTGAGAGTAACAATGACAGCGCTATTCAGCTGCTGTTTAAAACCATTACGCTATTATTAAAAAAAACTTAGGCACGCCTTAGACATGTTTAAAGTGAAGTTTTCTATGGATTGTCAATTTTGATGACAAGTTATTGTAATAACGCCATTACAATTTAAGATTAATTTTAAATTATAATGGCGTTATTACAATAACTTCCTCGCAATCAAAGTGAAAAGCAGAGTGTTTAACTCGAGACTACACTCGAAGTTCATTCACCCTCGCTTTGCTTTGGTGGATAAATATCTCGTGTCATTATGGCTTACTTTAGTCCCTCGATGAACAATGTACTATTTTTTCTATTTGTGCAATAAAGAGTTTACATTGTACCAATTATTCACGGTTTCCCAAGTACCCACGGTGTCCCACCAAGTATCCAATTTTGACGTTGCTGCATGTACCGGGTGTGGCCTGTAATAGAAGCAATAAATTGAGGGATCGTTTCCACACCACAAACGTAACAACATTTATTCTACAACTTTTGAAAATAACTTATTGTTTACTAAATATTCATGAATTTAGATTTTCCAAGCAATACATTGCGAAATCTACGAAGTTTGTAAGCTGACAGTAGATGTCAACTAGACTATTGGATGGAGTACATTGAAAATCCTATTTAGTTTGTTCGAAAAAATCCCAAATAATAACTTACATATTTTTTTAAAGTTGTAGAACAAATGTTGCTACGTTTATAGAGTAGAAACGATCCCTCAATTTATTGCTCCTATTACTGGCCACACCCGGTATACATCGTAAATTGGGTGAATTAATGACTGACCTGCACTCGAGCCTCTGTTAGGTTGATCTTGAGCGCGAGGTCCTCCCTCGTGAACACGTCCGGGTAGTGCGTCTGCGCAAACGCCGTCTCCAACTCCTCCAACTGACAATGATAAGTTTACTTTACCAATCTTATCAATTAGGTTAAGATTTTTAATTGTAAATCACCGTTTTCACTGTATCATAAGATGAAATTAGGTTAATCACGAAGTATATAAAACAAAAATTATCGTATTTGTGATTTTAACCTCTGAGGTATTATGAAATTTTAATCAAACCATTAAAAATCTAATTTTAAATCTTTTGTCAGTTAAATTTAAATTCTAACTTAATAAGTTTTTGACCTACAGGTAGGTCAAGAGTTTACGTAAATGGGATAGGGCCTCTATTCTACTGCGTTAAAACAATATTGCGTTTGACGTTTTTAGAATCGTTTTTGACTCGGCCGCCATTACTGTTAAGTGTTCAAGGTTTTGATAACTCTTGGGGAGTTATCAAAACCTTGAAAATACGGAAACACGTCAAAGACGATATCGTTATTACCGTGTAGAATACCAGCCCAGGTTTGCATAAAAATTGCCAGAAAAGCTAAAGTTTCAAAATACGTAGCGCGCTACGGATACTCATTGTGCTACGAATCTCATAACGAAACCGAAACGGTTTCGTAGAAGGAACTACGCTTATGGGATAATTTATAGGCGGGCTGTCTGGAGGACTGCCTGGTGGCTGGTTGTTTAAACGTCATCAAAACGTTGACAATACGGAAAAACAACAAAGGTGATATCGTTTTTACCGTAACTCTTATGTCATTTACAATTATGGCGACTGTGATATAAACGATTCTAAAACACGTCAAAAGCAATATCGTTATAACGCAGTAGGATAGAGGTTCAGGGCCTCTATTCAGATGCGTTAAAACGATATCGTATTTGACTCGTTTAAGTATCGTTTATGTCACAGTCGCCATTATTGTAAATGACATAAGAGTTATCAAAACGTTGACAATACGGAAACAGGTCAAAAACGATATCGTTATAACGCAGTTGAATAGAGGCCCAGGTTAATTAATTTGAAGCCTCATAAGATCACCATCTTAACAATGACAGGTGGCAATTGACATATTAGTGTACATGGCGCAATGTATATGAAACCCACTGATGTATCAGCGTGTTAACTTTGCAATGTATACCGAAATGTCAACTGTCACGATGGTGAAATAGGTCGGAGAAAAAAAAAACATTTATCACATAAAAAATATAAGTAATGTGACGAAATCTGCAGTTTGCTTATTAGGAACGAGCAAATAGACTAGAGTGTTTGCGCAACGCATTCGATCCAAGGAAATACGGCCTGCGACATTGTATTCCTTCATTTTAGAATTTCATTGCTATCAAAATTTTCAGATAGTCTACTCTTACATTCAAGTGCGGGCAATTTTTTTGGCATTATTTAGGCTTCTAAATTAGATAGGTAGGATTTACATTATATCATTCTCAAAGCCATTTGGCTCTCCGGGCCAGAAAACTCCGAGGCGGGGCAATAAAGTTAGAGCTGTGCGCGTGCAATCCGTTGTATCGATGAAGTATTGATGAAATTAAGTATTTTTTTAGTTATTTTAATATATGAAATATATTATGTGTTGGACATAAAAACTTAAGCACATTTAAAAAAATATATATATTATAAATGGTTTTACCCCAGCACCCAGGTAATTGTTATTATTATTAACACGTGTCTTATTTTAAAGAAGATCCCACATTAACACAAAAAAATAATTTTAATAAACCACATGAACTTGCGGCTTGGATTGGGTTTGTATGTTTAGGTTTATTTATAATATAATTTAATAAATAATAATAAAATAATTATGTTACTTATTGTATAAATTATTTGTATCAATTAATGAGTATTTACTCGGTATTGATAGTGACACGGTAACATCCCTACGCGGGCCCACGAGATCCAATCACAAGGCAGTGAACGGGCAAGTGGTATGTGCTGTCTCGCTCTAACGTTTTATGGCCCGGAGAGTCAAATAGCTTTGAGGCAGCTATAGTTTTATAATTAACATTTTTACCTGCTGTAGCGTAAAGGTGGTCCGATTCCGCCGCTGCTTCCTGCGCACGAATGTGTCATCGTGTATCGCCGGGTGGTACGAGTAGCTCGTGTCTGCAACAAGGACTTACTTACTTATTCTTTATTATTCTTATTCTTAATACGTAGATAGATAAAACCGTGCAAAAGCATGTCGGATAATGCTCAGTGTAGGGTTCCGGACCCGTTACTACAAATACAAAAAAACACTTTCTCAAAAAACGAGTATAAACTAATTTTCTATTTAAAGTTATTTGGTGCTGCTTTAGATGGATTTAGTCATTTTCAATGTATGACTATATATGTAAAACAGCTTTGTAGCACCTCTGATATAAAACCGTGGACAAGATATGGCGAAAAAAGGCTTCCTTGTTGATGACGGAACCCCAAAAACAAAACCTTAATTTGCAAAACGTCAATTCTCTTCTATCTTTAGTTGTAATGGTCTGGATTTGCCACGATGTGCTGGACAAGAATTGAAATATGTTGTTGTTATATTACACCGTATTACAGTTACGTAGTGTTTTTTAATTTGCAAATAAAATGCCCCGGCGAGATTTTCTCGGCTCGCCTCGACACCTTGACACGATTTAACGTCAGGAGCCCCGTTTTATTACTGCGATGTGTTTTTCAGTGTCAAACAAAACAGACGGCATCCTCTCCAAAAATATAAGAACACTCTCTCGTCTTGCGACTAATTAGGTGTCACAATTAATGATGACCATAAATCATCTAACTAGCTTATCCATAGAGTAGTCCATTAAAAACCTTGAAATCTATTCGATTTACTAATCCGCATGCTTTCGGAAATTTGTAAGAAATATTTTTTACAGACCGTTGTGGTTTGAAAGAAGATTTAGTGACGAAGAACGAAAAGGGTAGGCTAAGAGGGTTAGTCATTTAAAACAATGGATGAAAGAAGAGTTACGAAACAGGTATGGCAGGCGAAAGTGAGTGGGGATGTCGGTAGGGAATTGCCGATGTAGGTCCTACGCTTCTAAGCACCCGAAATCGACGTACGCGCATGAAGAGAGGTAGATGAATGTAGAGGAAGCGAACGTTGTATGTTTAGACCGGTGCGATTGGCGTTCCTCTGTCTGCCCAATTGGGACTGTTCATTTTATTTCTTAAGAGCTATTTCGAAAAACATTTCGATATATGAGGTTTTGAAAAAAAAACAGAAATTTACTTCGAAAAAATAATCAATGGATTCAAGATATTTTCATAAATATACAAATGAACTTTGTTAAAACTTCCTTACAGGCTGAATCTGTTAAAGACTTGGACTTTAGTTATAAAAAAAAAGTTCATCTGTCACTGTAACAGAGCATGTACGGTGACATTGACAGATGACAACTAAACTATCGTCTGACAATTTTTCTTTTTTTTTGTCTTTCTTGTGTCTCTGATTTATAGATTCAGCCGCGACATGTAATTTACGAGGAGTCCTATCTCAAATTATAAAAATATAATTAGAGTGATAAATTGCTGAAATATTCAATTTAGTTTCTTAAAATACTTTATATTTTCGATATAAAAATTTTTTTTTTTTTTCAAAAATAAACAATCTCCATTAGGAGACAGAGGTGAAGGTTTGTATATGTGTGTGTATGTTACGAGTATGTTTTGCAATCTTAGATCTGATAAAATATCTTTCTAAGGCAAAACAAACGATTAAAAAGAAGACACCACTCAATAACCATAAACGTAAACATCTCCAAACCAAAAAGCTAGGGTCACCCCACGTCCTGAATAGCCCGGATACTTGGCCCATTACCCCGCCCCAGCACTGAGTAATGAAGTGGGGACACCCTGGGGTGGCCACGGTTGAGTTTTTGTTTCTTAATTCACTCTATTAGATGTGCTATTAGTTGATAGGACGAAGTGATTACGGATTTCTTTGTGTATGAATATTTAAAAAGGGTCTATTGTTATTCAGTAAAAGGTTTTTTTATGACACGGAGAAGGCTAGGCACGTGACCCTTAAATCACCCTGACAATGACCAGTGACAATTCGTTATACATTGCAAAGTTAACAAGATGCCTACATGAATAGAAACTGAAATTTCACCTGTTAGGATGGTGAAATTACCGTCGTATTGATATGAAGGTAATGGTCATTTGTAAACTTGAGATTGTAAATGCGATGTTAATGATTAAGACAGAATGCTTCTATGCTAGTCATTTTACCAAAGAAGGGTCTTGCCTGACAGACAGACAGACACACAGCCAGCCAGCCAGTCCTCCAGACATCCCACCTATAAATTATCCCATAAGCGTAGTTCCTTCTACGAAACCGTTCTGGTTTCGTTATAAGATTCGTAGCACTATGAGTATCCGTAGCGCGCTACGTATTTCAAAAATTTAGCTTTTCTGGAAATTTTCATGCAAACTTGGGCTGGGATTCTGCACGGCAATAAATTATAACGATATCGTCTTTAACGTGTTTCCGTATTGTCAACGTTGTGATAACTCTTATGTCATTTACAATAATGGCGACTATGACATAAACGATTCTTAAACACGCCAAAGACGATATTGTTATAACGCAGTAGAATATCAGTCCGGGCCTCTATTCTACTGCGTTATAACGATATCGTCTTTGACGTGTTTCCGTATTTTCAAGATTTTGATATCCCTTATGTACTTAACAGTAATGGCGGCCGAATTAAAAATATACTAAAATACGTCAGACGCAATATCGTTTTAACACAGTAGAATAGAGCCCTGGCAGAATATCAGCCTCACGATGTTATTCGTGATATTTTGTTGAGCTAGGAGCCTATTCGTCGCCGTTTTTTGTATGATATTTTGTTGTTTTTGGTTCCTATCTACTTTGGTTGATTTTTTTTAACAGAATATTGTCTGGACCCACTTTCTTACATCGTTCTTGCTATAAAAGATGTCTGCTAGTTTGAATTGAAACTAAATTAAATTAACTTAAAATAAGGTCCGGCGGGGCTATAATTTTGGGAGTAATTGTATAAATTCAGGGTTTTTTTTGCGGAAGGCTACATTTTAACTATTTTTGCGCCGTTTTTCTGTTTATGAATGGAAGCAAAAATGGTTTTAAAACGTTGTATTCCTTTAAAATCGTTAAAAGACGAAGTTACGCCTCGGTTACACTAAGTGTTTAATTTTTACATTTCAAATAGTTCCACATGATTCAAGGAGACATAACACTATAATCGACAGTGGAAAGTTAAAAACGCTTAAGCGCCATACTTAATAATGGCGATTTAGCTTAAGCGTCATATACCTTATAGGGCTCTTAAGCTTAACCTCCATACTTAATAGTGGCGCTTAAGCATTTTTACCTCTTCACCGTCGAATATATTTTTCTTTAAATTATACATTTGTTACCTTCGATATTTTACAATAAATTATACCACAGAACGCTAAATACAGCTTTAAAACTCATTATGTACTCATAAAATTAAACAGCGACGTTTTAAAATGCTAATTGGATATCGCGTCAATAAATTTTAACTCTCGTTAAACGTGCGCGATATTAATATTGAATCAAATGTGGTCAGCGTTAAATAAAGCGTATCGATGAGCGATAATTATCGCGTCGATATTTTTGCGAGTCAAAGGTGATTTATCTCAATATTGTTGGAGTTTGATTCTAGAATTAATTCTGTTAAGGAGGGCTTTGCTTCATGTGGTTTGGCTAGTAAGAGATGACGCTTCTGTTGATAAAATGTCGTGTTATACTTATAAGACTAACAGTTAACTTTAGAAAAAAATAAGTTGCGAAAAATACTTCATCTGTCTTATAAGTCTTATTAATAAAACTTACTCCTAGACTCAGTATTCAGTTGTAGTTTAAGTTTTGTTTAAAGTATTTTTTTTACGAAAAGGGTATTTTTTTTTAAGTTATCTGTTGCCATGAGTAGCAAACAATTTTTTTACGTCCAAATGAGAAACAAAAATGTCTATTGTAATATTTTCAACTTTTCATTCGTCTTTTTACTTGATGTTTTCACGAAATTTAAATAGCAGGGGGCGCGCCTTCGTAGCTTAAAACATTATAGGTAAAAAAACAGCTATTGTACAGTGTCTTAGTTTTTTAACCAGTTTTTGTCTCTCACTCGCTCTCATATGCTCTTATGCGAATATGGCCGACTGTACCCGAACCCGCCAGACTTTTACCGCCGTACTCTAAGACATTTTATTTAATTCAATAATTATTCAAGCTCGTGCAAGGCAAATCATCACTTAGGAACTAAATCGTCATTAAATGACTCTCAATGCGGCCGTTACATGTAAAGAGCAATTGCACTTTAGTTAGATTGAGAAGAATACAGACTTACCCCCTTACTTATAAACGTGGAATAACAGTAGGTTAGAGGACAAAGCATGGCATAAGCTACAAAAATCACTTTACTGTGTTCCCATTAATTTGGAAAGGATTGTTCCCTGATTTTACTTCGTGCATCGTGGTAGTTTTATTAAACATTTATATAAACAATTATATATCTGTTTAAAAAGCTTCTTCGTTGTCTTAATCACGTTGTGGTACACATAGTACAAGCCTAAAGCTTAGTTTGAGAGTATGCCAATTGGTGTTAGATTCTCTTCTAATTATTTTAAAATAACAGTACTTTTGTACTTACCTACCCACACATGAACAATCACCAACACACACAAAGCGTGTGAGGTGACAGAGCGACTAATTGGCGACTCAAGTGCGTAACGACTATTTGCCTCGCTGTCTGTTCATAATCTAAAACACACTCTCAGCCAACGGGGTAGAATACATAACAGATTGAAGGGTTACTTACATTTTGAAAAGGGATTTTTCTGTTTATTTTGCAGCTGTTTAATGGTCAGAAACAATATTCAGTGGTTTAGGTCTTCTAAATTTTTAAATACTTAGGTATTAACTAGGTACATTTTCTTAGCGCAAAATAATCGACACAGTTTAGACATCACATCCAGTAAGTAACTGAAAGATCGAGCGTGGCTCGTATTGAAACAGATTTTTCTCGAAGATGAGAACTTGGCAAATCGATTTCTTGAACCGAAAAACCCAATAAAAATAAAAATAATGTTATTGGATTTGAAAAGTAGTATTGGATTTTTATTCTAACCATAAAGTTTACAGTCTTAACGAGGTTTTGGGCAGTAACTTTAGATTTTGAGTTTGCTTAAATCTCTTTTAAAAATTTACTAGTGTAATGTTAACTCGACTATACAATATAAAGCATCCTAATAAATTCTTAAAAAACAATCTAAATAACCACCAGATGAATAAAGGAATCAAACTTCGCAACCGAAAAAGAAAATTTAAATATCCAAAGCGCGGATTACTTCGGATTATAAATATTTTCATTAATTTAATGTTAATAATTGAAAGCTCATCACGTAGAAAAATCCCTCGGGGCGGAAATTAAAAAGTTGGCCCCATCCGGCGCGGTCTGGGGGAAAAAAGAACTATCCTTAGTTATACAGCGAAGCCTGGGGAGCTCAATTGCAGTTTATAAAGTTCATTTCGAGACTGTATAATTTCCGGGAATAACGAATAATATAACATATTACCTACATCAAGTGTATGTATTTTTTTACTCTCTGACATTCTAAGAGCTTGCCCTGTTTTATAGTCTATGGCTGTTGGTATACCATATTGGAATCCTATAGGCAAAGGAGTAAAAACTTAGAAGCGATCAATCAATATTGAAGGCGTTAACAAAACAAGCAAGTGTTCACTTGCAACACCTATGGACATTTTTAGAAATTGTCAAAAAACGTTAACAATATATGACGTATAATGAATTATATCTTAGTTCTCAGGGTTGACAACGCAATCGGAAATTAATTCCATACGTGCATGACTGAACATGCGCCTATTTACCATCGTTTACCTCGTTTGCCACAAGAAATACTGACAAATTCATGCGCATATCTCTATTCGATATATTCCCCGTGTCATTGCCGGGTTAGAATAGTGCCACTCCACGTCTTCCCGTGGATGTCGTAAGAGGTGACTAAGGGCGAGTTGTTTGATTAGTAGTTAAATTGTTAAAATTCGAAAAAATATTGAAAATTTGACACATTTCCTTGAGATTTAACCATTAGTTACGATTTTTTTTAATTAGTTTAACTACTTATCAAACAACAGGCCCTAAGGGAATAAGGGCTTGTAGTACTGTAAGGCGATGGGACAGATTGCACTGTCACTAATACACTAGTCAACTTTTTGGCCTTATTGTGCAAAAGGTGGTTACAGAATTATATACAAGTTTAATATTTTTAGAGTTGTTAGTATTTCTGTAGCTGTGCCTACCCCACTCTGGGAATGAAGGCGTGATGTTATGTCTGTGTATGTGAGTCTCAGGCGAGTGAACCACCACTATTTATAAGTAATTTAATTTATAACGGAATAAATGAGTGATCTTTATTGGTGAAGTAAAAAAAAGGCGAAACGTAATTTATGAAATTACGTTTACGTACTAGATGCTTTAATTAAGTTGACGCAATGTGTGATACATTGCTTGCTGAATAATTAGTAAGAAAAAAAAATACAACTAATATTACTGTCACAGAAGTTACGTTAATTAGTGTGTATATTAACTTAGTGTGTAATTATATAGGGTTCGGCCGTTAGAGCCCTCACAGAGACTTTGTATCAGATTGTGTGGTTTGTGAAGGCATAACATCTGGCCTACGATTTACGGCCGAACCCTATATTCAAACCGCGGACAGATAGCCTTACTTCGGATTAAATTTTGACACATTTTGTATGGGCAAATGTCAAATTTCAACCCGAAGTAAGCCTTATCTATCCGCCGTTTGAATATAGGGTTCGGCCGTTAGTCTACTCGTACAATCTGCGGGAGCTCTTCAACAAACTTCTTTTTTTCGCACAGAGCAGGGCTAGGTTCCGTTTTTAAAACACACGTACCTATCATTATTATTTCCAGCCAGTGTTTAAAGCACTAGTACAGCGCTGAAAGAGTTAAGTAAACGCTTCACGGCTCATCGCGGTGTGATTGCGAACACCCGCTCCGAGCCAAATTGCTTTATGCATTTTTAAGCGATCCGCTTAAGCCGCTTTTTTCCACTACGCTTTTAAAAACTTTACCACCCCAGGGAGCCGGTATCTAGCAATTCGTTAATAGATTTTAAAAATTAACAATTTCCCAATTACTGCCAGGCTGTCATTTTCGGACGTAATGAAATAATCGGTAATGTTGTTAAGTTGCCTTTGATGAGTAAAAAAGCGCTGGGTGTAATCAAAAGTGACATGATCCTTATTAGGTTAGTTTGAATGTAAGTGAGTTAAGGCGACACGGCGCGGCTCAAAAACTATTTTATGAATAATAGATGGAGCTGGCGGCGACCAATCCCAGGAGAGCCCCGCCCATCCCGCCGGCCCGCACCCCCTCTGCCTTCGCTATTCATTAGCACATTACCACCCCTTGAGCACGCGAGACGGATAACTGAAAAAAACTAAGAAACGGATTTTTTAATTTGTTTTTTTTTCGGCGATTTGCGGGTTTTGGGGCATTGGACCGTTTTTAAGTTGGTATGAATTATTTAAACACGTGCTGTGCTTGCTTACTTGCTTGCTTTTAGAAACTGCGTTTCGGTATTTTTTAGGAATGTAGGTGCATTATGTGATTCATCAGCGTTACAGAAATTTAAATACATGGTTATTTAAATTGTAAATTATCTGAAACTTAAAAAATCTCATTTAAATCAAAGCTTTTAATTATCACTTACAATAATAGTATAATATCCTTAACAAACGTGAAAATTCGATTAACTTTCATTTCGAATTCCTGAATAATTTAAACTGAAGCCAAATTCAAAATTCAATAATACAGATTCATTAGCCGTCCATCGATACTGGAATCGAGTTAGCGTCGGTAATCGAGTTGTAAAATCGGTACAAGACAAGAGGTTTAGTCGACAATAATGGCATTAGAGCTTCTGAACTTAGTTAGAAGTTTGCCGACCGATAAGTGAACTAATCGACGCTCCTGACCTATGCTGGGCCGGGAGCCGGCGATGGAATTCTGTGAACAGTAATTTTATTTGCACTACTGTGACATACACACAGGATTTCACATTTATTTAGATGTATAACTTGAACTTTAGTTAGAAAGGGGAATTTGTGAGCGGTCATAGGAATTTTTACTTGAAATATTTTAGCATAACTTGTCTAAATTGACCCTTTTGTATTGGTACGTGTTTTGCTCAGAATAATATACGAGACAACAATGTGTGAGACTTTTCAATAAACTTTCTTGAACGTGCTAAAAAGTCCTTATTAGTTTTATTTTATTATTCCTCTTCAACTAGTCAGTAAGTAAGTATTTAATTTATAGCAAGCTGCAGCGCTGGTTTTCAGTGGTGCCCTGACTACATACTAGGTACTAAATTAAATCTATAAACTATTATTATTAAGTGGTTTCATACGATGCAACCAAAAAAGACAATATTGCAAGCACTTAAAATTTAAAAAGAGTACCAACATTAAATAAATTAAACCTGCGCAGAGTACAAAGTTTTACTACTCGCCTCAGCAGGAGGCGCCACTGCTTCGTGGTATGCACCCCGAATGACTACATCACTATACCTACCTATTCTTTTTTTATTCTGTGCTCGAATAAAATGACTGGTTACTACAGCAAAATGAACAACGCCACGTGCGTATTACGCACATAAGTTCACGTAACTTAAATTAAATAATTATTAATATTTGTTTTGTATTACTTATGTTAAGGTTCGTAATTCTACCCAACCGAAGAAGAAAATAATACATAAAAAAGTGTGTCGTCTGATATATTATGCTATGTTTTAATTAAAAAGAAGTACAACTATCATTCATTTCATTTCATTTCAATTCATTTCCGAAACATTTTCGCTCTTTTTCAATTAATGCATCATTATTATATTTACTCTATTAAAATAATTCTACTAGGAGAAAAAGGAACGCTGAAAACGCACGGTTGGCTCCCGGTCTACCAGCTAAACTCGGAGGAACGACCGAATCGATACGAGTACCTACGGCGAGTGCAATGCCGGCGGCGGCTTCATAGAATTGGGTTCTTAGAAACTAACAAATAAGACAAAGTTTCTTGCTAAATGCCGAATAACGTCTTATTTGTAGCTTCTTAGTAAGTTTTTAAATGCATCTAATTAAAACGCTATTTTTATTGTAGATTAAATAAACCTTTTTTATTTAAACCATACTTTGTCACTGATTTTCTAATCTACTATATTTGCAAAGCAATTACAAAACCTAAACCAATTTTAAAAAATAGTAATCACCGCTACATGGGTACTGAGTCGATTTCAACAGAAGGCACCGTCGGCACCAGCAGATTATAGTTAGGTACCCATAGGGAGAAAGATAAAAAGTTACTCAGGAGGGCTAGCACATTCTGTGCGCCTTGTTTGTCGCTCGGATTTCCCTTTCTATCTAGTCTGTAACGATAGAGTCGCACTGAGCAACAAGCGAGGTACAACTCGTGCTAGCCGTACTGGTATAAATAGTTGGTCTGCCTAGGCAAAACCTAGGCATAAAGTAAGTACAATCCTCTAAATAATTATCAAGTTGCTGGTAGAATTTCATTAGAGGGTTTTTTCTACCCCTCCGGTTTTATTTCTAATAACGTCATCAATATACATAAAAATAAAATCAGGTGGATAGAAAACTTACCGGCTAAAGACTGGCAGACCAGACGTTAAAGGTGGTCAAGACCACAATAATACGTTGGTTGCATGCTAGTATTAAGGGTACTTGACAAGATATAATTGACTTCCAAATGGAACCCTAAACTCCGTAAGACGGACTAAACTACGGAATCGAAGTGCGACAGACAAGGTACACTGGCATATTATTAGAGGTTTAAAAGGTTATACACGACCTACCGGGTTCCGCCAGATAAGCTTTTTTATAAGTAAGCTTTTGTCTTCATCCCTATAGTGAACTGTGACTATAATGGGCGTCGCCCCATGTAGCATTGACTACTAAAATAATCAGCATTTTTATAAGGGTTCAACTTTGTTACAGCTTTGAAAATAAATACTTAGTAGCTTAGAACGCCATGAGGCCCTTGTGCTGCTTACCACTGACAATACCAGTTTTGATTAAAAAAAGGAAGCATTCAGAAACTAAAACTAATCATAAATGAAACTGAGTGGCATAGTGACCCCAAAGAAGGATGATGATGGAGGATAATGTACGTAAACTATTTCAGTACTAAGTAGAGGAGTATGAAAGGATACTCTAGGGTTAATAGGCAGTGCTGGTAGGTTAAGCGGCACCAGCAGAACAGATAGAGAGAGAATTGACGGAATACTTACAGAGGAGTGAAGAAGAAGTTTTAAAGGATCGGCAAGTGGTGCTGATATGGCGGCAGCAACACAATAGATAGGGAAGACTTGACGGAGAACTTACAGGAGTATGAGATTGTGAAGGGGTACCCCAGGGACAGGTGTGCAGAGGTGGAGGGTGGTGCTGGTGCGATGTCAGCAGTAGATCAGGTAGAGAGAGAAGACGATGGAGTACTCCCAGGGTTGTGAGGCAGTGAAGGAGTACTCTAGGGTGAGCAGACGGGGCTTTGTGGCGACAATAGTAGAAAAGATATCGAGCGAAGAAAATAATTTACGGAAGACTCCTTGGGGTGTGGCAAAAGGAATACCCTCAGGCTGGTATGGCTGCAACAGTAGAACAGAGATAGTAGACGCAACGGAGTACTTACAAGGGTGTGATGCAGTGAAGGGGTACTCCAGGGTGGGCAGGCGGTGCTGGTGCGGCGGCAGGCTCGGCGGGCAGTGGTAGCAGAACAGCCCACGGCTGCCGCCGCCGCCGCTCGCCAGCTGTAAGAAACATACAGCTGTTAATATCTGAAACAGCTCTTGTAATGTGATTAAACATGCTTTGAAAGCTGGTTGTCTTTTGTTTTAAACAAAAGTCGTATCCCATACCTATATTTATTCGTATATCGTTAAATATAAGGTCCCATAAGTCTTGAAATTTTGGCACCCCGATTGTCAATTCAACACTTTGTTGTTGAGCCACCATAGAACCCTGTCACAATGACATTAATCATTGACTTTCTGGCGCAGCGTTCTTAAAGCGGCCTATCAATTAAAGTTCTGCCCTGCTAATACAAATGGCAGTATCTCAAACAAAACTCCTGAAGCAAATGCAACCTTATTACCAACAGGATAGGATTGAACCGGTTTTGGCTTTTGAATTTGAGATACTGCTTATTGGCTTAGGAGGGCAGAGTTATTCACTGTACATGTCTTAAAACATGAACTCGTATAAACAGAAGGATGTGTTTTCTTCCTAAAAAAATAGGAAGAAATAACGATAGTGTCTCGGTCTAAGTAGATGAAATTACGACCGAAAGCTAGTACAGTCGAACTCAGAAGTAGCTGTACATTTTAGTACCTTGTCGCAGTAACGTATTAAAAAAGGAGAGGTTTGAGTTAAGTTTATCAATATCTGCGTTATTTTTTATCACTAACATCTCATTACTGTCTCTGCCATGGGCGTGATAGTTATAGATACAGCGCGCCAGTAAATTCTTAGCTTAAACATAGATCATAAACTGTGACGCAAACATGTCAGTGACAATCGAAACCCATTCGAAAGCGTGGCGCTAAAAATCAAACAATCTAGAGCAGCGATTACGAGTATAACACTATCCCGCATTAGCATAGAAACGAGCCCGCTGATTACAAAGCGCGTACGCAAACGGCGCGAATGGGGATCACGAATCACGCGCACTGTAATTGCGTTCGGTCTCTTATAATCATAGAATATGGGGAGATTGATTGAATATTAAGCAGGGTTTTGTTGTTGGTATGTGAGGTTTGTACAGGCGGCCAAATAGTTCCAGTGCAGTAAAGTCGGTTGGATTAGCGAAAGAGTATGAGAGCGGGAGAAAGAGAAGTATAAACCCGAAGGTTGTTTTTAGAGATATATTGAACCCATTCTATTATGAACCTGTATTGAAAGAACATGACGTTAATTTCGTCTTTTTGAGTTATCGCTATTTCAAAGTGTGGAACCATGTCATTTTGTACGTAACTTTCATGTTTAAGATAAAAAAATTAAATGTATAATTAGATTTATATCTATAACTGTGTGAGTAATATTTAATTAGTATATTGCAAACTCTACATTTCGAGATTAATAACTATTATAATAGGCCGAGATTGTTAAAACCTGTCAGGCAATGAAAGGGAAAGAGCTATAGGAGTCATATATTCCGCCCATACTGCATGGAACTTGTCAGATTTTATAATCTCATAATAGGGCCTGTTACACAAAAAAAATGTCGCTGTAGTCGAAACTTTTAAAATAGAACACATCTTCTTATAATATAGACTTTATTGTTCAATGACATTTAAACGGAATTCAACCTTAGGACAGACCTGATGTTTGTCCGACTGTACCTATTGTAGCCTTAATTATAGAATAAGGTCACTACTTTGATAATGGTCTTGAGGGCAGAATAAGGTTACGATCGTATTTACTATTAACGTTGATCTAGAATATAAATGATTTTAAATGATTGAGTGCAGATGCTAAATCATGGAATGTTAATGTGTAATGATGAAGGGTATTAAAATGCTTGTGATTGTTAGAAGTTGTTACAAGGCAGAAACATTGACTAGAAACCTATTGTGGTGGACTGCCAACCATCTTGGATGGTGGAGATAATTTGGTGAGGAGAATTTAACGGTTATTTACCTACTTATTTATTTTCCGACTACGGCAAAGCAAAAAAGAGGATAAGGAATGTTATGATATTAGCAGTCTATTTCGAGATATCCTGTCATCGAAACCATTTGAAATTTATCATCCAAATGTTGACTTCACGGACAGACAGCCTAAAGTGAGTCTTATAATTATATTGTATTTTTACCAGACTGCCAAAGGAGATGGGTTTTTGAACCGAATGTATGTATAAATGTATGTATGGTTGGCCAGTTACAACAAGCTCGTTACATTGGTCTCAGAATTAAAATTAAAACATAAAACAATATGGCGGAGTTAAAAATTTACAAATGTTAAGTAACTAACATATATTAAGTACCATTTTCATCATACGATGTTAACCACTTAACATACGATTAGAGCGTTAATAGGTGTCAAAATGTATGCACTAACAGTCGATTAACATTGATTAAATTCAAAATCAACACATGCAGTCGGCTTTTAAAAATTGCTATTTGTTAGACATGTTAAATGTAGAATTGATGATATTTTATATTGATGATATCCAAGATCACGTATCCTACCGACCCTAGCTCAATTTGCTATCATGACCGGGAACTAGTTAGATGAATGAAGCAGTTCCATCGAGCTCCCCTGCTGTAAAGGACACGGCGAGCATAAATCAATTAATTTCGATGAGTAAATTGCAGCTGCAACTGAATCCGTTGCATCGCATGCGCCGGAACGTGCATTGATCGTAGGCGAATACCTGCGAGTTCGAGGTGTTGCCGCTAGATGGCGGTAATGTCGTGTTGGGAATATTTTAGTTTTGCAAAAGCTAGAACATTCCCAGCAAAAAAACACTTTGCAAACGAATTACTATTTAAAATAAACATTATTTTTCTGTCTAATTTTAATTTACCTAATTACTTTTACATTACATATAATAAATGCTCTACCTGAATGAGACGGTTAATTAAATTAATGCAAGTTAAAATTATTTTCTGTATACCTACTAGGGGCACATAGCTGTCGTAGGCAATTCAAGGACATGATGCTAAAGTGTTTCACATTGTTCCTAAAAGTTGATATCTCTGAAACTGAAATATACACAAACCTACCTGAATAACGTACTTAAAAAATCGTAGATGATTTCTAAAATAAATAGTAGAAATAATGAAGCCTTCGTCAATAAGAGTTACAATTTTATATAAGAATGTTTATGTGTGTGTATATTTGTAAGTTAAAATGCTTGCTTCTAATTCAAGGTGAAATCGTTAGACGGATTTCGATCAAACTTGGAATTGAGATTGCTTGTATCCTGAAATTATGCTACCCGAAAAAAAACACTGTGCTGTGAAATGGTCAGCGAAATGGGAGGTATACCGAATTACTAATTCTACGTCGACGAAGTCACGAGCAGAAGCTAACTGTCTATATATTTATCACTACAACTCTCTGAAATTAGGAACTAACACTAACTAAACATCATTACGTCATAGCACATAAAATCAAATCAGCCGAACAATCTCAGACAATTTGGTTAACATTCTTTCAGTGACATAACTTTGTTTGCGAGAGGAAAATGGCAATGAAACACAATTGCAATGGCCCACGTGTTGGCGAGCATAAATGACATTAATGGAGCAATGGAGCTAAGCGATGCGCGGGCGCTGCTGACGTCACGTCGCAGGGCTGCCTCTATGCGGGGAATAAAATTATTTGTAGATTTTTATTGTTTAATTTTTATTTTGGTAAGTGCGACGTGGTTAGAGATAACAAGTTAGCATGACGTTAATACAAATAAAAATTTAAGTACCAATTTCACTATACGATGTTAAGTTTAATCAATGTTAATCGACTGTTAGTTGATACATTTTGACAACTGTTAACGCTCTAATCGTCTGTGAAGTGGTTAACATCGTATGGTGAAATTAGTACTAAAGGTAGTTGGTTTACGTGTTAATTGAATATATTTTGTGCCCATAATAGTTACAAGCTTAAAGTTTAGTTTCAGATAAGCTTTATTTGTGTGAATTTGTCACCTGGTATTTTTTTTTATTTAACGAAAGCCTTCCCCATCTCACTATAACCTGTCACTAATACACTAGTAAACTTCTTGGCCTGGTTGTGCAAAATGTGGTTACAGAATTATAAAGAAGTCTTTTTTTAATGAAGGCGTGATGTTATGTATGTGTATGTATGTAACTCCAGCCTAAGTTTAGTTCAACCGTAAATTTACTTTTTTATATTCATACGAGAACAGAGATTTTTCGGTATAAATGGTAGCTAGATCCATTCCAAAGTGAAGTATTAACAAACATACTTACTCCACACACACTTACAAACTTTTACATTTATGCCTTATATTACAATATTACGGTGGCAAATTGTCGATTGCTTTCCTTATGACAATTGTTTTTTAGGATAAACAGCCTGATACTATCCAACGTTAAGCCCGTTTACTGAATCTCTACATTTCAATGTGAATTAAGGACAAATTTAATATTCGTATGTAAAGTAATTAATGAATTTCAATTTTCATTTGACCCTAGAACGTTACTACTAGACTATGTTTTAATTTAGAAAATTTATGCTGGTTATGTAAAAACATCTCGAAATAATAACAGTACTTAAAATGAACTTTTGGCACCCAGCGCGTGTATTGCTCCGTCCTGTGTGCGCTTGCGCGTGGGGAACTAATCCCATTATTGAATTATCACATCGCCGCCTGTTATCAGTTATCAGAGTATAACTACGAGTAACCTACTACTACTGTTTGGTGCATTTTTATAGCTAAAATAATTTTAAACCCGTAATTGGCTTATGATCTGTAATTACATAAATACATAACGTCACGCCTTTATTCCCAGAGTGGGGCAGGCAGAAGCAGAACTACAGAATTACCAACAACTCTAAAAAATCTGATCTGTAATCTGAATACGCCTTAATTTTAATTTGTGCTGTGGATTTATTGTTTTAATAAAATAATAAATTATTGCCTGTTCCATTATTAAAAAAAATATTTTCGTTCAGATTAAAATAAGCTATTTAGACAAATGTTATAAATTTTAAAGTTTGAGTGTTAGTTCGTAAACTCTTCATGCTGCAAAGGCTGTACGGATTTAGATGAAATTTGGAATGGAAAGCTATTATACCCTACATTAAAATAGCCTAGTTTTTATCCCGGAACATTTAAAATTTTCGACGGAATAACGATAATCACAATGTAAATTTAAAACTATCGAGCCCGATTTTGACGTATCTACGACCAGTGTCCGTCGGTCAGTCTGTCTGTCTCTTAGCGTATCTCATAAAACGCAAACTTTAGTTTGAGAGATCGACTAGCACTCAGCTGGTTTTTTATTGACGTTCATGAAGTTCGTATATTTGATTTGGTTTGTTGGTATAATGAGACAGCGGCGCGCGGCTGCGCCTGCGTCCTGTCTCGCGCGTGGGGCCTATAATCCCGTTTATGTAATCACGCGCATCAGCACCGCCGCCCATCCGCTTGCAGCGACCTTGACATACAACATGAACACGGTACATCTTACTTATCAATAGTCCAGGGCTGGAATTCTACAAGGTAATAACGATATCGTTTTTAACCTGTTTCCGTATTGTCAACGTTTTGATAACTCTTATGTCATTTACAATAATGGCAACTGTGACATAAACGATTCTTAAACGTGTCAAACACGATATCGTGTTAACGCACCTGAATAGAGGCCCTGGCACTCTTCGCGTTTCTATGAAACGATAACACATCATTTTATCGAATTTCACTTCATTAATGTAGTTTGGGACTAGGTCAATTTGTGTGACATTGTCCCGTGATATTATTATTAATTAACCAAACGTTTCATTGAACTCTATTTTCTGCTGAAAACATGATGTTTCCAGGATATCTTAAACATTAATTACGTAGGTTAGGTTATACTAGTTACCAACAAAAAAAAATACTCATGCGGCTATTAGCTATGAATATGAATGACGATACTCGATTTTTAGGTAAGTACCTACTTAAATAAATGTAGTGATACTATTAAACATCCTGCCAAAAACTTTGATGTACCTACTTACCAATGTTCTTATTGGCTGAAGAATATCACGTGGTTTTGTGGGTTCACATTTAGTTAATCTAACTTACAAAACACTGCAAAAAGGTGAA
The DNA here is from genome assembly GCA_949316455.1 of Acleris holmiana. Lineage (NCBI taxonomy): Eukaryota > Metazoa > Arthropoda > Insecta > Lepidoptera > Tortricidae > Acleris > Acleris holmiana. The sequence continues at coordinate 6,482,478 of OX438777.1, read as the reverse complement.
GATGGAATGCCTCTATGAATGTTAGTAATTTCACCGGGTGTCTTATCTCTACACAGCAATGCGAGCACTGCTGCTTGGCGGTAGGTTAAAGAATAAGATGGTAGCGATCAGGACAGACTGCACAAGGTCCTACTACCACTAAGTAATCACGCGCATCATCACCGCGCCTATCCGTTTGCAGCGACCATGACATACAACAGAAACACAGTAAGTACAGGGGGCAATTTTGAAGCTCACCGACGGAAAATGACTAACTTTAAAATCAATTTGTGCAGCGATTTAATTTACGAGCGGGCCCACCTTTTGGATTTGATATGATAGGGCGTTATGATATCAAATCCAAAAGGTGGGCCCGCTAGTTAGTCATTTTCCGTGGGTGAGATTCTTTATGCCCGTCGGCAAACTTCGTTTCTCTATGAAACACGAGCGATAAATATACTGTCAGGTGCGAGTGCGAGTGAGACAGCAACAGCTAGCCGAGAGGCACATTAAAAAATTGAAGCACTGTAATCTTTATTAGTCTTTGACATCCTTCTTGTGTCTTAGAAACCCTAGTGACAAATCGTCACTACTTTGAAAAAACGTCGTATCTCATATTTAGTGATGTATGATTTCAAACTTTTCTTCTTCATGTTAAAGTTTAAAATGATCCGTGCACGTTACTAAAATTAAACATATACGAAATTTTAAGTAAAAATTTCTACTCCTGATGTCCTTAATTTTTTGTTCGTTTAATTGTTTAACAGCCTATAAACAGACAAAATCTAAAAACGTTTATTCCTGATTACGCATCGTATTAATAGCATACTTTACTTAAATCTGGTCATATTCTATTTATTAAGCCACCTTTTTTTTGTCTACCTTTCAACAAGGAACCCTAGTTTTACCATTTCCGTCTGTCCACGTTTTTACTCATAGGCTTTTGGTACTATAAAGCTGTTATTTGGCATAGTTACTTTAAATTTCGCCGTCAAAATTCCAAAATGAAATTACTTTTGCCCGGTTTTTATAATGCATACATACATACATACATAACATCACGCCTTCATTCCCAGAGTGGGGTAGGCAGAGCTACAGAAATACCAACAACTTTAAAAAGACTTGTTGATCATTCTGTAACCACATTTTGCACAATCAGGCCAAGAAGTTTACATAATAGTGAATCAATTATATCGTTTAAGATTAAGGTATAAGCATGATCAACCAATAGCGTTATCCACTTGCTCTACTTAATCATTTTAAACATAACGTATGAATAGAGCTTTATAAAAACGCCTTTATAAATTCAACGTGCGAAATAAAACACCTGCGCGTGTCTGAATAGCACTCCACAGGACATTCCTGTTAGCGGAGAGGTTAAATCACATCCAGCCACTTATTTCATTACACGGCCTTACGCTATAAACAACCTAATTCAATCCAATTTAAAACAAAAACGGAGTTCCATTTTTGTTTTTTTTTTGTTTTTTTAACTTTGACAGTTCAAAGGCGTCGTTGTCGATGGCACAACGCTCGCAGCGCTCTTTGATGTTTTCGTGTGAGAACTGATGCTATCTAACTCGTTCAATATTTTTCATTTTATTCAAGATTCATCTTTAAAATATTGTTTTATTACCACCTCCTCATAAGCACAATTCATACCTGTATTTTTGGTTTTTATAGAGTGGCATATTATTTTTATTCCTAATGTATTGGTTGACCATAATCTGAAACTTTTAGTAGGTATTATAAAAAAAACTATTTGTTGTATTATAAAAAAAACTGTTTATTGAATTCCGTAATCTCAGCCTGAAAGATGAGATTTGACTCAAAAATGTATGTGTTTCATAGGGATATTATTTTTATTACGTGTAGTTTTAAAGGTTGTGAATTTTCAGTTATTCATGAGCTTCGTTAACGTTTATCTTAACTTAGTTTGTATTAAATTGAACTTATTAACAAAATTTGTACATTAAACGTAATGAGCGCAATATAACTGTAATTAGACGTTTTAACTGGAATTAATCCGATTGATTAATCCGAGTCTGAGCCAAATTAAGCGATACAAATACGATTTCGCTGCAAATTGTGTTTGCTCCCGTTTTCGAGCGAAACGCTGTTTGCTAGGCAAACACCGCTCATTGCTAGCAGCGGGTTTCTTTTAAAATATAACCTTATTTCATATAGCCTTTCTCGCGCACCTCAATTATAAAGTCGAGATGAACTGTTACATTCCTTGTTTTATTAGAATTATGTCGCAATAAGTATAAACAGACCTTACTAAGTTTTTTTCTCAAAATCACGTTAAATATTTTTTAACGTCACTCAAAATCCCGTTAAGTTTATCGTGCGGAAAGTTGGTTATTACGCACTAGTGCATTACAGTTTTCCATTTTTTTTAAATATAATTTTGTTTCAACTTCGAAGTCGTGCATCCAACCAAAGAGTTTGCATGTTCAACCACTTTTTGATTACGTCATTTAGCACTGAGACTATACATAGGTAATATAATTTAAAATATTCCAATTAAATACATGCATACATACAACCACACATAAAATGCATGTAGGTAATATTAAAAAAAAAACAGCTCTAATCAAGATGGCTGAATCTGAATTAGTATTACGAATGATTAGATAGTTGCGTATTAAGGTGAATTCACATTGCATTATGCCGCAACCGGGCCCAGCCCATAGTACGGCGTAATGTGAATCCACCTTTATGCATTACCGCTGGTTAATAGAGAATTATACTTTTTGATTTTTAAATATAGGTATTTAAATTACTGTGACTTTATTTTTTATTTGGCTGAATGGTCACAACCGTTGCCATTTCATAAAGTCTGTTTCAATTAAAAGTAAAATTGTCTATTGTAATAGTTTTATTTACTGATTTATTTTGTTTCATTGATATTTTTTCGCAAATGTATTAAAAAACGTCGTTTGATACACGTGCGGAACTGTCATTTAAACTCGTCCCGAGTCTTGTCCCTCGCTTGTAGTTAGCTCGGGCCAAGATACTTCGGGACTCGCGTAAAATGCTATGTGCCTAAAATGTTATCGAAATGTACTAAAATGCTCATTGAGATTTTTGGAAAATATTAGTGAAAACACGTACCTTACTTTTTTAATTACGTTACGCTACGCTGTTTTTGGTTCGCTCTGAATAAATACAATGAGCGCGTTTAACATTTATATTTCACCACTACGACATTTTTCATTACAAAATAAAGGCAAGGTAAATACTTATAGTTAGACACGTTTTCTTGCCAAGTTAATATAAGCTTAAGAAAACCATTTCACACATCCACACATATACAGGCAAGTGAAAACATTCCTTCCTTCTTCAACAGTCGAGTAGAAAGTAATCATTACGACTTTGACTTGAAGGCAAACAGTTTGGCTCAGTCTACATACCATAGAAAATTTGCTACGCGCATGCGTGGGTCCCGCGTCGGGCACGCCAGACCATCAATTCGAGCGAAAACGTAATTAATTTATCTGGCAAGCGCCTTAATGAGTTCAATTATCGTCGATGCTCGCCGGATCAAATTTGCGCTCGGTCGATGGACGCTTTGGATTGTGGAGCTTATTTACTGTGTTATACATTTAATACTTATATTGTCACATTAAACCTGAGATACCACATTGTTTACTCAATACATTAGGATATTTTTGTTTACTTGACGACACGGTGGTCTAGTTGGGAGTGACTCTGCCTCCGAAGCCAGCGGTCCTGTGTTCAAATCCCGGTAAGGGCAGATATTTGTGTGATGAGCGCGAATATTTGTTCCTAAGTCTTGGATGGTTTCTATATATATTTAAGTATGTATTTCTCTATTTAAGTATGTTTATCGTTGTCTAGTACCCATAGTACAAGCCCAGAGCTTAGTTTGGGACTAGGTCAATCTGTGTGACATTGTCCCCTGATATTTATTTATTTATTTACTTAGTCTATCAGTTGTTTACTATACTTGTTAGCAAAGAAATCGAGCCACTGTCGTTGGAAATTCGTAACTAAGTGGCTCGATTTTTTTTGCTCCTAAGTGTATTATTAATATTTCCATTTAATTTCAGTCATTAAGTAATTGTTTGTTTCCAACTGTCATTAGGTTAGTCAAATGTAATTATTAATTAGTTTACTGTTCCCGGGCTCACACATATAAAATCCGCTGTAGCTAAATAAATCAGTTCACACCCAAACGTCAAACTGGGTTTTACTCCACCACATAACAAAATTAACAACCGAAACTTTTTTATATACGAGTACAGTCAAGGGCATTTATATCTATACAGCCATCGGGTCAAATATATGTATACATGGACCTTATTGCCAGTGGCATAAAGGTGTATAGATATTTATGACCTTTTGGGACGTATATATTATATTTATGCCCTTGACCAATACTTAATATATTGTCCAGAATGTGTTTAAAAAATCAGATACGCTTTATGTCTCTATAATCTATTTTTAGGGTTCTGTACCCGAAGGGAGCCCAACGGGACCCTATTAATATGCCTACGCTGTCTGTCCGTCCGTCCGTCCGTCCGTCCTAACTTTAAACAGCTGTATCTTTGGAGCCGTAATAGATAGCAGGTTGATTTTTTTTTAGAAAATGTTACTACAGCGGATATAAAACAAATAATTAATAGTTAGAAAGTGAAGCATTTTCAATGCAGGCGTCTACTTGTACTTATTTACTTCTCAGCAAAACATAAACGAATCAATATTTATCTTAACAGGCATTTAACAAAAATTATTTTTATTGTATATAGGTACTCATCGATTCACACAGTCATGGACTTGTTTAATATAGCTCCTTTGCTGCACTTTTTATTGAAACGATTAGAAAACGAAAGCAAACGTAAACGTGAAGAAGAAATTCGTCAACTTGCAACACCTCAAAAATCAAATAGACCGTGTGAAAAAAGTACCTAGTTAACTATAACGATTCCAATGTTGTATGTCATATGAATTCCTCTTCAAAGCATCGATAGCACGGATATAATATGTAAATTCATTGTTATCAATTGAAACAAATTATTTTACGATTCAACAATACGATTCAGCCCGCTTGTTTCTAAACAATCAATAATATTTAATCACGGCGGTATCGGAGTTTTATAAAAGCTAATAGGGTTCAATTGGACGTTTAAATTAACTATTAATAACGGGTTACGGCAAACGGGGCGCGACACTATTCGTAAATCGAATACGTATCGAATTACGAATTGTTTTTTTGTGTGGGCACTTCGGTTATGGATCTATTGTTTACTATTGGACTATTGGATATGTTATGCCGGCTGTACACACTCGTCGAGAGTCTCGGGCCGAAGCCGATCGCGACAGGGACATGGCGACGCGATACGACTGCGAGCGAGACAAGACGAGAGCAGTATGTATACACACTCGCTCTTGGCCTGTCTCGGGGTGTCTCGGCGAATGTGTACAGTCGGCATTACATTGTCACCACACTTCATCGTCTTTGAATCAAATTTTTCGTTGCAGTTATGTACCTCGAGCCGAACTTTTTCCTTCTGTGTAAGTAACGTTAACGTGTTGCCATCGAGAAATGTACATAGTGACAAAGAACAGCGCGCTTGTGTTAGTACTTAAGTACTAAAATTTCCTAGCTTGAAATTTGACGTTGAGTTTTCTAGGTCTTGTTTAGCAAAAATACTTATGAAAAGGTAAATCGGTTTTAGGAGTTCGTGCTGGTGCTACGGATAGATTCCGTAAACGTATAGTAAGTACACGTTTTTGAACAGTAAAGGCGATTTAAAAGCGTGACGTTTAATTAAAATGTTCGTGCTACTGTCCCTCTAAAACATTCAAAAATCATTCGAGGGGCAAAAATACCTCCTGTACTGCACGCTTTCGGCACGAGATCGGCCAAACGGCTCTGTGCGTATTCTCGCTCTTACGGGCGATGTTTCTGACAGGCAGAGAGAGGCAGGGGTACATGAAAATGTGATTCGACGTCAATAGGTTTAAGGAGTCCTTAAGTGTCCAGGTATTTAAAAATGAAATACCTAATAAGTTTAAAAGAGTAAATGATGGCTTGGTTTTTGTCAGCACTCGTTTTGTATTTCGGTATTATAGTACAAAGGTTAAGTCAGTCAGGCATTTCGTCGAATTTGACTTCATCAATTTTTCATTGTATCGAACGCTATTTTCTGCTGAAACCGTGATGTTTTTTAGGGTATGTTAAACATTAATTACGTATATAGGTTAGGTTAGACTTGTGACTACCCAAAAAAAAAACTCATGCGGCGAGAAATACCGAATGCGATGCAATGAAATTTCTGCGTAACGGTACGTTCGATGAAAAGTTATACGATAAAATGATACACGAAATGATGAAAATTATAGTGACACTTTCATGCAATAACTTTTGACGCTCTTATGCTCCGTCGGCGTCGCGCCTGCTGGGGCAAAAGCTTTTTGAGTGGGAGTCATCAGGCCATTAGTGTCAGAAGTTGGGTCGGTGTTTATTATTAAGTAAGTAAATCTTATTATTTTAGCAGATTTGTCATATGACTGTCTTTTTGTAAATAATACACGCATTCCATGAGCTAAGTCTTGAACTTTCGATGTTTTACGCAATGCGATTACAGCACTACCAACGTTTCAAATGTTTTTTTGCAAATACAATAAATATATTCAACTTCAAATAGATTACCTTCGGCGTTACCCTTCAACTCGTGCGCATCCCGAGTGGAGCCGATCAATTACGAACAATTACCGACGACGCGGCGCAATGATACTTCTATTGAATAAGCTTGGCATTCTGTTGCGATATGCCGTAACGACTAACCATTCCTGGACCTTTGAACTAGTGTTTCCTATTTAATAACACAGATCAAACTTTTCAAAACCAGCAAATTTCATCTTTAAATATGAATATAATTAAATTAAATTTTACGTATTTAACTATGAAAGAAAAAGAGGTGTATAAATGAACTTTTAAAACGTGCTACTTGTGCAAAATGTGGTTACAAAATTATCAACAAGTCTTTTTAGAGTTGTTGGTATTTCTATAGCTCTACCTACCCCACTCTGGGAATGAAAACGTGATGTTATGTATGTATGTATGTGTTTTAAAATTAAGTATATTTTACGGTACTACTTTTATATGATTAAAATGACCTAAAACATATCGATTTTTCTTTACAGTTCCTAAACAGTTCTTTACAGTTCCTTTTGATTGTCTTTACAGGATCCAACCACCGCTTCAGCTGTTCACTATTCCTTACGCATAAATTCTTGTATCCCTATTGTTTGAATAGTAGCACAATCCCGTTAATTCCACACTTATGTATAACCGTCTCAAACAACTCAATTTGCAACTGCTCCGGTATTCACAAAAGGACAGAGCCCCGTCCGGAGCGTGCATATAATTGGTGCGATGGGACTATTAGCAGAGTGAGCGATATATTGGCAATTATGAATAATCACTTTAAGTATAACGAACTGCGATATTCGAAAATACTTCGATATGCAATCGGTTTAATGGCGATAGTCCAATTCGAACGGGGCCTACTACGAAAATCGAAGTTTGAAGTCACTTAATTTATGTCTATTGCTTATTCAGATAATGAGAAAAGTGGTATCTGAACTTTCGTATTCAGTGCTTTGTTGTAATCGTGCTCTTGATTCTGGCGGCATTATTAAGTGTATATTATGTATTTTATAATGGGCTCGTCATTTCTGAACTAAGTACGTACTTTGGCCAGCGACGGCAGCGAGTCGTGTCTCAAGTTATTAATTTACTTTGTTCACAGGGCAACAAGAATTAGATACCTATATTAAAGAAATTCACAATATGTATACCTGCTTGATTTTATTATTATCCTCATTCTTTGTGACACGACACCCTGTCCAAACTCTTCATCTACTTAGTTGTGCAATTGCAGATAAATATATAACACGAAATAGCATACAAAGGCAAGTTCATATTTATTTAACATTGTTCTGACTTTTTAATTCGGTAATAATTCATTAGTAGTAGTAGTAGTCATAGTAATGCATTGTCGAGTTGCTTCGATAAATCATTTAGTCACTTCATGTTGAGAAGATATAGACCTACTCCTATTAAAATACCTCGGGTAACTAAAATAAATTGAAGATTCAATTTCCATTTCCGAATTAGTCTCACACGAGAATAACTCCCCCGTTCGGGGCGGATCGAGTTAGAGCCGAACTCGAAGGCTTTTAATATCAACTTTAAACTAGCTTTGCATAATGTTGGAGTTAATGTAAGTTGCTGGTAATTAGATTGACGTTCGAGCTTAGTTTGTTAGTTTCAGGATACGGAACATGGCGGGACGAGTTTATGGAATTCCATGCAGGTATAGATTTGTCGTTGCGAGTTGTTCATGGGTAACATGAGAGATTCTTGCATGTAGTATGCAATATTTATATGTAATAAAATGTAGTTACAGAATGTTGAGTTATCTATAAGAATCTATTACATTTGAGTACTAGCTGGTTTTCCCCTTTTTGTCGGCTGTACCTAGAGTACACTAAGTTGCATGATCCCGAAAAGTTATAATGCCGAATTAAAAGAAATACTGCTTTTTTCATAATTACAAATATACTTTTTTGATTATTAATACCTATATTTTATAATTTATTTGTTTTCGATTTTTATAATGCTTCCCTTTTGTTCAACAGAAAGTGGGTAATACTCCGTAGCTCCGTCGTGTTTGGGCGCCACAGGATCATAGTTGGTACGTAACGTAACCTATTTATGGGATTTTAAAAATAAATAGTTAATACGCCTTCGGAACAATAAAATTCAGCCAAATAAATATTTCGAGATTCCTTAGCTAAATTGACCCACACACTTAAAGGTACTTTTACCTCGTATTGTATATAATTTCAGTGCTGAAATTCTGCATATATGCTGAAACGATAAAGAATTTAAAAAAAAAACAATAGTTTAATAATGTATAACTTTAGCAACCCCTAAATTAGATCCGATACAGACGCGACGAAAGTCTGATTCATCTAGACATTGGCGCCACAATAACATATCAATACATTGGGCAGTAATTGAACTCGCGTCGCCTTATTGGCCTTTATTGCGTTAGTTTACTGTTTCTGATTGAGACGGTGCTGTGACGCGCGCCGTGATTGGACAATTGGTGCACAAGTATTGATGAAGAAATTTTGAGTTACAGCCAATTAATTAAGTTATTCACATATAACTAGCTACCCGCGCTTGCTTTGCTTTTGTTTATATGAGTATTTTCAAAACACATACAAAAACCAGAAAAAACTGTTGATTATAGCGAATAACTGCATTATATTCCGTTGCGTAGTTTAGAAGAAGTAGTGGAAAAATAGACAGACACAACATAGCGACATTGTTTTATAGTTACTTACTAACTATTTAGAGGGTAGAAGTCGTGTAAGTTCAATCTGACACGGGCAAGGTGAACTAAAGAGCAAGGTTTAACAAGTTTCCACTTTTCCTGTTTGTCTATGCGTCCTTTCTTAAACAATATTTGGTTCTGATCCGTTTCTTTATCAATATGCAATCCTGCTTACAGTGTCCTGAGACATAGTTAAAAAAGGAATAAGGAGACAAATCAATAGCTATATGTATAATTATAAAACAGTAGGAAACCCTGATCGTCAGTCATCTAAAAAAATGCTTAAGCATGAGTCTTATCAAAATGATAAATCTGACCAAATCTCCATTTTTACAACCTTTCAATAAATAACTACATGATCTATCATGCTCATATTTTATTGTGCCTTTTTGAATTAGAAAATAATTCTCATAAGAAAATGTATCAACATTTTAGAATCCAATGTCGGAACGGCGGCAACATTAAGGCGAAGGTAATAAAAACTTCAGTTTCGCTTATCTTTATTTACTTTAAGGAGAAGTGGTGCACAATTGCAGTTTTTTTTTTAGTTTTACCAATTAAATCTAAAAATAATATATTTCAGGAAATAATATACACTAATTAATAACAAATAACGATACGTCACCAAAAATGCCAAATTCTTTAATGTAGGTGTAACTTTTAATAATATTGAGAGTTTGGCCGTCGGATGAAATATTACATGAAAAGATTAAACGTTACATATTTATTTCCACACACATCCAAAGAGTACATTTTCTTTCGTGCTAAGAGCTACGAAACTTTCTCAAGCGTAGCACGCGCTACGCCGTAGAAAAGATATTATAGCGGAGATTTTATAAGATTTTATAAGCCATCACTTTGAAGGAAATAAAAATGGTTATATTCTTTTAATATTGAAAGGACCGTTGACCCATCATTGACGCTTATTTAATATGAAGTTGAAAAGACCCCGAATTCATCAATATTCAAGTTATATATAACATTTAAAGTTAAAAACGGCCAGCACAAAATTGTGCATATAGAATTTTTGGTTAATAATAATATTAGTAAAAGTTTCCAATTTCAATAATATCCTTACAAGTAAAAAAACTTTTATAAACCAACTTCACACCTTATAGGCTAAATTACCCGTGTCCAAATATCAATCAAATAAAAACACCAACTGCAAACACAAATCCCGAAATTCCAATTACCTTATTAGCTTCAGAGAATATTTTGTCGTTTTGTGGGCGGGAGCGTTCCCGCCAACTCCGTCCGAGAAGCGATCACCGCGCGGGCATACACCGAAGCAGCCGCGCTCGCCCGAATGCGCACGAACACTGCCGACAAGCACCGACTCCCGAAACCGCCCTCGGCAAACAAAACCCCACCTAAGAACCATTTTACCCCCCCCTCGCCCTGATTTAATAGCGAGCGCGGGCACTGATTCACTTAACCGAACGCAACTACCAACTCCCTCGATCTCTCTCCCTCCCCTCTAACCCCGATATCTCTATCTCCCACACACGTGCCTAAGAAACAAACGAGCGAGCGAGATGGTAGCACGCAGTTCTTTCCAACTCGATTTGCATGTGAGCAAACTTTATGTCCTCGTTTCGTAAATTATTTATACGTTCGGAAATACTTTCGGGCGAAAAAGATTGCTCGGAATGAAGTGACCGGTATTACGGCTGACGCTAACCGAGTTGTCTCTGATCCGATCACTTCGTTAATTCCTTCTAAGCGGCATTTTGTCATGTTTTTTAATCTCCTTTGTATTTATAAATTCGTTAGGGTTTATGGGAAATCTCTTCCGAGTTGTTTTAAGTTTTTTTTTATAGTAACGCAAGGTATTTTTTTTATGTATTAATCGAAAGTTTAATTAGTAATTATCTTTTTTGTATAAAAAATGTCTAATTTTTATTCGGGTTATTTATATTCCAAACAAATACACTTCTAATAAAATGATAAACAAGATTTATAAAGGTAAATTTACTCTTCTAAAACTAATATTTAATACCTTTACTGAACCGTCGTAAGTTTAATCAAATTATGTTAAGTTTTGGGCTGACTCAACAGGGCCACGGTTTGATCTCCAAATTGCTAATTATTACACAGGAAAAGCGTTAAATAGAACGTGTCCGTTTCAAAACTTTTTTACTTCACTAACAAATTAACATAATACTTACAGAAATTTTAAAACCTTTATCAGAGCAAAAAATCTACTAACTTTGTAACCGACTTGAAAAACGGAGAAGATTCTTTCCTTTATTGTTTATGTAATTAAAGCTGTAGTTGGACGAAAAAATCTACTGTCTTTTTTAATGCAATAACCTAAAACTTGTGTTTTTAACTAATTACATATTTATAATGCTATTTTGCGTTATAAATGTTGCACCTATTTTGTTTTAGAAATGATCGGTGTCATTGTCATCGTGAGGGAACTTATTTTCGAATAATTGAAAAATTTATCATATTTTCACAATATTGGAGTAATATTTAATTACTAACTACATCTTGAAGAAACTGTACACATCTATGAATACACATACCTACCTACACACATCAAAAATGTCCAAGGATCAAAAAAAACCCCACCTATTTTTGATATTTTGTAATGTACTGCGAACATCAAAATTATTAAGGGAAGTTTTTATCTTTAGATATATTTTTGATGATAATAGATAACAATTAAGAATCTCACTGTAATAATGAAGTAAAACAAAAACATACGACGTTTTTAATTTCAAACGAGTCGTTTTTATGTTGCGTTTTAATACTATTGTGCCGAGTACGATAAATAAAATAATATCGCAGGAACAACAAATTAACGAATAACCCATTAACATAATACTTTTAGAAGGTAAACAGACGTAACTCGATATCAAAGAATAGGGTTAATAGTAACGTCATTAGCGGTGTCCGAGCACAAGTGAGTTTCGGGACCGACGACTACCGAATTCGGCCGAACTGAAAATTCAGTCGACGTGAATTCGAACGTGACGCGTGCCGGTTGTGTAATAGACCCTTAATAGTCTAAGGCCCGTATTAATAAACTGATATCGGTTTAAATGCCCGTCTCAAGATACGTCAAAAATGACAGTTTTCTATGGTTTTATGTTTACTTTAACGTATCTTGAGATGGGCATTCAAACCGAGACGAGTTCATTAATACGGCCATAAGATCCGAGTAAACAACGACCTTCACTGAACGTGTTAATGGATGAAAAGTATTATATATTAGATTAAATATGATAAAAAATATATTGCAAGTGGGGTTGACTATTAAATTTCAGTCGAATAAAATTAAAACCATTTTTATTTTTCTATATTACCGCTTCTGACAGCATGATTTTCGGGTATGGCCATAATCTTGGAAATCATCTGATCTATCCAATCCGTTATTCTTTTATTGTTAACTAAAGGACGCCCGCGACTTTGCGTACAATTCTTTTCCCACATTTCCCCCTATTTTAATTCCTGGGGATGAATTTCCAAAAATCCCTTCTTATTGCATCCCTATTGGACCTGAAATTTGTATACAAATTTCAAGTCCTTTCAAGGTTTTGGCTGTACGTTGATCGATCAGCCAGTCAGTTTCTTCTTTAATATATTAGAAGATAGATGCTCTTAATGTTCTTGCTTACGAGTATGCTTGGTGCAAACGAAGCAGAACAGCTTTTTATGTTCGTGTGCATTTTGACGACACGTTAGCCTAGGTGGTAAGGACTCTGCCTCTGAAGCTTGCGGTCCTGGGTTCAAATCCCGGTAAGGGCAGATATTTGGATGACGAGCGCGAATATTTGGTCCCGAGGCTTGGATATTTTCTATGTATTTCTCTGTATAAGTATGTTTATCGTTGTCTAGTACCCATAGTACAAGCCTAGAGCTTAGTTTGGGACTAGGTCAATTTGTGTGAGATAGTCCCCTAATAATTAATTAATTAAATTAATAATTATAAACAACTTTTTTTATCTCTTTCTGCATAACGACTCTCTTTCTACGACTTTTTGATCAGCTTTTAACTTACTTTTAGTTTAATTGCTTCAGGTGTGGTCTTTCACAAAATGTTTCCAATAGTTTATATCGAGCAAACTATTCGAAAAAGCTCGCTAAATCTATTACATTTCCATTGAAGCTGGAGTCAGGTTAATGGCTGTATCCAATTAGCTGACATTCTATTATCCCGGGTTGCTGCGCGTGACTTCTTTGCTGATCACCCACCTGGCTAACTTTGTAGGTAGAAAACTTCTCTAGTTTTTCCAGCGTTACAAGACCGGTTATTACGTATGAACTGCGTGCTCCGACGTGTCTTGACTCTGGTCGTATTTCAACGCTGGTCAACAGATTGTAGGTAATGCTCGCATAATGCCAACGAGAAGCGAGTCCAGTTATTATTTTTGGCGAGGTTAGAGAGGAGGTGACGTGAGACTATGACTTCTTTAATAGAAAAACAGGGCTTTAGGGTTATTTTCTTAATCTATTCAACCAAGGTGCCAAACCCCCACGAACATGTGATTTATTTGCACTAACAGCCCCCTATTTCTCCATCCTGACAATGACAGGTGACAGATGACATTTCAGTGTACATGGTGCAGCTTATATGAAACCCAGTGATGTTTCAGCGTGTTAACTTTGCAATGTATACCGAATTGTCACCAGTCAGGTGTCATTGTCAAGATGGTGAAATAGGGGGCAGGTCAAACATTGACAGTCAGTCCATATGGACCATATCCAAACGTAGTCAATCAAAATCAAAATACCCCACACGACCAGTCCTACTAGTAAATGGGGTTTTATTTTAAATATTACGATTTATCATTCTTCAGTCGAAAATTTGAAATTAAAGACAGTTAGATATCAACGTCTTTAACCATTTGTATTAGGCTTAATTAAAAATACTTAGTTCCAAACGTTATATTGTTTTAACCGTAATGTTGTATGTCAACAAAATGTTATAAAAATATATGATATAATTTACGCATTGTCTAGCAGTTCTAGCGCATAATATGAACCTTATTACAAAGCACTAGAACACACAGTCGCCTACTACACAGGGCCGAGGCACGTTGAGCCCGAGGCCAACAACTATTACGGCGAAAAATGCATAGTTATAGAACACCGCGAATATTATATTCGTGGTGGTAGGACGGTGTGCAGGGCCGTCCGGATCGCTACCACCATCTTATCCATTAACCACCCGCCAAGCAACCGTGTTCGCATTGTTGTGTCCCGGTGTGGGGATAAGACAACCGGTGAAAATACTAGCATAGAGGCATTCCATCTTAGTCCTCAGGGTTGGCAACGCATTTGAGGTCTTGGGATTATAGTCTTGAGAATTCCAATGTCTATGGGTCTCAGATTCCACTTACCATCAGGTGGCCTGAGTGCTCGTGTGCTTTCTCCTTAACATAAAAAAAAAAAAGTATATATATATTTCTTTCAGAAGATGAACGCAGTTAAATCGTCATAGTTGTAGTGGGTAGTAAGGTAAGGGTAACACAATGCTCGAATCCTTTCGGAGCAGTGGTCCATTTTAATATCTAATTATCAAGAATCAGAATCAGAATCAGAATAATCTTTATTCAAGTAGGTTTACAAATAATAAACTCTTTTGAAACGTCATAGTAGCGACTTAGCCTAAATTGACTGCAGGTTCAAATCGCGACCGATCAGAGAAGAACCTGTAAGAAACTCTGTCGGATGTCTTTTTTTTTTTTTCGACGTTCGCAACCTTTTGTCGTAAGGACTAAACATTTTATTACAAGCAATTCAGTCCCAAGCATTGTTATCATTAATATAGTCTTTAATACAATAATATGCTTTAGAAATTAGTTTACGCTTAACGTAACTCTTAAATTTATTTACTGATAGTTCAGTAACATTACTTGGGAGCTTATTATAGAACCTAATACAATTACCAATAAAAGAGTTTTTTATTTTATGGAGCCGCGTGAAGGGCACTGCGAGCTTATATTTATTTCTGGTATTAACATTATGTATGTCACAGTTCTTTCTAAATTTAGCGATGTTTTTATGAACATAAATAATGTTTTCATAAATGTATTGACTGTGCATGGTCAATATATTAATTTCTTTAAACTTATCTCTAAGCGAGTCTCTCTGGCCCATCTTGTAGACAGCACGAATAGCCCTCTTCTGCAGAACAAAGATGCTATTTACATCAGCAGCACTACCCCACAGTAAAATACCATATGACATAATACTATGGAAGTAACTAAAATAAACTAATCGAGCGGTATCTAAGTCTATTAATTGCCGAATCTTATTAACTGCAAAAACTGCTGAACTGAGTCTACCCGCCAATCCAGCAAGATGAGGACCCCATTGGAGCTTGGAGTCTAACGTTATACCAAGAAACACTGTATCATTAACTAGGTCTAGTTTGTCATTTTTAATAGTTACAGTAGTTTGACTATTTTTCACATTAGTAGTCATGAACTTTATACATTTCGTCTTTTTTTCATTCAGTAATAAATTATTAACACTAAACCAATCGACTACTTTTGATATAGCATTGTTTACATCGACATTAAACTGCTGTTGTCGTTTAACTTTGAACACAAGTGACGTATCATCAGCAAACAATACTATATCATGGTTGTCCTTTATAAGGTAAGGTAAGTCATTTATGTAGATGAGGAATAAAAATGGACCCAATATTGAGCCCTGTGGTACGCCCATTGAGACCAATGACCCAGGTGATCGTACTCCATTCACGTCTACCCTTTGTATTCTCCCGTATAAGTACGTTTTTATTAAGTTTAGCGCAGTACCTCTAACTCCATAGTGGTGTAGTTTCCTGATCAATGTGTCATGGTTAACGCAATCGAAGGCCTTGGACAAATCACAAAAAATACCTAAAGCATCCTGTGACCCTTCCCAGGCATTAAAAATGTTTTTAATCAACTCAACACCAGCTTCGGTTGTCGAGCGACCCCGAGTAAAACCAAATTGTTTATTGTGTAATAAATTATTATACCGAAAATGTTCCGCTAACTGTGACAAAATCAATTTCTCAAATATTTTACTGAAAGTGGGTAGTATGGATATTGGTCTAAAATTTGTGGGGTCAAAAGTACTACCCGTTTTGAATAATGGAATTATCTTACTATGTTTCATAAGATCAGGAAACTCACCACAATCAACACAGTGATTAAATACGACCATTAAGTCAGATGCTATGACTTCAATTAAGGATTTGAGTACATGGACCGACACTCCCCAAAGGTCACTGGTTTTCTTTATATTGATTGAGTTGAATGCCTTAATTACATCCAAGGCAGTAACGCGCTTGAATTCAAAGTATATACTGCATTCAGGCACGTTATCTTCTAAAAGTACAATGGCAGACGCAGGCGAAGAGTTCAAGCACTTAGTCGTGGACACTGGTATATCGGTAAAAAACTTTTCAAATTCAATTGCGATATCTGGATTGGAATCTATTATTTTACCATCTACTTTTAAACGATAGTCGTTAATGTTCTTTTTTCGGCGACCTGTTTCTTCATTAATTATTTTCCAGGTCGTTTTAATAACATCAGAACTATTCAAGATTTTGTTACTTAAAAAATTTCGCTTAGTTATACGGCAGTCTATCTTGAATTGCTTAGAATACTGTTTGACATGTTCCTTAAACTCCTCACTCGCGTTATACCTCCGTTCCTCATATAGTTGATACAGTAGTCTTCTACGCTTATGTAAGTCCGCAGTAGCCCAGTCACTGAAAACCTTTGCACCACCAACCACAACCGATTTGGATGTAAATACTGCGTTAAATTGTTTCATGAATGTGTGAAAGAATGAGTTGTACATGTCATTGGGTCCCTTATCAGTTGTTAGAAAGGGCAAATTATGCACTAGGTTATGTCTCATTCTTTCCACACGGTCTGCAGTTACTGGCACAAAAGTAATTTCTTTTTTTGGAATATTATTCGATACGGACTTGAATTTAATTAATTGACCCAAATGATCCGATTCCAGGTTGCTGATCACACTCTTACCAATAGGAATTATATCAGTAAAAATGTTATCAATACACGTGGCGCTAGTGTTAGTAACTCTAGTTGGCTCCATAAAAGTATGTGTCAGGCCGAAAGATTTGAAAAGATTTATTAATCTTTTGGTTAGTGGACTGTTTTCTAAAATATTTACATTAAAATCTCCACATATAATTGTTTTTTTTCTCGAATAAGATAATTTTATTAGAACAGTTTCCATAATCTTCTCAAAAATTTCGAAATTGCCTAATGGTGGCCTATATACACATACAACTATGAATTGCTCTAACTCTATTGCAGCGAGTTCTAATATTCGTTCAACAGATAAGGACACAATGTCCTTACGGTCTTTAAATTTTAATTTATTGTTTAATATGATTAACGACCCGCCATGTATCGAGCTATTTCTTGTAAATAAACTGCCGACCTGGTGGTTGATAAAATTAAACATAGCTTCGTTACTAGTTAGCCAGTGTTCCGTTATACATAAAATATCAATGCTATTACTATTAAGAAATAACTCGACTTGCAGGTCTTTACTCCTTATACATTGAATATTCTGGTGAACCAGAGTGATATAATTAGATACTTTGCTGCTAAATTTGTCCTTATATTTATAACAAATTTGGTTGCCAGGGTTGAGCTCCTCTGTTGTCTTGTGATTTAATTTAAATGATTGATAGTAATTGGAACATGTTCCAAAAACCTGTCAGGTTGCTGAATAGCAGCAGGAGCTTGCGCGGAGCTCCTTTTTCTGGGTGGATTGGCCCTTCGGGCCTGCTGAAGAACTAAGATAACCTAAACAGACCTCATATTTATGATGCTAATTTTGATCAATTGGACAGAGCAGTTGGACCACTGCCCCTACACTGCTCGAATGTTTTTATAAGTACAAATAAATTAGATATAAAAGTTATTTTCTAAATTTGTGTTTTTATGGATCGATATGTGATGGCATGTCTATCTATGGGAAACCCGTGAAATAAGTTAAGTTCATATCAAATGTGTAACTGAGTACGTTACTCACCAATAAACATTATGTTTGACGAACTTCCACACAAATAAAATGTATCTTAGTATATTTTTCATCTAATTAATTTTAAAAAATAAGATATGAAAAGTGGATACATCTATTTAAATTTGATTCAAATTATGCTATTTTTAGTGGAACAAATAAGGATCAATACGGAAATTAAATAAACGGCATGTTAAAAGTTTGACCGTCATAAATATAATGTAAAAGAAAGGCAGAAAGGCAAAGTAACGATTTAGCCATTTCATTCGTTATTTTTATCGTCGTGCTGATATATGACTCAATTAGGATACATAGATACATTATAAAAGTGCTACAATATTTACAATAGGTATCATTATATGAAAAACATTTTAAGCAATACTGCTGTCTGATCCACATAACCTTTTTTATAAGAATGTAAGTTTTTATAAATCATCATTAGATTAATTCGTACAAAAGACATCAAATTGTTCTTTGTGAAATATTTAGTAGGAGTTAAAAAAAACTATGAAATGCAAAAGTAACGAATCCATTATTATGCTCTTTGATACATATATTTATAATACATACTTGCTCGTAGCTATTCTCTTGAAAAAAAACACGGATTTCGTAGTTAAAGAAGCAACGTAGGCTACGACGTAGAGGTAAGTACGAATAATTGTAGAACTCTGAATCAATTGCTTTGCCTGTTGTAGTTACACCCTGTATATATGACTCTGACTGTACCCTATGTCCTTCTCCGTTCTATCACTGTACGAAATGCCACGTGGGCTGGGATTCTACACGGTAATAACGATATCGTCTTTGACGTGTTTCCGTATTGTCAACGTTTTGATAACTCTTATGTCATTGATAATATTGGCGGCCGAGTTAAAAACGATGCTAAAATACGTCAAACACGATATCGTTTTAACGCAGTAGAATAAAGGCCCTGTTGAATCGTTTCCGTAAAGGAGGAAGAAAGCAAAAAAAATAGAAACAAACATACACTTTCGTACTTATAATACAGGGTGTTAGGCAGATCGTGTGCCAAAAGAATACGGCGGGTAGCTAGGGTTACCTGCAACACAGTTTAGGTTTTTCCACGCAGCTAAGTTTTTTAATGAATCGCTGTTCAAGTAGGTAGTTTATTATGCAATGAAGTCGGGAAAAAATAAATAGGTTCTTTTTGGTTGTAAGTTGCGTATTGAATATCGTTAAAGAATAATTAGCGGTGAAAATAAATGTTAACTTTGACTACCGTTTTTTATCATTGTAGATAACTTTTAATGTTTTTTTTTTATAATTGTTTGTTAAATTAACTTGTTTTATTGAGTGCATTTATTATCAAGGATCGTTAACTGCGAGCGAAATCCATTGAAATGACGTATGACAACCAGTTAGGGATGGCGATGGTTCTAAATTGATGAACTAAAATATTATGTACTAAAATAATACAAATAAATATAACTGAACAGAATCTGAATCTCAGTGTAAAGTTATTATTACAGTTAAATGGTAAATTTTTGTATTGTATTTACATTTTTTATCCAAAACTCTCCAAATTTTTCACTTGGGACAGTGAGTAATAATTTTCGCAAATACGATGGCGAAACAACACAAATAATACAATCAGTCTTGCAGTTACCTGAAAAAAAAGACTTAATTGCTTGTAATCCCACAAATCTAAAGTTTTTATGGAGATCGAAAAATATTACTTCGTTTCTGACAAACAAAATAATTAAATTAAATAATACAGTCCTTTTATGTGCAATAGTTTCTGATTAGCGGTCTATTTTGATGACTAACAGTTGCATTACGTATTTGCTGTCAATAAATCAGGGCAGGCTACATAGTTTAGAATTTTAGATTACCTCGATGATCAAGGTTGCATTGAAATTTTGCAACCTAGACACAGAACCTAGAACCTAGATCAGTGTTTAGGTGACCTAGACACTGATAAGTATAATATAATGATATTAATGATAAATAAACACATTCCTCCATACATATCAATAAGTAGCATAACTGACGATTCGAAAGTGCTTGTTTCTAAGCCTACTCAATAAATAATTTTTGCCTTTGACTTGACTTGACTGGGTAGCAACCCTAGTACTTCAATGGATTTCGCTCGCAGTTAACGATCCTTGTTTATTATATATTGATTTATTTCATAAAGTTAATTCACTTAACTTCAAAGAAGTAATAGGTGATATAAACCACCTTTTTAGAGAAAAACCAATTTTTTGGCAGAAAATTCATAGTGATTCTAGACATGTGATACAGGGTCATGCCGTAGCGAACGAGCGAAGCGAGCAAGCAAGATTTATCGAGGCAAAAGCGACTCGGATAGTTTAACGAATATCAACGGACGGAGCGTAAGGTACTTTTTTGGTTATCCTATAATTTCATAACAAACTTTTCACAAATGATTCATTTCACAAACATCATTTGACAACCCGCGTTTTTTCCGAAACTGTAAATAATTCTGGTTTTATTTCAGGACCATCGTGTAGAACCCTATAGGTTAAGTTAAATAAGTTTTATAAAAATCCTGAAATATTTGTAGTTAAAGATAAAAAAGGGGTTGGCATATGAATAGGTTGCGAAACGATACATTTGTCAAAGATTTGTCAGCGAAAAGGCAGAGGACCATTTTTTGTAACAGTATAGAGTAGTTGAATTTTTCACAGAAGATATATTTTTATTGCCGCTATAACAACAAATACAAAAACCGAATAAAATAAATATTTAAGGGGGGTCATACAACAAAAGTTATTTTTTTGCCGCCTTTTGCTGGATCTAAATACAGACACCGTGGTTGTATAGATAGTGGTACCCTTCGTGCGCGAGACAGACTTGCCCTTGGTCGGTTTTAAAATCTTTTCAAAGCAGCTTATTAACGATATTAGGTTATTAATTGACAATTTCATTAATTCTACGAAATAGGATAATGTTCAAAATTAAATAGACTTTGGTCTTTTGAGATAAAAGCCTACTCGTATGACCATCAAAGGCAAGCACAGGACGTGTTTACATGGTGTTGGTTGGTATTTACATCATAGGGATGTCTATTTTCCCTTGATTTGACGGTCAAACTGTACATACATTTTCAGTATGAAAAAATCAATCTGATACTACTGACAATTATTTTGTTTTCATTTCAGGAAAACAAAATATCCGAAATAATCCCTCTGAAATTCGTAACAAAACAATAAGACGACATTATTATGAAATATTCTCGGACAATCCAAAATAAGCTGTTTAATACTTTATAAGCAATCGTTTCAGCGTCTGATTCTTTAATCAGAGCGCTGATTCAAAATTTACTTGTCTTGTATACTCTCTCGCCGAAGTCGCCAATTTATCTTTGCATTTGCGAGGAGACAAAACCAGCGCATTTTAAGCTTTACGACGTGTGCAATAATGTTATGCGAGTAGTTCTGTAGTTGTAAACAAAGGTTAGTGGAGGTGTAAGTGACAATAAAATGGAAGCTTAGCTCTCGGGGCCGTCTTCAAGTGGAACGGCGCGAAGTCGCGGGAGGCGACAGACTGTAGCTGTCTCGCTCCGGCGCGTGCCGCTGCGTTCCGTTTTACTTGTTGTCCGTCGCTCCCCCGCTACATAATTTATTTTGAGCGGGCACACTTAAAAAATTGGCTGCGCGGTGCTGTAAGAGTTTAGCTGGAAAATGGATTTTGCGGAGGACGTTACAAAAATGATAATAATATGGTAAATGATTTCATTTGAATTGCCGTTTTGGAGTAATCGTCGGGGGTGTAATGGCGCGTGGGACGCTGTCCGCTATTTTCATTTGCTCGCTGAATTTATTTTCGCTCTTTATTGCGCTGTTGGCTTTTATCGCCTTTATGCCGGCCCCATACATATTCAACGCCATCCTGTCTGAATGCTTTGACAACTTTGTCTGTTGCTGACTTGATTTCGTTCTTTATTTAATGTATTGTTTGTTATATTTCAAGTGAATAAAACGGAAAATTCACACACCTAATCTTATATTTTTATATTTACGGTGCCATAGGCTCTTCGGAAGATATTTGTCTCAATAAGTTAATGATGGGACCTACATCGGATACCACCAGCGGTCCTAATTAGTAGCTAATATAAATACAACTGGGCCTCTATTCAGGTGCGTTAAAACGATATCGTGTTTGACACGTTTAAGAATCGTTTATGTCACAGTCGCCATTATTGTAAATGATATAAGTGTTATCAAAACGTTGACAATACGGAAACAGGTCAAAAACGATATCGTTATTACCTTGTAGAATTCCAGCCCTGCACGTTTGTCCTGTCTTTGGTACGCTTTCTTTCATACCGCTGAATCAATTTTGATACCTATTTGCTAGCAGAGGTCAATCACTGGTCAGTCCAAATTAAATAAAACCAGCCAAGACGTGCGAGTCGGACTCGCGCACGATAGGGTTCCGTACCATTATCTATACAATATTAAGTGATCGGAATAGGTAGTGCAATTTCGGGTGAATTACCTCAAACATTATAAAGAATATGGATAACACCCGGGATTCCGGGATTCGTATTTTTTTACAGAAGATTTGCCTGACATGAAATTAAAAGTATATGGGATAAAATAAGACTTTATGTCATTGTAATTACATCATTTATTTAAAATGAAAATATTTCATATTTCGTTAATTAGGTGAAAGTTACCACTTAATACGACATGGTGATGAGAAACGTAGGTAGTAGGTACAATCATAAAATATAACCAAAAAATTAACAATAGTACAAAAAAAATATAAATAAGTAACTTTTTTGAGCTTACTGTGAGGCTAGGTCAAACTGTGTAATGTCCCCTGATATTTATTTTAAAAAAGTGAAAATCCGAGATTATAAGTTATAGCCATACTAAGCTTACGCACCGAAATCCCATGAAATTGCACTACCTATTCCGATCACTGAATATTAGACACTATATTATAAACTTTTTTTTAGTTTCACCTGTCCCGGTGCCTGCATGTAAGCAAATCGGCAAATAAACGGCAAAAAAACAGGTTATTTGTATGGGAGACCTCCTTAAATATTTAGTATATTTTAATTAAATGATTTATTTTATACAACTAAATATTCTCTGAGTATTTCAAGCGTCTACCTGTTGACGATATTAGAATTGAGCAAAAATGGCAAAATGGTTTTTTGTATGGGAGCCCCACTTAAATATTTATTTTATTCTGTTTTTAGTCTTTGTTGTTACAGCGGCAACAGAACTACGTCATCTGTAAAAATTCAACTGTCTAGCTGTCACGATTCATGCATGAGCTACAGCCTGGTGACAGACAGACAGCCGTACAATGGAGTCTTAGTAACAGGGACCCGTTTTTACCCTTTGGGTACGGAACTCTGAAAACGAAGTATAGATATATGGGTGAAGTGCAAAAATATTGTACATAGTTAAGGACCTAATTGATGTCAAAGTTTAATTGAAACAAAATATTTTTCCTTTGTTTTACGAAAATTACTCATACAATCATATGGTTAATCGTTAATTGTTACACAAGGGAAAAATAATTTGTTTCAATTAAACATTGACATTAATTAGGTCCCTAACTACAATATCATAACTATGTATCTTGTACAAACTTTTTCAACTAAAAGAAAATCTCTCATGGTTGGCTTTTATTTGTTTCAGTGTAGATAGTGTAATGCAATAAGGTTGTAATTGCTAGCATTAAACTTACTGCATGCTAGGTGTCGCATTTGCTTTTCATTTTTTAAATTCAAGTTAGGAAAGCGATGGAACGCAGATCGATCGTTTGTGCAAAAAGAACGGGAGAGTCGCCCACGGGCTGGCGTAGTGTATTCGTTTATAAAAATAAAAGTTATAAAGGAGTAAATCACTAGTTTCTTCTATACCTAGAGAAAGTAGCTTATTTTTATTCAACAGTATGATTACGATATAGAGACAAGATGGGCTTAACCGAATTAAAATATGTACGTATAAATTGTCTGCAAATGACGTATTTCTAAAGATGCATTAAATATTTTTAAAAATATTATTTGTAGGCACAACACTTTTTATTAAATTACATATACCTAACAAAGAGGACTCCCGCGACTTCATATATGTAAAACTAGTTTCGCGCTACTCCCCCTATTTTAACCCATTAGGGGATGAATTTCCAAAAATCCCTTGTTGATGCACCCTTAGAAAATCCAAGGAATATTCCCTCCAAATTTCAAGTCCCTAGGTCCAGCGGTTATGGCTGTCCGTCGTCAGTCATTCAGTCAGACATGGTACTGTTTTATATAACTAATACTAGCCCTTAACTTGGCAGTGTGCACCACAGTATACTAGAGTTGCCGCGAGTTATAGCGAATAGTCGAATACCGATTAATCGCCATTCACTTTGGCGAATAGTCGAATAACTCGACATTACTATTCGACATAAAAAAATATTAAACACATTATAAATATTTCTAATTTCTTCTAAGGTTGTGAGCAAAAGAAAACAATAAAGTTAAAGAAATCTGTTTCATGTTATACATACCTACATATATGTAGTAAATTTAATTTTTAATTTTTAAATGCTGGGAAGTGGCAACCCTTTTTTTGTACATATTTTACGGGGAATACCCCGTTTTGTATAACCCAGCGTTTGTTATTGTAGGGGATTTCCCGCTCAATCAATACGCTTGTCTTTAGGATAGGCGGCATGCATTTGCTATTTGATTTTCGACATTGGTTGACGTTTTTTTAACTCATTAGTTTTTTTGTTCGATAAAAGTTTATTTTAGACGACTATTCGCCGAATGCCGAATAATACTAGCTATTATTAGGTATTCGAGGAAAATCGAAAAATGACGAGTAATGCCGAATACCGAATAATAGCGAGTATTCGCGGCAACTCTACAGTATACATACCATAATGCTCACTTTTTGTTTTTTTAGGATTGATATTTTTTTATGCTGGTTCGAAATCAAATAGGGTTTGAATTCATGACTTTTTTGATTTTTTCTCCAATTTAAGGGCTAGCGGCCCGCCAGCCCCGCTGCCTGACTTTCCCGGAAATTATTTTTATTTTTTTCTCACCGTTTAAATCATCCTTGGAATTCAACGAACATTAAAAAAAATTTGGTAAAATTGGTCCAAGCGTTGTTGAGTTATGCGCTTACCAACACATTTTGCGATTCATTTTTATATTATAGAAGAAAACTAGCAGCCCGCCAGCGGCTTCACCCCGCTGCAAATTTATGAACCTTCTCCTGACAGTAATAAACACAATAAAAAAAGAATTGGTAAAATTGGTCCAGGCGTTGTTAAGTTATGCCCTTACCAACACACTTTGCGATTCATTTTATATTATAGATTTAGGGGTCCATATTGGCTCACATAAAATTCTTATTCCTATTGTTTGTTTCACTACCGATTTGTACATACAAACATAACGTCACGCCTTCATTGCCAGAGTGGGGAAGGCAGAGCTACAGAATACCAAAAACTCTACTTGTTGATAATTCTGTAACCACATTTTGCACAATCAGGCTAAGACCACCAGTGTATTATACTTCATTCGGATAGGCATTTAAAAAAATGTAAACAAAAAAACCACGTGACATTGACAGATGACAGTTTGTCAGCCAATAGGAGCACAACACTGATACGTCAAAACTCGACCAAACAGCTTGGATTGGTTGATGAGCAGAGCCACGTGGTTTGGTTTGTTTACATTTTTTTAAATACCTTTCCGAACGAACTATAGTGTCAGGTTGCAAGCCCATCGCCTAACAGTACTACAAGCCTTTATTCCCTTAGTCACCTCTCACGACATCCGCGGGAAGACATGGAGTGGCACTATTCTAACCCGACCGATTCGTATTCATAATAATCACTTTTCATATTTGTTTTCCTTATACTTTTATTGTTCTTAATTTGCTATTGACAATCATCGCAAGTCCTAAAGTGAATTTTACTGAAACCGTTGATGTTAGAACGTTTATAATATAAAGCAAACCTAACGTAACCTAATCTTATTTACCAGTTAAATATTTTTAAAATCCTGAAAATAAACAGGTGTATGATTAAAATCGATTATGAACAGTGATCATTATGATGTAAAATTGTATGAGAAATATTTTCGGACTTCCGATAATAGGATTTAAAAAGTTATCTGAGAAAACGCGCACCCAATATTTAGATAAGAGACTAAGTGGCCACAATTTCAAAATAGGTAACTTTATGTATTCACATGATTTCTATTAGTTAAGATATTTTTAAAGCGACCTTTTTGAAACATCCGTCCTTTTTTTAAGCTCCGGGCATTAATGCCATTTAATCAAAAATTAACAGTAAATGGTTTACACCATTACGGGGCACTTAATCCCCGGGATCAGGGACTCGTTATAATTTCATGCTGGCAACATTATTCTTTTCTTTTAGGGGTGGGTCGCATTAGATAAGCTCACCGATGAAAATGACTAACTTTAAAATCAATTAGTGCAGCGATTTAATTTACGAGCGGGCCCACCTTTTGGATTTGATATAATAAAGGCATTATGATATCAAATCCAAAAGGTGAGCCCGCTTGACCTTGACTAGACTTCTTCAAAGAAATGAGTGGGATAGATAAGAACAAGCGCATTGCGTACAGGAATATATTTTTTATGGCAAGAAAAAAGTATACGAACGCACAGGCTACCAACCCCCTATTTCACCGTCTTGACAATGACAGATCACAGGTGACATTTCAGTGTACATGGCAAAGCTTATATGAAACCGAGTTGTATCAACGTATTAACATTGCAATGTATACCGAATTGCCTTCTGTCACGTATTATTGTTAAGATGGTGAAATAGCCCACGGTAGGATCTGAGACCCATGCGGCCGCACTTAGTCAATTAATGACGGTTAGGTAGTTCCTAAGTGATGGTTTGTCATAACGCACTTTTAGAATTATAGTGACCTAATTCAAACATTTTCAGCTTTCGATTTCGAGTCATAAATTTGGTACTATAGAGACCTAAATCGAAATTCAAAATATTTGGATTAGGTCACTATAATTCTAAAGATAAGTTTGAAAAGGGAACTAGGTAATATATAGTAATGCACACTTAAGACTATGATATCAAGATTGTAATCCTAAGACTTCAAATGCGAAATGCTTCGAACTTATTTCGCAAAGCATATTAGCTATTGTGCGTTAGTTAGGATTAAATATATGTGTATTTATGTAAACACTTTATTGCACAAAAAAAAAAAAAATACAGTGAACATAAAAAATAGAATGTACAAAGGCGAGGTTATAGGGATCTCTTCCAGGTAACCCTGGGGAGAATGAGAAAAGTGGAAGGTTGTGCTTCGACTGCTTCGAGTAGGCAAGAACACAAATTTAATTAGGAAAAGAGCGTATCAACTAAACTAACCATAAGACCAAACCAACATAATAAAATTCAAATCCACGAAGTTAAGTTTTTAGTTTTCGGTACTAAAAATACATCCAGGGGCCGATTGCATAATAAAGTACAAGCTAATAGTATTTGTGGTTTTGCATATATTTTTATGGGCTGGCACTTTATTATGCAATAGGCCCCAGGTGTCAATATTTAAATATCTTGGTTCCGATGCAATTACGAGTATTACATTAATGTATCTAAATTTGCATTAGATCTATAATATACAGAGATCGGACAAATGGGTGTCATTACTCGCAATAATGTGGACATGACTCCAATTTTAATTAAACAAATTAAATTATATTAGTTTTATAATTATTTATTTCTTACCTGAACTTTAATCTTGATCCTTTGCAGGATAGTTATAAATAAATAATACAGGAGTGGCCATTGATATTATATTAGTTTAAGTACATAAGTTTGCTCCATTAACTTCCGTGGATTCGAAAGGAGCTTTCACCTCATAAGTTTATTTTAGCCGTGAAAAGGAATAAAATAACCACGGAAAAAATATTAAAATACCTGTCTTATTTGCTTTAATAAATATACACAATAACATCTTTGTATCATTTATTACTGCCTTGCAAAGGATCAAAATTATTTTTAGGGTAAGTAATCAATTAATGTAATATAATTTGTTTAATTAAAATCTATGGATTCATGTCCACATTATGCGAGTAATGACACCCATTTGTCCGATCTCTGATAATATAGCACTTCTACCAATGGCCAATCCCATATATTTTTTTTGCAAATGACAACCCTTTTACCCTTTTAGATTAGTGTAATCCATAAAAGGCGTGACAAACAACTACGAGTACGTTTTTTTATCAAAATCATAATTGACCAAAATAATCTTCTATCCTCTTTCTGTACATTTTAATTATACAAACATATTAAATACTTTTTATTGATACCTACTTTAGAGTAAGTCAAGTCATACCAACCTATTATTTTATGACCAGTAATCCCCTAAAAATCCCGCCAAATGACTTGCACAACTCTAATCGCCCCGTAACCAGGACATAATGCCTAATTGTATCTTTCTTTTGTGCTCAGTGATTTATCGAAGAAAGCTCTTAAACCCTTGCGGTCGCTTTTGTTGTCTTTCAGTTCCGCCACGGGTCATTTGTCCGCGATTTGCTCTGTTAATTTAATGTTTTTTGTTCATATTTATTGTTAATGATCAAAAAGCTATGGTTGCTTAGTTATTTAGGCATGCGCCTTTTAAGTAGAGGGTGTTGAGTATCAGTTATAATTGTTTTTTTTTTTATTAGAATAATAACGGTCGAATTCGCACACGTTTCCTTGAAAAAAGAACATAAAATACCTATTTTTACAAATATTCTAATTCTTGATATTTGTTCAGTTGCATTCAATTTCACTTTTTGAATTTGTAAAAGACATACTTGTGCAAAATAACTAAAGCATTTTTTTATTCTAATCTGGTTTTTTTGTATATGGAATGCTAATAAATCGTTTAAAACAAAAACCAAAAACAAAAAGAATTTAAAATGGTTAAAGGGAATAAGGGCTTGTAGTACTGCTAGGCGATGGGCTTGTAACCTGTCACTAATCCACTGGTAAACATCTAAGCCTGAGTGTGCAAAATGTGGTTACAATAAGTTTTTTAGAGTTGTTGGTATTTCTGTAGCTCTTCCTATCCCACTTTGGGAATGACGGCGTGATGTTATGTATGTATGCATGTAAAATGGTTTTTTGCCTTAAACTATATATTTACCTACTTATATAATGTACAGGGAGCGAAACTTTGGTGCCGATGACAGGCGTATGACGTCAAGCTACATACAGAGTGGTTTTACATAGATTTTACATCATCACTAATAACAACTTATTGGCCTCTTTAGTTTACCGATATTGACACTTGAGATGAGACGGCCGGTACTTAACATAATTTTCTGTCATTGTCATATTAAAAAGAAGATTGCTGGAGACAATAACAAGTTTACTTGTATTTTATTATTTGTAAATTGGATGGTTTTTAATATGGGATTTCCAGTACCTAGTTTTGCATAATTAATTATTTTTAAAGTCTTTACCATCAGAAGATATTGATTTAGATGAAGAAAGGTTGAACAGTATTTGCTCCAGGTGCGGTTATAGAAATTCGACAGTTATAGTGTCCTGAATGTTTGCGTTTAAATTTTAAGCGTTTTGCATTCTTCGAATCCAACGAATTTTCTATTTAATGATTTTTATTTACTTGTGGACAGAGTATTTTTCGTTACAATTACATTACCCAATAAAATATTTTGTCTTTGTAAGTTTTTAAATATTTACATTATCATTATAGCATTATTAAGAATCAGTGGGAGTCGCAATATTGTTTTTATAAAAAAGCACCCTATATGTGAATTTGCGTCATAATGACGTCATCGGCATCAAAGTTTCGCTCCCTGTATAATGTATAAATCATACAAGTTATTAATTCGATCAATACATTTATTTAGGGGGGTAAAGTAGAGTATAATATTGTTGATAGGTTTTTTGGCAGTATTTTTTAAGTTACCTACTTTTTTAGTCTTATATTATGTTTATATATATAATATTATAAATGCGACAGAAAATTATCCAGTTCATTACGATTAACTTTTACGCAGACGGAGTAACTCGTTGTAGTGCAGGTATTGAATTATTTGTTGAATAATACAGTAAGAGCTTATAACGAGATCCCGCCAAGCAATAGTGTTCGCATTGTTGTGTTCCGGCGTGGGGATAAAACAACCGGTAAAATTACTAGCATAGAGGCCATCTTAGTCCTCAGGGCATTAGCGGTCTTAGGATTATAGTCTTGAGAATTCAAATGTTTATGGGTCTCAGATTCCATTTACCATCAGGTGGTCTGAGTGCTCATGTGCCTTCTCCTTAACATAAAAATAATACTTATAAATCTTGATTAACGCGCCTGCTTTTGAAAATATATGCCACCTCGGTTTACTCTGTAGTTTTTTTTTTTCAGTGCGAAGAGTCCAAGTTGTAGAGTGAATAACGAAAAATACTTTAGTGGCTCACAAAGCCTGCATTTATTTTCAATTGGTTAATAATTTGGAAATATGCATGTTGATGCACGTAATTAAAAATTAGATATCAAGTTTTAGAATTATTAATTATACTTATTTTTAGCCAAAGGAGGCTGAGGTATACCTCAAAGCAGCGTTCCTTAAAACCTTAATAACTCCTGGACTTTCTTACCCCTTAATATTGACGTGTCGTACACCCTGTATAAATGAATTGACATGAAACTAAAACGACGAAAGCTGGTTTGAACTCTCAACCTCTAGATGAAAAATACTTCATTATTGCTCAGCGTAAATAGTAATAATAATAATAATCACAGGACAAATCTCACACAAATTGACCTAGTCCCAAACTAAGCTCTAGGCTTGTACTATGAGTACTAGACAACGATAAACATACTTATATAGAGAAATATATACTTAAATACATAGAAAACATCCAAGACTTAGGAACAAATACTCGTGCTCATCACACAAATACCTGCCCTTACCGGGATTTGAACCCAAGACCCCTAGCTTCGAAGGCAGGGTCACTCCCAACTAGGCTAGCGTGTCGTCATAGTATCAATATCTAATCAATAAATAAACTCCTCCGACATAAAGCTGCCCTTAGATAAATAGCGATTTCCAGACAAAACTCGTGTAACAAGTTCAACCTCATTACTAACGGAAAAGGATTGAATCTACTTTGGCTGTTGAATTTCAGATACCGCATTTTGGCTTATGAGGGCAGAATGGCAACCTCTTCTTTCAAAGGTGATAGGTATCTTTCGGATGGCCAAACCGATTGAAATAAAACTTAGCTAGAACTAAGAAGTGCTATCGCGATTAGCTTTATTTAGAAAACCGCGTCCAAATCAGCCTATCCAATTGGGAGCTATGATGCAACAGACATGACACACATAGGTGATGTGAAAACACATTCCTGTCCGCTGCGATATTTTATTTAAAAATGATCTCTATTACCTGTAAAATCAAAAAGACCATGAAAAAATCCCATATACCATTTTAATAATAGGTGGGTGCAGCGCCGGGCGGCGACGACGGTGGGCGGTGGGTTTTGTGAAATTATCTCAATTACTTCGATATTTTTTTTTACAAATATGTATATCAAATTTTGCATTTATATCATTTCCTCGCATTTATTAAGAAAAGCATTAAATATGACTCAGCGGAAATGGGACCGCATGACTCGTATATTAGCAGGCATCACCTAGTCAGGCAATTCCCTACTTTCCGGGCCTAGGCAATAATGTTCTATTAATAAACGTCATGTATTTAAGCAGGGAGGGGTTGTTTTCTACGCGGTAAAACCCAATTGCTAATGACATCTGGTTAATTGAGTCCAGGCGACGAATGCTCAAAAACGGTAGAGAGGGAAATTATTGGAACTTAATTTTTGATTTCGTAACTTTGTTTAGACTAGTTTAGGAGGTGAACATATCAAAAGTCGCCCGAAGCCCTAAGAGCCGAAGGAAACGGTGTTTGAAGGCCCCATTTTTCGGTTTAACAAAGTAAATAAGAGACCCTAGACGTCCTTATAACGATCATTATATACAGGGTGGAAAAAACAAACGTCGCGTGAACGGCATCTACCTTAAATATTAGAAATAGCAAATTGTACACATACTAAGGATACTTTTATTTTTGAAAACAATAAATCTACATTACAAACGACTATACAAAACAGTTAGGTCGTGTTTTTTACGGCCTTTATTTAGTTTAAAGGGTTACCTAATGATTCGCCGACAATTATTTGGCAGATTATTGATTGGCAGACAACGTTTCGCCGAGTAACGGTACGCCGATGGATTTGTTCGTAGATGTATTGTTTCGCAGACTAACGTTTCGTAACTCAACCTTTAGCAGCTGTTTTAGTTGGCTTATGAGTCAGTAACCTGAACCACTATTGGCAGAAATTCGTTTAGCCTATTAATCACTACACATTTTGAATGTTTGCTCGAACAACTGTTCGCTTTTAAACGGTTGAACTATTATTCATCATCATATCAACTTTTTGCCACCTTTTCGTTTTGCACTGGGCTCGGTTTAATAATAGTTAACCTATGTTTAAATTGTCTTTGTTGTGTTTGTTATTTTCTGGGCAGATAAAAAAAAATAACCTCGAAGGTCAAGGCGGGAGCCAAGCTCACTCCTTGACCTTCTAACCTAACCTATCCGAGTCGGATCTGCCCTGATTAGTCTTCCATAAAAATGCAACAGTTGTACAGTTACTTAACTGAAAAAATGCCGAAACAAAAATCGACTGAACCTTAAATCTACTAAACAATAATGATGCCATGTCACAACTCTGCTTATCGTGTTTCGACGAACAGTTGTTCGGTAAAATGAAACAATTACGAAACAAACAATCGACTAAACGTAACTCTGCGCATCGCTTTACTGTCTACCGACTATTCGGCGAAACAAATAATAGGCGTAACGAAATTATACCAAACGTTACTCGGCCAAAAGAAAGGTCTGCCAATAGTTGTCTGCGAAACAAAAATCTGCGTAATTCGGCCATTCTCAGAGTCGAGTGTTCTCTACCTAATTACCATAGGCATTTTTTTTTTCTCGTTGTTTTGTGAAAATAACTATTGAATATGAACAAGTGTAAGCTAATTAAACAATGTATCAAAATGGCATTAGAATAAATACAGTGGTTTTTGAGTTATTGAGATTCAAATATTGTATGAACACGGTAATTAGAAAAAAATATTTTTACATGGCTAGGGTAATTAGAAAGGGCAAATCTTTGAAGTAAGAGTAATAAAACTAGGTACTATTACATTAAAGAACTACTCGAATATTTATATGAATACTTTTCCTTTTCTTTTAATGAGCTTATATCGACGTTGAAATAAAATACTTTTATTTTATAATCAAACTATTTATTTCAAAAACATTTGAAGAGCACTTTTGCCTTTAAATACCAACAATTTTTTTTTATCAAAATAACAATTACAATCTTCTTCTTATTTTAATGTAGGCAGAAATAAAAATCATACTACAAATCTAGAGACGAATAAGTAAGAAAAAATTCTAAAAAAAATGCAAAACAATCGAAATTCGCAAACTTCTTGTACCTAACAATTAAAATGGAATGGAATGGAAACTGGCAACAACTTTTTGTCTCTTTTTCTCTTCTCATATCTTTCTTTTTCCTTTTCATTCGCTCGCTGATACAAAATAGGGTCATTTTTAATACGTTCCCGCCGCTGACGAGCCAAAAGTCTTTTTTTCTCTAAAATTTCCTCCTTGGTCTTCTTTGGTTTTCACATTCTGTAAAAAAGTGCATAAATATGATACCTACTTAATTAATTTGATAATGTAGTCGATTAGTCTTCAAACCTGGGGCCCTGCAAAGCTTGTAACTTGTATTACAAGCGGAAATCTCTTTCCAACAATATGAATTAAAACGAAACTTCCGCTTGTTAGACAAGTGGAAGTTTAGTTAGTTATAACAAGCTTTTGTGAAATGGACCCCTAGTGTAAATTATGTTCAAATTCTATAAATTTCGTGACTCTGTTTATAAAATTGAAAACATTTGAATATTTCCATACTACGGTAATTAGAAAATAACCGGTAATTAGAACTACGGTACTTAGAAAACAAAACCATTTATTAAAAATATCAAAAAATATAAGCGATTGAAACTATTGGAAAATCGTAATATACAAAGGGTTCTCATCTCTTTTGGTTCACTAAGTATTAGAATATTTCCATAAGAAATCGAATTTATAAGTAAAGGAACGGGAATTAGAAAATTTGAAAACCAAAGCTACGGTAATTAGGTACTTACGTGCATCCTCGGCGTATACACCAACACTCAGACGTTCGCACTGTCCGATTGCCACGGCACAACTGACAGGTCGCGTCTCGTGTACTAGTGATGTCCGAATATTTCGTTGTTTAGGGATGAGCACTTCGAAAGTGAATGGCGATGGCAATTATACATTCGGGCCGGACAGGGGCATAAATCATGATAAATTTTGATCAAATAGTCCTATTTTTATTTTTTTTATCTGATAACACAGGTAGTGTCTCGGTCTCTCAAGATTTTGAATGGCGTAGCTTGAACTTATTCCTGACTAAAATGAGGAGCAGATTTAAAGACAAAGGTAGCGTGCGGACAGGCTATGGTAATTGGCGAACGAGGGTTCAAAAAATAAAATAATTAGTAATAAATAAATAATAAAGTTAAAATGTTTATTCTACTTATAGATAAAAACAAGAAGTATATAATAAAAAATATTGCACTAACGTCTGAACGTATTTAGGTATTATTAATGAGCCGGACACGCAAAATTTAGCATTTTTGAGAATGGCCGAATTAAACTCGGCGAAACGTCAGGTCACCAGTTTAAAGGTATATATGTGTTGTAGATATAAATGATAACTTTTTTAATATTTGAGGTAAGTAGGTAGTTGCCGCCCATTTGGCTTTCGTTTATTTCCACCTGTATACTGTATGCTTTACGTCACCCAAACAGCTATGGCGCAAGAGATGCCGGCATTTCTCTTCACGACCGCATTAA
Source organism: Acleris holmiana (assembly GCA_949316455.1). Taxonomy (NCBI): domain Eukaryota; kingdom Metazoa; phylum Arthropoda; class Insecta; order Lepidoptera; family Tortricidae; genus Acleris; species Acleris holmiana. The sequence continues at coordinate 6,447,116 of OX438777.1, read as the reverse complement.
AAAAAAACACTGAAATCTGAATTAGAAAGAAGGTGCAAGTCTAATTGCAAATACAATTTGGTCGTGGTTAGAAGAAAGATGTGCTAATATTGCGATGCTATGGGTGGCAGGTGGGGTAGAATAGGGTAGGTACAGTCAAGGTTATAAATATGTATACACTTTAGTACCTTGTCTATTTAACGTCATGTTTCAACTGCCATATGAAATTGTCGCAGCGATTAAAGTGACAAGGTACTAAAGTGTATACATATTTAGGTATGACCTTGACTGTACTCGAAAAAGTCGTTAATGTTTAAACCTTACTATACGGTCGAGGATTATCTAACAGACAAAAATGCTTGGCCTAAGAAATCTAACGTAACAGCGTTACCTATCCAGTCTAGGGGACACGGTATGGGGGAGAACGTATCGAAACTTTATTGAATTGTTTATTCCATTTAGTTTTGCATCGTCATAGGGTAGGTATAAATATTATTATTTTATTTGTTTGCTCTTGTGTTTATTAGAAGTTTCGACGTTTTCCTGCTTAAATCCGCATGATATATATTTTTTTTATTTCATTGTTTTATTTAATGCTAGATTAAGTTTTATCATTGCCATAAGCAATACTTTTTAGAAATTACTGACGGTTGAGTTTTTGGCGCTTCTTCTCAGCAGTGGTCTCCTCTTGGAAAGCGATTGTAGAATTTTGACGTGTAAAAGTGCCCGTGCGGCCTACTTACTCAATTAACAACTTTTCTCTTTTGCCGCAGGACGAAGGGTCGTAGGAAGGTAACTCAAAAGATGGACCGAAGATAAGTAAGGTTCGTTCGGTAAGATAGACGGAGGGATCGAAAGTAATCGTGTGCTTTGGAAGTCCTGGAACTCTTGGAACTCGTGGAAGGGACCTACTTATAATATGAACTATCTTTGTGCCTAACTCTACATCGATTGCTAAAGATGATAAACCGTGAAGATGGAACTAAAAAAACTGAACTAACACTTATTTTCAACTAATTTACAACATAAGTAGGATATAAAATCATACATCAAAAGAGTATTGGAGAGTTATAGGCCAAAGACAATGTATACTTTTGCATTTCGAACTACTAGCGCCATCTAGACATTATTTTGTACAATGCGTAGACAACACGCGACAGTTATTATCGCTCCATGAATGCGTTTTAGTACTTTTTTATTTTATCCGAGTGTTTTTTATTTTTCCTTTTATTATATTAAAAAATATCGTTGTAATAGCATTTTCCGAACTTGGCAATAAAAACAATCCACTTAAGTTTTAAGTGCTGCCCTCTAACTGATTTTTTTAACACTAATTGGACCTCTCAGTAAAGCAGCCAAATTGATCGTCGTTTTCATACTTTATAAGAGTGTAACTTCATAAATTAATATTATTTGCATAGAAAGATCTCATTAAAAATCAATAATTATTATTTTTAGGTCCTGTTTGTAAAGACTTATCCTTTAGTTGTAGAAGAAGCACGAAATTTATTGTAATTACCGCCAAATTTCTATGGCGTTGCAGCCATCTTGTGAACCCCGCTACAGGAAGTGAGTGTTGTCGGTGCTACGCAGGCGCAAATTGACCTTTCGGTTGAAGAACCCGTCGGTCACATGTGAGTGTCGATAAATATCTTAATTTTGTCGTGAATCCTTTGTAAATCATAGTGATTATAATTTTCGTAAGTATGTTACATGGTGCTAAATTTTTCATGAAAATAATGCGGTTTGCCGGTGTGGTTATTGTGTAAAAGTTAAATTATAGGTCCGCGGCGCCGGCACGTTTGACAAACGCTATTTTTTTCGCGTTATCTCTTTGATTCAGTGTGATTGAACTCGCACATTTCTACTGAAAATTTCTTGTGAAAGAAGTCGGTAGTGTTGTTAAGTCAAAAGGTGTGTGATTTATAATTAACAAGTGCAATTTTATGAAGACATGCCCAAGATGTCCCTTCGGCTCTCGCCACATGTCCGGGAGACCACACGGTGGAGCTCGTGTTGTTACCACGATAGTTCAGGCTGGATTAGTGTTTTTTTTCCTGTTAAAATTTGGCGTAGGTTTATAGTTAAGTTATAACTTCCACTAAACTATTTAGCTTTACTCTATATAGTGCACAAAGGTTTACTTTACTTTGCGCTAGGTGGGGTTAAGTCGTCGATTTTTGCCATACCATGAAAATTGCAATTTGAGGCAGCACTTACACATATAGGTTAGATATTTTGTTGTGTGACTTCACGATTTCCAGGACCCTTGTGAGTTATCGTTCATTACCGCCGAGAAAGTGATATCTATTGACATTTTAATATTTTATTGAATGACATTTTGGTCTATAGTGTCGTGTCGTGTCGTGTCGTTATTACAATACTGTCCAAGCATATGGTGTGTTATACATTTTTACATGTTCATAGTGTTTCTCTCGGCAAACGAGCTCGTATATTATTCATTAAAATGCGTTATTGATTTGCTTTTACCTATAAGTCAGACACATGGCAGTGTTGGCATGATCATGACATTGTATTATCTTTGGTTAGGATATTTTTTGTCGTATTGATGTCATAGTTCTAAAATTATTTTCAATATCTCTACATTAGGTACAGATCAGTTGGAAATCAATTGCATTTTTTCAACTTGTATTATTTAGTGAAATTCTAGGTTATTACTTGGTGTCCAAATTAAAACTTACTTAGATTAGATTCTTGAGTTTGTTATTTAAAAGTCATGTTTCTTCATCATATCCTTGAAGATCTAACTTCCAGAATGATCAAACAATACCTTTCGTATTAATTGCTTCATAATTGAAATGATGCCAAGGTAACAGATGCAGGAGTCATTTAACTATTCCTGTATAGCTTCTTTATAACCATGACATAAAACCTTGCTTGTGTGTGTGTGGTATTGTTTTAGACTATTTTCCAAATGTTACTCAAGTTTCATACTTGAGTTATAATCGGTTAGAAAAGCAAGTTCTAAATTTGACATCACTTATTTTTTTGTAATTTCTGCCAGCTCTATAATGTAGTTTATGCGAGCCCATAGAGTCGCAGGTGCAGTTTATATTGTTCCTGTGCTGAGGGTACTCGAACACAAAACACCAGTCCCGACTATGCGTCTCATCACACTTTTGTGTAGTGGGATCACCGTACAGGGATACATTTAGTAAAATATCCTTTATTACATAAAAAAATTATAAAAGGAGATAACGTAACACCAGTGTTCGACACTTTTAGCTGACATGCACCAATAATCGACAGAAGCTTTTAATTCATAGATCATAGTGTTATAAATTGATTGTTGCAAAACAAATGAATAATGCTTATCTCCTTTGAATAAGAGTCAGTGTCGAACATTGGTCCTTTGTCGACTACTGGTGCCGTTACATTATTAGGAGGTTTAGGAAAATATATTTCTATGCTTAGGTTCATTGACTTAGGGTCAACAACCTACGCAATTTTCTGTGAGTCATGCATTATTATAGAGATATTTGAGATATTTGTGTGATGAGCACGAGTATTTGTTCCTGAGTCTTGGATGTTTTCTATGTATTTAAGTATATATTTCTCTATATAAGTAGGTTTATCGTTGTCAAGTACCCATAGTACAAGCCTAGAGCTTAGTTTGGGACTAGGTCAATTTGTGTCACATTGTCCTGTGATTATTTATTTATTTTATTTTATTACTGTTAAATGCCAAGGTCCCATTGATTAGAGGGTTTATGTACTTAACACTAACAGGTAGTAGGCAGGTTAACTACTTCTAGGCTTACTGTGACATCAACCTACCTATCTTTGAACAAAAGCAAAAAAATATGGCACCATGTATAAGAACATTGAAGTAATTTTTGCAAATAGCTATCTTACTTATGCTTATTAATGTGTTTTATTTCTGCAGATCACTCCAGACCGTAGTTAATACTCTAACACCACAATGGGTGACATTGAGGACACACACTTCGAGACCGGGGACTCCGGGGCCTCCGCCACCTTCCCCATGCAGTGCTCAGCTCTGCGCAAGAACGGTTTCGTCATGCTCAAAGGTCGCCCCTGCAAGATCGTAGAGATGTCCACCTCTAAGACTGGCAAGCACGGACATGCTAAAGTCCACTTGGTTGGCATTGATATTTTCAATGGAAAGAAGTAAGTTTATTTCCCTGTATATACCTCATTCAATGCTCAATACTTACATTACTTTTTTTTTTAATTTAATAATAAATAATGAAAGTTGAAGAACATTTTCAAAACAATACAAGTTTATCTGCCGCTGTGTTCACTTGTGATTTACAAATAACTTAAAATTATTTAGGTGTAAACAATAAGTTCTATACTTAAATTAAGGTGCTGACTTTTAATAGTCCTAGCCATATTCCTTTATTACTTTTATTTTGTTTGAAAATACAGTAGGTAGCTTCAACATAATCTATTTAGAAATTTGTATTTAAATAACAACTGTGATATACAAGGCTAACAGATCTATTAGGTTAGGTTCATTAACTATTTTTTTTTTGTTTTTTTGTTGAACCTATTAGGTATGTTATGTTGTTTGTATTTTTCTATACTGTATTTACATATTTATTTATTTATTCATTGAAATTACACAGTATAACAGTAGAACTAAAGCACTGAATTTTAGACTACATTTACATAAGGACAAAGCAACACAGAGTAAACAAAAAAAAAGCATTAAAATACAGATAAAGGCCGTTCATTCATCATCACACAAAAGCTCTAAAAGTAGCAAGCTATAAAAGTAGCAATACCATAGCAATATTTACTTACATTTACCTATCTTAAATTAAAAGAGTTAGTGTTCAGGGGTCTCTAAATATCTTATGAGAGCACTTTGGCGCAACATACATAATTTAATTGACTCAAACTGATTATTTCAAAATGTCTGTAAAGACAATATTGAAAAAGTGGTTTAATGGGCAATTATTTGCTACCTTACTTACCTCGCGCCATGACGTCATCCCACCGCCTCGGTCATGAATATGTTACTAGGGCTATTGAATCTATCTATTCTTGAAAGACAGGTCAACCTATTGTCAACAGTAATAATGTAAATACCAAGTAGGTATGGATATCAGTTTTAAGTTCCCATATTAATTTATAGATGTATACCTACTTTGTTATCAAGAATAATTTATATGAATAATCAAATTGCCAAGTTTAACAAACCAGCTGTCCTTTATGGTCACAGATTATCAATTATTAGGTATCAGTGTTTATTATTAATTTGTACAGAACTAAAGCTAACTTATTCATACAGTTCTCAACTTATAATTAGCTTATGCGAGCCCATAGAGTCGCGGGTGCAGTTTATATTGCTCCTGTGCTGAGGGTACTCGAACACTATACCCCAGTCCCGACTATGCGTCTCATTACACAGGTGTGTAGTGAGATCACCGTCCAAGGATACATATCCACAGCATTAAAATACTTATAACTTCCAGCATGCATGGGTCATTCTACTTGTAAGCGCAGGTCGATTTTTTGACAAGTGCTCTTCAAATAATATTTTTATAAAAACGTTAAAGTGCTCGGTTTTGTAATTTAATATTGAAATAGACAACTTACAACAACAACACAACAACAACAACAACTTACATACAACTTGGCTTACATTTAAAATTATCACTACATTTAAAAAGTCACTATAATTAACTTTAAAGTAGGTAACATAGTGGTCACGCATGTCCCCGCCATTTGTATGGAAAAAGTGTATTTACGACTGTGTTGCCAACTTTTCTTGATAAAATATCAATAAATTTAAAGTGTTTTGTTTTGAACTATTAAATTTAGTTGTTCCAGTTTCAATATAAGTCAAATTTACGTGAAAAAAATGTCTAAAAATGCCTTTAATTTCACCAATGATTATTATGCGCTAAAAATTAGAATGACCCGCATAGTCTTTTATCAAAAAAAATATTTACCTACTCAGCATGGTACCAATTGTGCTAGTTATGGCAAGCTTTACGCCCTATCTAGACTAAGGATATCTGCTATTCTTAATTTTAATAAAAAAATAAATAGATTAAAGCAAAAGGGGGTTTCCCCAGCAATTATACAGCCTTCTATACCCCGAAACTCTCAATGAGCTCTGTGTCTGAACCAGGGTTTGCTGATATATATCATGATATATATATATATATATTATACCAATCTGTATTTACGTTAATATATTATATCATGCATATTCATTATTTAAAAAGTGTTTTTTTATCAGATAAATACGAGGGCAGGATGATAGGTAACTCGCCTAACAATTAAATGCTGAACTAGAGTAACAAAAAAAATAAAAAAAAATCTACATAATCTCCATTAAGCTCTACGCACTTAGTTCACCTTCGCTACAACGCTGTTATGCCTCCAAATAATGGCTTTTCTCAAAGCCTGTAAAATGCTCCTGTACAGCAGCTATGACCCCTTCATTTGTTTTAATTGTCCTCCCAAAAAAGTTTTGTGTTTGGGGAACAGATGGAAGTCTGACGGTGCAAGATCAGGTGAATAAGATGGGTTGGGCAACAAGTCATAATGCAAATTCGTTAATTTTGGCCATGAACTCTTGCATTGTCTTGATGGAAAATTATTATTTTCTTTCTCGTCTATTTTGCTCAATTAATTTCTGCAGCTTATCTAATATATTAGCATAGTATTCTTTCAAGTCGTCATAATTATTTGCCCCTTCCATACCTTTCATAATATGAAGAATCTTTATCACAGTTCTATGTTAAATTTTATCAATTTTGGAAATAATCGCCAGAATATTTTTTTAAATGACAGTAAACAAAAAATATGGACGCCATCAATTTCAAATTTAGAACACAGGCAGTCATTTAAAGTAAAATCACGTTTCACACAATAACTTAAATAAGGCCTAGGCTTCCTATATTACTAATTAATAAAAAATTAAGTTATTTGTACATAAATGTTAAACATCCAAATAAAGAAAATGTTAAGCTGTGTGTGGTCTGGATATATATCTAATTACTGAGGAACAAATTATGCTACTTGTAACTAACGGAAGAAAAAAAAACAAGAAAAATCTATGACAGTTTATCTGACAAAGATCTTGTCAGGGAATGTTGACAATACTGAGCTTATTTGAAATATTAACTTTCGTGTCCCCAAAGCTCCCTTAAGGAACCACTACCACCGTCCTTTAGCGCCACCACAAGTGAAAACGAAATAGTCATAGTAACTCATGTTTTTGTCGGGCTGTGAGGTCAATGAATGAACTGTGTCAAAGTAATGGTGATCTTGATCTGTACCAATAAAAGCTACAGTCAAAAACCGTTTGGCATCCAGTTTCTTTTCTCCCTACGCTGTCGCACATTAATTTACTAATCCGTGAAAAAAAATATGACTGAATTCTTTAGAGCAGGATCTGTGTCTTTGTCTTGATTTTTTTTAATGATCTGCGTGTTGCCTTTTCTTTTGTCTCTTTGTGCTTTTTTTTCTGTATTCTGTTCAACTTTGAATTTAGCTGTGAAAACCTGTTAATAGCTATTCAGTTAAATATTGTACATTAACCTAACATTGTTATTAAAAGCTGTTGGTTTTCCGAATAAAATTAAATAATAAATAAAGAATTTGTTGAATTTTGCTCTTAAAGGTACATACTAAGTATGTGCAAGTAGATCAACTTCATTAATTGATTTATTATAAAGATTGCATGAGCGCCTAAAAAAACGATTTTCGTGCATAAACTACCACAAAGTGGTATACAGGATGTTAGGTAATGAGTGGATAATCCTTGAACTACGGATAGAGGGCACTTAGGACGTTATGAAAAAGCTAAAATAGATCAAGTAAAAGTCGCATGGTTTTCGAGATATTTGGACTTTTAATCGGATTTTTTGTCATTTTTCCTTATGTCCATGTTACGAAAAACCCTTAATTTCATGTATTAATTCATATTTTTTTCACTTTTTTCTTGCATGGTTAGAATCACTATGAACTAAGGAAGTTTTTAAAGCTAAATGCCAAGTTTTTTTCATAACAACTTTTTGAGTAAACTCACTAAGTTACTTTTTCCATACTAAGAAATCCCCGCGTTTGTTTTTCACGTAGTCTGGAAAAACAAACTGTGCGCTTACTCAAAAAGTTGTCATGAAAAAAAACTGGGCATGTAGCTTTAAAAACTTCCTTAGTTCATAGTGATTCTAACCATGCAAGAAACAACGAAAAAAAAATTGAATTAATACATGAACTTAGGGGTTTTTCGTAACACGGACATAAGGAAAAATGACAAAAAATCCGATTAAAATGACCAATTTCTCGAAAACCGTGCGACTTTTACTAGACCTATTTTAGCTTTTTCACAACGTCCTAAGTGCCCTCTATCCGTAGTTCAAGGATTATCCACTCATTACCTAAAACCCTGTATATACTAAGGATAGGTTTGGAACGTGAGAGGAACTCTGAAAGAATTGTAAATATGTTTGAGTCAATGTGATTGGGTGCTAATTTTGAATAAGAAGATTGTATCAAGATATAGTCTTCTCTTTTCAAGAAGCAGAAGAATGATGGGCCGCAGGCTTATTAGACTGTAATCTAATTACTTAGAAATATTATGCATGATATTTACAATAAAAATCGTTTTTTTTTGGAACCCTGACTGAATACATCTACCATATTATGCAAAAATATTGCCTGCAACACCCAAAACTAGATAGGTGACTACAATCTAAACTCTTTTTCAGATACGAGGATATCTGCCCTTCTACCCACAACATGGACGTGCCCCACGTCAAACGCGAGGACTACCAGCTCACCGATATCTCTGACGACGGCTACCTTACCCTCATGGCTGACAACGGCGACCTGCGCGAGGACCTCAAGATCCCCGACGGCGACCTCGGTACACAGCTGCGCTCTGACTTCGACAGCGGCAAAGAACTGCTGGTGAGAATTTTTACTTATCCTAAAAGCGACAAACTTGATAATTATGTAAGCAAGCTAACATCTTCTTATTTAGCTTCCCCATATCAGGCAACTTAAGCTGGAAATACTCGTTAATCGTTTTAAGTCCTTAAAAGTCCAATGCTCTTACAATAAAAAATCATGAGCCTACACATCTTGTAGTGTGTGTAAGAAAGAGGGTTGTACAGTGTCAAAAAGTATCCGAGAGGCCCTCTATCCGACGCCCGAGCATGGAGGAAGCATTTAAAAAACCATCGCTGACAAACTGACGTCGGAAATGGTTTTATAAATGCTTCCTCTGTGAAAACTAAGATATGTAAAAACATTTATTATATACTGTTTTGAGCCTTATTTAATTGGTGATATATTGGCCAGTACTGTTTGTATTCTTTTAATTAAATATATATATTTTTTAAATTGTTCGTATGTCTATCAATATCTTATAATCACTTGTCCTAAAACCTGAAAATCAAGTTCACGAGTATAGAGTCTCTGATACGCTTCCATAGTGTTTTGGTGCTAAATCTACTCGAAAATCAAATCTCTGCCTCATACCTGGGTTAGTGTCTTCACTAATTATATGGACATCAGGCTATGAGTACATTAAACATGTGTAAAAAATCTACTAATCTTTAATTTGTGGCATAGGTGTGGTCATACTTTTCTTCCGTTTTGACATTGTACCTTTATCATGACAACCTAAACATTGTTATCTATGAAAGTCATAAAATTTGATAAAGAAATGATTGAGTTGTTTTAATTTTAATCCATTTGGATGAAGTATGCTGAAAATGACTTACGTGTATGCTCCAAAGATCTTGTTTTATTAGTAGAAGTATTGTGTTTAGTACTTATCTGTCTATGATAGGTAATGAACATAAAATCGAGTTGCTATAACGATATTTATTAACATCATAATAAATGCTGTACCCTTTGTTTCAGTGCACCGTACTGAAATCGTGCGGCGAGGAGTGTGTGATCGCAGTGAAGGCAAACACGGCTCTTGACAAATAAACAACCAACTCAAGATTATAGGGATATAACAAGCGTATAATTTTTTTTACAATCAAACACAACTCTTACATAAATGTAAAACATAATATTATGTATAATTTAACGTAAAATATTGTAGCAAGGCGCGGTAGGCGAACCGTTAGTGCCAGGGGTGGGTCTAGGGATAAGTTTCGGGAGGCCTTTTGTAATATTCGCGTAAGTGAAAGGCAAACATTATCCTAGAGCTATTTTGGGGCCAAGCCTCACTTGGATCCACCCGTGGACCCGCTCAGAGCCCCGGATGTCACTTTGCTAGCAATGATCGCGTTGCACGATCGCGTTAGTTTGGAATGCGGGTCCACTTGTATTAGGGATTTGAATCTAGAGGCATGGATGTAAATTGAAAGCTGTTAATTAGCCTCTAGCCCCTCTCCCGATAGATGAGCCGCTCCAGGGCGTCCGACCACAATTAAATTTGTGGGTATATAATGTTGGCGCCGCGGCCCCGTCTATCGGAGGAGGGAATCGTTGGAAGACTTGGCGTGACTTCTACGTGTGCACGCGGTTTTTGCGTGACAGACGGGACAAGCGCGAGCGGTAACGAGCGAGGGCTCGTCATTGCCGCGAGAAGAGCTTCGGTCGCCCGCGCCGCGCCGCCCGCAACTTCTAGTTTGTTTTGTTTTGTTTGTTCTCTTTTCGCTTCGTCTAATTAAACTTTTGTTGCTCAGCGAGCCGCCGAGAGTTTGTAGATCAACATCGGTTATTAAATTCCATGTGGTGGATTTTAAATGTTATGTAATATAATCTGACGAAAAGACGGACGCAAACTCGGAAGTTATTACCATATTTTAATGCTAAATTAATTAATACATAAAAAATCAAGAAAAAACAACAAAAAAATAGAAATAAAGGAAATTCTTGAATGAGATGTGTGATTTTTCGAGCGGGGCTGCCGCGAGGCGCCCCGGTCGCCGCGCCGGCGCCGCGGGCCGCCCGGCGACGTTATATCCCTTCGTGTGTAACACTTGCCATCTGTTCAAATAGAAATACGCTAATGAAGCTTGTCCTGACGCGGGGCACCTGGCCCCTTACAGTGAACTCTTGTGCTAAATCGACGAAGACTGGCGACCGCGCTGAGCGGTGCCGCCTCAGCGCGGTTGACCGCGGCACCTCTGAGCGCTATCTCTTCAGTCAAGACTGAAAATGCATTTTTGTAGAAGTATTGATTTTGTTTAATATAAGGAAATAGAACAATATTCTTAGAATTGTGCTCATCGGCCTTTCCTTGCTCTCTTTGTTTGCATATTTGAACACATGAATTGTTACACATCACTGAGTGGGTTGCGTTTGCCTGATTCGTATTTAACTTAAATTCTTATTGGCATGGCAGATGCCCGAGGACTAGATAGAGATACCATGCACTCGTGTCGGTGGACTATTTATTGAACATCAATTGTCATAGACGATATGATATACGAAATTAATGTAAGGTAAGGCCCTATAGGAGAGATATTTTTTTATGCATTCAACTAAATTCGTACATCGCAAGTTGTAGACTTAAAATTTAGGCTGTTACATTACAGGTAACTTTTTGTTCTCCGATTACTGTACATTATTTTCGAAATTACATATTCGTTATTGTTGGTGTGAAGTTTTTATACTTAGCAGCTTTTAATCAGGTTTTTATTTTATTAAGCCATATTGCTATGGTATTTGTAAAGACATCGGGAGGTGTAAAATAAAACACTTAAAGTCCATATAAACTGTTTTTTTCGCGAACCAGTTGTGGTCCCTACCCGAGGCCTGGGAGTCTGATGTCGAATCCTGTAGGATTTCTCTTTTATACTATCTAATATTTTAGAATAAATGCGCATTAAATGTGAAGATCTTTTTGTGCCGATTTAGAAAATAATTGTTGGTGCACACTAAGTTTATCTTTAGAATATTATATTTCTCTTGCACACATGGTCTGTTACATCTATCTTCTTTTGTATTCTCTCTGTAAAACAAGCTATTACATTAAAATTTAACACCTTTTTCGTGGATCGTTGATGACTTGAAGTCTTACCCGGGTACTTGGTTTCGTTGTTCCATTTTATGTATAGCTTGTAGCCCAACTTTCATTTGATTGTCCTCGCCTACTGCACATTCCACTACTGATATTTTGCAATGTCTTTGGAAGCGGGTAATATGGGAGATGCGAGTGCTTCACAAAGCACGAGCAGGAAGAGTTAGGGTAAAGACCTTGTGGTTAAGAGATGGTCGAAATACGCGTCGGTAAATGTGCGAATTTTATTTAGGAATCTTAAATATTTTTTATAATGGGGCGTAGGTCCGGTGAATAACATTGAGAGGGTTAAGAGAGTAAGTCCTGTATATACGTAAGATTGGAAACTATACGGCTGGATAGGAAAATATCAATATTCCACTTAAGCGATTAAAATGTATGACTGGTCGGGCGTATTTGTCCTATACAAATGCAAAAGTATCGTATTACATTGCAACGGCCAATAACTAAATGTAAATGCAGTTATAAGTATTTAACAGTCTGTCGAATTAAATCTGTACAAAACGAATGATCGTGCGTTCTCATTCATCGTATTTTGTTGATTTTGAGTAGATTAGTTTCCGATTTATTTGGATCCCTTTTAGTTATTTTTAATTTTATATAATTTATCTCTCCGCATGTTCAGTAAGTTTGGTGGGTGAAATACCTCATCGTCAGCGTCGGCCACAAGTTCGTTACATTAGCACTCGCGTCTTTCTATGCGCACTTCAGTTCGTTTGGGAAGACGCTCCTCTGTTTCCTTCAGTCATAACATTATTCAATCTGTTATCGAAGGCCTCGATTTAAATAGGTTAAAACTGTATTTAAAATGAAAACATAGGCTAACCGGAAATCGAACCCAGTATTTTCCGTAAAAACGCGTAATTGGTAAGAAACGATTTGCATTAGAGCTTTGTCCCTACAAGAACTCTGCTTTGGCGTAATAAACCAGAAAATTGCTGGGTTGAATCCCGTAGTACCTGTTTTTTTATCGTTAACCCCCTTGTAAATTTTTAATTTTTAAATTAATTTGTAAAAAAAAATATAAGAATAAATCGCAAACTTTGTTAGTATGCACAGTTACAGATTATGTAATTAGTGATTTTTTGAGAAAGATAAAACTTTTTTCATTCTCTTACTTTACGAGTTACAAGACTGCAATATATTTGCCGCTATCCGTCCACGACACATCTAAGCATTGAATTTCACTAATTTACTATGGAAGTTCAATTTCAAATTAGTTATTTTCTCAAAACTATATACCGCATATATTATCTCTGAATTAGGATACTGGAATCATTGCAGTTTTCCTTTTTTCAAAATCGAGGCCTTGGGTCGTAAGATCAAGTACTCCGAATACTGATGGTCAGTATGAGGAATTCTGAAAATGGATTGAGATTGTTCACCTGTATAATGGTGGTAGTGCATGCATTTATTGGGAGCGCGTGGCTTGGCCGCGCCGAGCTACGCCTCTACGGCCTTCTTGCCGTAAGCATAATGTATACCTAGTATTTTCCGTCCACAAAGGTGACCAACTCGGCACTTTAACCCTTATTACAATACCATAAGGTGAAAAAGTGGATACATGTCTTCTCTTTGTAGTCGACTCTACGCAGAATTAAGTAGTCGTGGATTAGAAAAAAAAGTTGTACATTGCTAAACATAGGAATTTTAAAATGGCATGACTAAAGTGTACCCTAGTTAAGGTAAATTAAGAAATGTTAACTTGGTCAGTTTTGTGACGAAATTAGCCATATAATTATGTATATGGCGAATGTTCGTGAGTCTTGCATTATTTGGGAGGTTTTAAAAAAAGATTTACATCGTTAAGAACTAAAATTAAAAAAAAACTTCCATTTCGTCACGAAAATTAACGTATCTAAATGTAAGACTAATTTTCGTGACGAAATGGAAAAGTTAGTTTCTTAATTTTTGTCCATAACGATGTACACTTTTTGTATTCCTTAAGCTGGGTACGAATCTGAGCGGCTCAGCCTGAGGCATGCTCGCCCCGCGCGGCGAGCCGCTCGCGACCCAAATTGTTCCCCATAAACATGCGCGGGTGAGGCAGCGTGTTCGCCGCATGCTAACATTTCAAAATGGCGTCGGACACGATGACAGCCGCGGCTGCGTTTATCATTCACCGAATTATTACAAAAAGAAGAAGAAATCGCGTCGGTGGTGGTACGGCTCAGCAACTTTATCAAATTTTTACGCGCCTCCCACAGACAAGTTAGAACTAGTCGTTCTGCCCGCGGCGCGCTCGGATACACGTCCAAATTCCGCGAGGCACGCACACCGAGGCGCCTTTAAGGACGGTCAAAAGAACGACTCGACGGCTCGCCGCGAGCCGCTCGTGCGGTGCTCGCGCCCAGGGCGTGAGCGCGTACGAATTTGGGCAAAATAGGTGAGCAGTGCGTGCCTCAACCCGAGGCTGCTCTAATTCGTACCCACCTTTACATACACGAGCGAGGAATGAGCAACGCTGCAAGCCAAGAAAACTTCTGCAGCTGACATTGGTAGGTATGTACCATAAACAACACGGTGTCCCTAAAATAGGCCTTGAAAAACCGTTTGGCAATGGAATAAAAGTTTAGCATCTCGCTATAGTTATCGCTATGATTATGCGTAGAATTCGATTCGTCGACCGCGATGTATTGAGAAAATGGATGGTAAAAGGATACAATGCTTTGACTACGACATTGCAGTTAGTCTCCTTTGGTATTACGGCAGTTTTGCCCATGAAACTAGTGGTATTGTTTTAATCCAGGACTATTCAATATTATGTTTGCCAAGTATTATCCAAGTGTGTTCTGCCTCAGGACAAACATATCATAAGATTGTACATTTATGAGGAAGTGGCATAACAATAATAAAATTATACTTAAAGCAGACCGAGACAATTCGGTATGTTTTTTCTCTAGCTAAAGGTAAGAGCAAGGCAAGATATCGGCTGTTTCAGTCCGAGTATGTTGTATTTTTTGTATAGAAGTTATCTGATTAAAAGAAGGTCAAATAACACGCCAATTAAAATATTTACGGGTATGATAAAAAGCAAAGAAAATTTTATAAAAATATAAATTTTATTTATTTTTTGTATCAGTAAGGTACCTAATTAAAACAAAACGAAAGTCTTCTAGACCAATAATTCAGTTCTTTTTTCACTAGTATGGAGCAGACCTTTGAAACTCGCTGATATTTTGAGTAATATGTATCAAAAATAAGTCACGCGTTGATTTTTACTTGTGGGTGGAAGCACTAGTATTTGATATCATAATATGCATGGGAATTTTATTCACCCGCGAGATTAAACAATCTACCATCCTATTATAATTAAATATAAGGTAAGGGTAACACACAATAATATGGGATTACAGTTTATCATAATTTCTATTTCACTTTGTTTAAACCATATCATATATTTACATTATGGTAGTTCTTATTGTCTTGTTGAATTAAAATCAATATGGTTTCGAAAACAAAATGTAATAGAGGTACATTATAATATAAAGTGTCATTCTATGGAACTTGCTAACTATGTAAACAAGCCGCCATACTAAAATTGACATTAGATGTCAATTTCAATATATTGTTTGTTTACATAGTTAGCAAGTTCCATAGAATTACAGTATAATAATACAAGTAGGTACGAGTATGTACAGAAATTGCTCAATTTGGTAACAGAACAGCGTTCAGGTAGGTCGAGCGGTGCCTGCTCTGTGCTCTCCGGCAGCACCCAAGGATACAAGCCGAAAAAAACTGAAGGGTCCACGGAAAGAACATGTCTAGTCACATTAGAACTTTTTGAGATATCGCGATTTGAAAGTTAGGAACCATGACATTTTTTACGTAATTTTCGTGTAAAGGTTTTTTTAAGAGTGAAAAAATACAAGAAATATGAAGATTTATATCCTAAACTGAGTGGTAGGTAGGTTTCGTCCTCTACATTTTGAGATTCAAAACTCATTTTCAAAAAAAAGTTACTATACATGTTCTTTCCGTGGACCCTTCACTGTAGGTTTGCGTTGCGCCTAAAGTGCAGTGAGACGCGCCTGGCACCTTGGATTATCAGTGCCCTTAACTTTGTTTCGTTCTCTTTAAGTATAAATTTAAAATGTTCCCTTTCTTTTTGCGAAGTTGATCGATGATAGGTATATGACAAACTAAAGTAGTAATGTTAAAAAATCTCAGATACAGGTAGATTACTGGGCCGGCGCACATAGTGAAAAGATTTTCTACTGCCAAAGCATTCTGCCACATTCTTGTCTTTGGACGTGTTTAAATCGAGATCGAATTTGATTAATTTCGTTTTTTGTGCTGTTACTTAATTTCGATCTTATTTCAACACCCCCAAAGACGAAGATACTTTGGCAGTGAAAAATACTCTGCACTGTGCTTCGAATCATATATGCCGGCCCTTATTCTACAACAGCTGATTTGCTTGACAGCAATGGCGGCAGAGTTGTCAAAAATATGATTGCAAGGGGCGTGTCATATTTATTGTTTTTCGTTGACCATATTATAATCTAAGTTCACCAAATATTGGGCCAGAGGCTCTATTTTGCTACGTTAAACCGTATTGCTTTTTGCTTTTGCTATCGTTTTGTTATTAACTCTGCCGCCATTACTAAGCAAATAAGAGCTATCGTAACGTTGACAATTACGTTTTTACTTGTCTATAGCATCGAGCCTGCAATGAAACATGATGTGGCACCTTTCTGTCACGTCTCAAATACGTAAATAGTTGATTACTATCGCAACCTAACCTAACCTTATTGATTTGTCACTAGTTTAAACTGAGAAAATAACATAATTAGAATTTCTCTAGATAAAAACTAACTTGCGTACCTCGTATAACAAACAATAAATCCAACATAATTTTCAAAATAAATCACAATGATGAATAGCAGTCGCATTATTTACTTGAACACAAGCTCCTAAACCTACATCTTAGGGAACAAACCAATTGTCTCCTATTCCATCTTGCTTCGATTAACATTCTGCCAGCTATTACTGCCAAGTGAATAAGAGCTGTCATAACGTCAACGATATGATTATGATACCGAGACAAGATCAGCTAATACAATGTGGAAGAGAGGAGGTTAAATGCACTACCAAGGCTTATTTATCAGTTATCATCACAGATCTAGCACGGGGCCAGAATCAATATCATCATCAGAACTATCAGAATCCGATATTTCTATCACTATACTAATATCACCTTTGTATTGGACGGGAATTTCTACAGGTTCTTCTTTTATTTTGACTAGCTCAGCATCCGATTGTGAATTTTCGATATTATGAGGTTTATCAATGTTTTCTATTAGTATGGAAGTATTTGCTGGTTCCTCCCTTGGCTCTGTCCTGAAGTTTGAAGGAGTGGTGTGCGTTTCTTCGTCGAAACTGGCTTCCGAATCACTTTCCTCACCCGCGCCTTGGGTGCTATCTACAGTAGCTTGTAAGATTGTTGATGTTGATTCTTTTGCTGCCTGTCGCTGCCTGAAAGAAATTAAAGTTAAAACACTTAAAAGTTGCCTGGTGTGGGCTAGAAAAATAGGGATAGACAGACAGCTAATGGCCATAAATAACACAGTATGTTTAACGCGTATTAAGGTTTTTTTTTTTAAAAGTTTAAGTAAATACAAAACATTTTTGAGGCATTCTTTTGTTGTTGCCTGTGCTTGTTTTCTCACAACAATAGCCTACTTATTAAGACCAAACTTGGCGAGTCTACGTTAAGTACAGCGAAGTTCCTGTCGCCACCTTCAGACTCCATCATCAGATCAGTTCTTAGCTACCATAATATTTAATCGTCGTCGGGTTTACATAGGTAACCCACTATATAATACATAAATACCTTAAAATATCGAATTAATTAATTCCGAATTTTAAATAAACGAGTTTTATAATTCAGAATTTTAACAACACTGTATAAACTGATACTAAAAATCTAGGTAGTAAGTATTCTATTTCATTCCGAACTTTATAATTCCGAGTATGATTCATACATAATCTAGATCGGTACCTAATATGGAAATACAGGCGCATAGTAACGAAGCCAAATTTGTGCAAACGTGTCACTCGATAGTATTTCAACCTGGGATGAGCCACAAATTAGGTGCGACGACGAGCGTAGTGTAGCGGGAGTAGCGTAAGGTAGACTTTTGACAAAAAAAAAATAGCTTTATGGAATCTGGTGCCCGAAATTTGAAATTATAGCCATTACTGATTTTAGTTAGGAAAAGTTGCGACTGTCGGAGATATGATAATCGGGATAGTATTATTCGGAAATTCGAGGATATCAAATTCAGAATAAAATGTTTTGAAATTATGCAGTGTACCCTAAATAAAATACTTAGCTATTCAAAGTTACAGCAAATCCGACTGGTTTAGAATTGACTTGCAAGATTTAAACTGAACTTATCGACAAACGAATTTGTAAAGTTAAATAAGGGTAAATATATAAAAAATCAAGGGCTCTGTTTGGTCTAGTGATGTGCCGCAGGAACATTCCCGTTCCCAAGAATATTCTCGTTGGGAATATTCCGCTTTAGTCCCGTTACCGGTTACTTAGATGACCGAGAATATTCCCCTACTCGGGGGAAGTTTAAAATAGTAAATGAAGAATATTAATCCTAAAAGAAGATAATTGTAGCAGATGGCATTTCACCAAACAATTATGTGTAAATATTGCGTTAGTGGTACCTTTTTAACAGACTGACCCAGAAGGCAGGCAATTTTTTTCGCGCGTATGTAAGTATGTCCGTTCCATTGTGACCTCCTGAAGCCTAAACGGAATATTTGGATAGATTTGAAGTAATTACCAATATGACTGGTGGTGATGCCTACGATATTTCAGTTAAAATTGCTAATTATAAAAGTCATAAGAATCATTTTGAAAATAAGTTTTTATGGAAAATGGCGGAAGCTATTGAACAGGGTTTGGTGGAAAGTTATTGTCAGTACCAGCAACTTCAGTCGCAGTGAAACGATCATTCCCATTCTCATATTCATTCGAAGATTATAAATTGCCTCAAAACCAACAGCAGGAAAAATAACGTTAATACTTCATCACAATAGGCTACTTGCCTCATATTAAATTTGGCTTAATAAATTAATATTTTCTGTAGTATTAGACTTAAGAAACCAATATTTATCGATTTCAGATATTAAAAGTGTAAGATGGCTACGTATTTTTTATTTAAAGTTGTTCATTTTTATTTTTTAATTTGAACTCTGAAAACGCTGTCGGACTTGTTGTGACGTCATAGGACTCTAAGCAAACTTCATGTCGGTTCTTATACGAGTGAAATTCGCAATGGTATATTCTGTGCTGTGACATGACATTGACATTTATGACTCATGGACTTTGAGGTTGTGTTATGATCGTAGTCGTTTTAACATTAGTAAAAACCTAATCTGTGTATTATTGTTACTGCTTTCTAGTTTTATTGATAAGAGCAATCATGGATGTTGGATTCGTGAATGCAGATAGCACAAACTTACCAAGAATCGACACATTGATGGTCGGTAATTTTTTTGCCTTGAATCCAGATTTCTGCTCTGCCGAGCTTATTATTATTGAAGATAAAAGTTTTTGTAGAAACTGAATAACTTATTAAGTAAATACTAACATCAAAATGATCTTCGCAAAAAAACAAAAATTGTTTCAGTCGATAAAGTCAGGATCCTTTTTAGCAAGTTTTAGCCATGTATTTCGCATATTTATTTCACTGGGCATTCTAATCCATAATTTCCCTGGGGTCGTAATTGATGCGTTCTTGCATTCTCGGAATATACAATAACGTTAATTACTATATTTTCCATGTAAACTGGTGGAAGTCATGGTTTTTATTAATAAAAGTATCGAGGTTTCGAAAATGATAAATTGTTTATCTATATGTCAAATGCTCTCGTCAAATGTCAAATGTTTGTTTTCGGCCCGTATGACGTCACAGCACAGATAATCTATAGACTAATATGGCTGTAAGCGTTTTCGCCTGTTAACGAAAACTAAACCTTTAAAATAAAGTTTTGCGGTTTTGTAGGTCCTAAAAAAATATGGGAATATTTTTTTTCATCTAATCGGACAATAATTAATAACTTGAGACCTACTTTAAAACAGAGTCAACTAGCCTATTGGAAGTTGATAAATAAAGCAACTCCTCAAAACCGATAATGACCGTATCTGATAGCGTACGGGAATCGGGAACCTCAAGTTCAGACTCGAAAGACGATCGATTACTTCAAGTTTATCCGGAGTTGAACTTATTTTTTATGATACTGAAACTGAAATGGTAGAATGAGGAATCCGCTAAGTTCTGACGATAGTGACTAAAACTGTGATTTGATTAATTGTGTCATTAGAATTTGTTCGGGAATAATCAGGGTTTTGAGTAATAAACTTCAGTAAATTCAAGGCACGACGTGTACTCGTGTCAGAGGTTAATAAGAGAATAAAGATTTTGAAATAATTATGTACTTAGAACTAAAAGCAATAATAAATACGGCGAATATGTTGCTTGTAGAAATACGGTAGGCGCGTTAGGATATTTACATAATTATTATTGTTTTTATATTGAGATAGTTTTAAAATTCTAATATTATTTGCAGATTCTTTGTATGTCGAGATAGTAGATTTTACCTGCCCTAAAAATAAACATACAATCTTGTATTTTTACACATACTAATGTTACTATGATAATTGTTTTTTTATAAATATTTAAGTTTAGATGTGATTTTTGTGATTTGTAATAATGATTTTGTGATAATTACCTATGTACAGATTTTTTTGTTAAATGTATACATATGAAAAGGTTAAAAACTCACATATTTCCCATAAGCGGGAATATTCTCATTTGAAGAATAATCATGGGTACGGCACATAACTAGTTTGGACATAAATTGGCCACATAACCCAATCTTTACCCAAAAATTCAGCTTTATGTGGTAGTTGCCACTTGAAAATATTACCAATACTACCTGTTACCAAGTTTTGTTAGACGAGAATTGAGTTGGACATTTTTATTAATATATATCATGTGTATTAATAAATTATTCAATTAAATTGAATTGAAAGTGTAATTTTCGAAATATCTCAGTGTGCCTTTCCACCAGAGATGTGCTATGCAGCTATGCTGCAGATGTGAGAGCGACCAGTTTCCACCAGTGCTATGCGGACCAACGAATACGATTAGTGGATATCAAACGCAACGTACCAAACCAAACTGGTGGAAAGGCACCCTTTTAAGCTGGGTACGAATCTGAGCGGCTCAGCCTGAGGCATGTTCGCCCCGCGCGGCGAGCTGCTCGTGAGCCAAATTGTTGCACATAAACATGCGCGTGCGAGGCAGCGTGCTCGCCGCGAGCCGACATTGTTCGTC
This sequence comes from Acleris holmiana, assembly GCA_949316455.1. NCBI lineage: Eukaryota > Metazoa > Arthropoda > Insecta > Lepidoptera > Tortricidae > Acleris > Acleris holmiana. The sequence goes on along the minus strand of OX438777.1, from coordinate 6,425,777 downwards.
ATTCAAAATGGCGTCGGACACGATAACAGCCGCGGCTACGTTTATCATAATTCACCGGATTATTAACAAAAAGAAGAGTGCGAGGCTCTCACACAGGTGCCTATGAGCCCAGTTAAGAGACCGACTCTCGACGGCTCGCCGCGCGCCGCTCATACGCTGCTCGCGCACAGCGCGTGAGCGCGTACGAATTTGAGCAAAATAGGTGAGCCGTGCGTGCCTTCCCGAGGCTGCTCTAATTCGTACCCATCTTTAGATTGAACTGTTACTTATTTATACCTTTCCAAGAACTCTTTCTCCCTGTTTAACGCCAGCCGCCGGTTGTGCTCCAGCTTGGCGGCGAGCTCGGGGTCGCCGCGCGCGGGGTCTGCGTCGAACGCGCCCCGCGGCACGCGCGAGCGCATGTGCTTGTACTCGCGGAGTTGCCGGCGCTTCTGTAGCGCGCGCCCGCAGTAGATGAATATTTCTTGCGCTGGTAACACAGTAACCAACATTATCAACACTGCTGGACATAGCTTAGGTCTCTCCCATGGACTCCCAGGACTTAGAATAGATTCCCAAAGTACCCAAAATATATACCCGGAATGGGGAAAACGTGACAGTGTTAACTATATTTCGGAAGGAGAATGGAAATTCTGCTACTAACAAATAACGATTTACTTATCACACAGAGAATGAAAAAATGTGATGCAAAATGTCTACTGCTACTAATAATTAATGATTATCTCCTAAAGAATAAAAATCAGTAAATTCAAGAACTTACTTATTTGTAATTATTATATCATATACCTACCATTATTATACCATTTTAATTTTAATTTTTATTTGAATGAACTATTGAAAAAATATTTAAATAAAACATATTACGACGACTTTTCGTATTAATATAAGGCTGTTTAATTTATTCAGGTTCTTGTTTATTAGCGTAGTCACTAATATGATAAATGTTTTTATTTGCCACAAAACAAACCTTCTTTCAATATTTTAGCTTTGCTCCACCCGAGTCCATCCTCTCTATTTGCTCTCTTGACACACTTGACTACATCCATATACTCTGGGAAGCACGCTACGCCCTCCTCATCCACTCTCATGTTTAAAAACTCCTCCACCCTCCTGATGGGTCCTTCAGGCCTGCCCTCTGATACCTGAAGGCGTACCCAACGCCCCTTGGCTGGTTCCGCGTCAACTAATTCACATAATTCTTGGTACAGTGTTACTATCCGAGCTTCTAACCTGTAAAAAGGTGATAATTTGTAGAAAAAATAAATAATGGATATGGATATCTCCCTAACCAGGGGGTTCCGCAGGGAGGGAGATGGTACCCTTCCTACCCCACCCCCAAAACCCCATAAATGGATGGTCCATAATCTAAAGTTTATCCGCGAGCACGCTGCCTCACCCGCGCATGTTTATGTGCAACAATTTGGCTCGCGAGCAGCTCGCCGCGGGGGGCGAGCATGGCTCAGGCTGAGCCGCTCAGATTCGTGCCCAGCTTTATACATATAAACCTTCCTCTTGAATCACTATCTATTAAAAAAACCGCATCAAAATCCGTTGCGTAGATCTAACCATACATAAGGAATGGACAACAGCGGGAAGCGACTTTCGTTTTATACTATGTAGTGATATCTCTTATGTTATGTTTAATGTGGTTTAAAAACTTAACCTCTTTCCAAAATATATAGGTACACATTATACACTCACCGGTGGCACTTAACATAAGGTGATACTTCAGAATCTTCAATAACTTCGGCCAACTCTAGATGAGCAATTTTTTTATGGTACAATGCTATTTTAAACTCAATTTCTTTAATTCTTTTGTACTTATCTACCTCATTTAATTCCATTAGTCTATTTTCCGCCTGTACTAATATTGTTTCTTTCTTTTCAAACTGCACTATCTCCATCCGAGGAATCAGAAGCTCATTTTCTGAATCTATTGAACTATCTTTCTTCTCAAACTTTTCTTCTTCATTGGAAACATGATTTTGGTAATTTTTGTTACTACTCTGTATTTCTTCTACTATCTTAACCTCTTGACTATCTAGAATTTCAATTGGGTCCTCATTGACCTGATCATAACTTCCAGCCTCTGGCCCGTAAGTAGTTTGTACTGATGGTCTAACCTTTAAAGACACATTACTATTTTCGCATGTCTCATTTTGTAGCATGTCTATTATTTTAGACTCTGGACTTACTTGTAATTTCATCTGGGTATCATGGTTAATATCCTCATCATCATTAGCAGGTGATTTTGGTTTATCAATTACCATGACATCACTGTCATTGCTTATATCTTTCTCATCACAGTCTAAATCAATGACATCAAGCTTAGGTTTTTTTGGACTCGTTTTAATATTATTATTATTTTTACCATCAACTACTCTCTTTCTGCCGTTGTTTTCTGGTTTGACTGAAAATTTAATATGGCATGTAATGAATTAAATTGATGGGTATCAGAATTATGTAAATTACATCTGTTAATGCAGTTGGAATTGACTATTTTGTTAAGTAATTTTTTATAGGATAATCTTTTCAAACCTTCAATGGTTAAGTTAAGATATCAAGACACATCATTGAGGTATTCAAAGCTTCATATGTTTTGCATTGGCTTATCGTCGATGAAACTGCAATACCACATAACCAACAATAGCTAATGCCACACAACTAACAAATGTGTCAAATTTAAGTTTGGTTATTAGTCCAACATACAACAACAGTAACAAACAATAGAAAATAGCAACAATAGAAAATAGAAGAGGAACAATGATAGGACACCTGCTACAACACAACCTTTTCCTTAAAAACATCATAGAAGAAAATATAGAGGGAAAGAGAGGCAGAGGGAGACCAAGAAGAAATAACTTCGAATAGATAAAAGAAAAGGTTAAGGTTGGGTCGTACCAGAAAGTCAAGCAGTGGACGGAGGACCGGAGCGGTTGGGGATTACTCCGCCAACAAGAGCATGGCTCTTAAATAAAGAGAGAGAGCAGTCGGACATCAGTAAACACAACCATATTAAATTTTAATTCCCTCCCATCATATTCAAGAAAATAAATTCATCAAATTATAAACTTTGTAATACACCAATACTTTAAAAAAATACCTGATACAGTTGTTGACAAGGTGATCAATTCTACTCTCTTTTTTTTAGGGGGTGTTGTGATGTGCACTTTTAAAGTTTCAAAGACATCAGATATGTAGCTATATTTTCTATTTGGATCATCAACTAGTCTTTGAAAGGCCTTTGTGAGGACTCTCCTAAATTTATCTGACATCTTATATTCTTTGTCAGCCTTGCAGTAAGCAGGAAGTAAAACTCCATTAATTATTTTCTCCATTTCTACAGTATGATCCAAAAGTAAGCATTGGTTTATAAAGTTTGTTAGTGGCTTGTTGTCCTGGCACAATGTTTTATCATAGACAATTAATTTCCTTCTTTGATTTTCAGGAATTTCAGGGTAATCCGTAACATCAATTGGTTCTATAGGATTAGTATCTACCATGGTCCCTCCTTTCCTGCAAATCAATATAAATCACATTGAAATCGGTAAAATCTGATGATCAGACCTGCATTAACTATTTTTAGACACATGTTTAACCCCTCGTCTGTCAGAGGCGACAAAATACCAAGTTCTAGTCTCTTCAGATTATGATGAAGTCCAAAAAAATATTTGAAATAAAAAACAGAAATCTATCCAATTTTTTAAGCACAGATCTGTGACAGAGGAGGGGTTAACCCATCAAAAACTGGATTAAAAAAAATATACTAGGTCTTTTCTATGTAATTTAAGAAATTAAAGACATGCAACTTTGGAATGGTTCTGTCATGAGTGGTTAATTACAATTCTCCATTCTCTCATTTCCATTTATTTTTGTTGTTGTTAAGATCAGGGTGAGCAATCCTGGGATTTGCATGAATGTAATACCACTACCAGTTCAGGTACTGCATACAAACCAATCCTGGGACTTTATTATTTATTTCCGTCAACCCAACAACTATATAAGTTTCGTAAGAACATAATATACAAATACAAATTACATTCCACAGGGTAATCTCCGGTTATCTTTTTTTTTGTTAACTAGATTGTCATGTGTGTATCATGTATCACTTAATTCAAAACTAGTCTTGTCTGAGTGCCACGCTTTCACTGCTAAACCGTTGAATGATTTTAATGATATTAGGTATGAAGATAGCTTGTTTAATTTTTATTAGCTAGTGAACAGGTGAAGGGTATAATTTTTGACAGTTTACGTGGGAATAACAAGGACAAAGCTCTAAGCGGATAAATGTGCGGCAAGTAAAACTTACCTAGTAGTCTGCCCCCTCGAATCCCATAACCTTTTTTTTATTCCAAATTAGGTATCGGAATGAATCCCTGACCTTAAAGTAATGCCGCTAAACATAGGTACATTTCTTAAACTCACCGAGATTAATTATTACGATAAATGCACATAGTCAAAATATAAAATACCAAAATGATTTTTATGCGAAATCCTTCTAATAAAAAGAAACAACAAGGAATAAAAACTTTCGAACCAATTCAATTCAATTTTTGGGAGAATATGGCTCCATCAATGTTTTGATGATTCTGCCAATGTCGAGGTTGGATAGTGCACTGCACTGCCATTTGACGTTTTGTCGTGTTCGGTGCGTTGACGGTGTTCGGTGGGATACCAGCAAGAATATAATAAATATAGTTACTTAAATATTTTGCTAAATAAATATTTTGTTAAATTTTAATATTATTTTTGGACAGGAAGTTATTTAAAATCTTACAATATGGAGTAAATACTAAAGTTAATAGAAACTGAACATTGATTGGACGGCTAATACAATAGGGAAGTAGACTATATAAAGGAACAGATATTTTAGGACAATCCAAAAATAAATGTTCTAATGTTCCTTCGGCCAAACCACATTCACAAATCGAGCTGTCCCTTATTCTCAATTTTGCTAGAAAAACAGGAGAGCAAAAGTGACCTAGACGCAAACGTATAATGGTGGAAGTATTTAATTTTGAGAAGTCCCTGTTTATGAAAAACCATGGTTTAGTTGGAAGAGCAGGCTGCAGGTCTCCGTAATGCTTGCCTTTGTTCTGACGGGATAATTGCCATAAATTGTTCCAATTGGCCTCTAGTTGGGGTTTTATGGAAGCCCTTAAATCGCGAGTGAAACATTTAATCCAAGTACTAGATCCAAGTTCAATGGCTTCCTTTGCGCAAAAATCGGCTGTCTCGTTACCCACAAAACCGTTATGGCTAGGGATCCAAGCTAAAACCACCTCAATGTTGGCAAGATGACACTCTCTAAGTTTGTCTTTAATCATCAGAGTTAAGTAAAAATTATCTCTAGAATGGAAAGGAAATCCCATCAAATCCTGCAAACAACTCAAAGAATCTGTTAATATAATAGATTTACTAAGATTGTGGGACTTAACATATGATATGGCTTCATATATAGCTACAGCCTCACCGGTAAATGTTGAATATTGATTAGGGCATTTATAGTTTAAAATAATTTTATATTTGGGAATCCATACAGCACAACCAACATTATCTTTAAGAGATATTTTGGAAGCATCTGTAAAAATACTTAGCCATCCTGGCCATTTTTTATTCATAAGCTGATTAAATTCACTGTTAGCATTTAATGTTTTTTTGTTAATACCTAGATCTAGAGTTACAGATGGTTGAAAAATTAAGGTATCATAATTAAAACAAAAAATTAGATTTTTACTAAACTGGAAAGAAGGGATAGAAGCAAACTTTTTGAAAGATTTAATAAGTAGAGGGAGATCTTTTTTGTCCAGTACCGAGAAGTCGCAGTTAAATCATTTAATGTCTGACATTTTAACAACAGCGGATGAAAATTGTACTGTAGCACATTAAGGAAAAACCTATCGGCTAGGTACTGTCTACGAAGAAATAATGGGGGTTCTAGACATTCTACTTGTAGGGCATTTATTGGAGAGGATCTCATAGCGCCAGTTATAATTCGTAAACATCTTGCTTGAATTTTGTCAAGTTTTGCAAGAGCTAGCTTACTACAAGGCTCTAAAATGAAACATCCATAGTCGAAATGACTACGCACTATTGCATTGTAAAGAATTTTCTGGCTATACGGGTGAGCACCCCATCGCACACCAGACAATGATCTCATCACATTAATACTCTTCTCACATTTATTAACAATATAATTCAAATGATGAACTCCCGTTAGTTTAGAGTCAAGAAATACTCCAAGGAATTGAATATTATTTAGAATGGTAATTTGTTGACCATCAACTGAAAGATTTATTGCAGGAATATTTATTTTTCGTGAAAAAACCACTGCATTACATTTAGGAATCGATAATGTGAGTCCATGATTCTCCAGCCAATCCTTCAAATAAAATAGGGCAGAATTTAATCTGGTAACACAGTTTGCAAATGAAGGAGAGATACTGTACAGTACTATATCATCCGCGTATTGCAAGATATTACAAAAACAATCAACCGATGATTCTAGATCAAATGTATACAAACTATATAGAATTGGGCTTAGGACTGACCCTTGAGGTAAGCCCTTCCACACAGATCTAGGAGGAAGCAAAGAGCCATTGATTCGAACACGAATGAATCTCGCCATAAACAAGCTGCAAATGATATTGATCAGCCTCGACGGAATACTCAGCTGGAGCATTTTCTGCCTGAGTATTGTGAGGCTGACGCTATCATAAGCAGAAGCAATGTCTAAAAAAACACCAACCACATTTTCATTATTGCTAAATGCAATACGAATATCGGAAGTTAAAATACTAAGACTATCTATCGTACCCATTCCTCTGCGAAACCCAAATTGCGTCTTAGCTAAAATATTTCGATTTTCGACAATCCACTCAAGTCGATTTTTAATCAGGTGTTCCATAATTTTCGCTAGAACCGAGGATAAAGCGATCGGACGATACGATGAAGGATCATTCGGATCCTTTCCAGGTTTTAAAATTGGGATAACAATTTGGGTTTTCCAAGAAGTAGGCACTACGCCATTTACAAAAATATGATTAATAATATCTAAAAAGTAAACTTTAGTGGAACGAGAAGATCTAACCACAAACGAGTATGGAATCCCGTCAATTCCAGGGGCAGAGTCCTTCAGGTTATCTAATGCACACAAAAGCTCGGGAAATGAAAATAAGTCATTCATTCTATCCATAGAAGGAGGGAATGATGTATTTGGAGGAGGGAAAAAATCTTCAGATGGAACGGAAGGGGGAGATAATCTGTCCATAAACTCTTCTAGCCAAGTATCTGTATCATTCGATAATGTATCAGAGTTGGTTAGGCTACGGCGAAAAGCCTTAATTTTTTTCCAGACCATCGTAGAAGGGGAACATGGCGACAAAGATTTACAGAAATTTAACCATCCTTGAACCTTTTTTTTTGAGAGCAATCTCTTTGATTTTGCAGAAGTTTTCTGGTATAAAATATAATTTTCCATGTTTAAATTATTACAGTATCTTTTCTCTGCTAGATTCCGTTCTCGAATAATATTTGTACATTCTGAATCCCACCACGGAGGGGAAGGGATCTTACTACGAGCCGTATTCTTTAACGGAATTGCAGCGTCAGCTGCTATTCCGAGGGCTTCAATAAATTTAGAATACAATTCAAGGAAATTGTCATTGTTAGTTTTACATAAGGAATTGACTTTAACCTCTAATTGAAAGGAGAATTCCGGCCAGTCAGCCTGAGCCACTTTATATTTTAAAAGGGGAGGAGAGATTGAAGGGGTAGGAAAATATTTCAAAATAGTGGAAAGAATCGGAAAATGATCACTGCCGAAAGAAGCACCTAGAACTTTCCAAGAGAAAGAAGTAACCAAGCTCGCAGAAACCAAAGTGATGTCTAACGCGCTAGTATTTTGCAGAGGCGAGACCCTTCTTGTAGCAGAACCATCGTTTAGTACACATATATGAAAATCATCCAAGATATCTAATAAAGCAAGAGAATTTGAGTCAGATACGTGACAACCCCATAAAGTATTTTTACAATTAAAATCTCCTAAAATTACAAAGGGAGAAGGAATAGATGATAAAATTAAGTTAAATTCAGCCAATAAATCTATAGTTGGATGAGGAATGTACACAGATACAAAAGAGATATTTAATATTTTAGCAGCAATAATATTTATACCAGAACTATGAACAGGGAGGGGTATTAAAGAGTACACAAAGCATCTGTTAACAAGAAGGGCACATCCAGCGTATCCATCGCTTCTATCATCCCGGAAGCATGCGTATCCCGGGACCCGAAAATTGGAGCCCGGTTTCAGCCATGTCTCCGAGATGGCAAAAACAACTGGTTTATATAGATTTAAAAGATATATAAGATCAGATTTTTTATTGTTCAAACTCTGCGCATTCCATTGAAGGAGATGCTGGTCCATTATTTGGGATGAGGGGGACAATACTTTGCAGTTGAGAAATGACATTGTTCGGTAAGCTATCACTAAATTTATGAATAAGGTTCACTAATAAACCTGTTAGGTGTTCCAGGAAATTATCATTCGGCGTGGACTGGGTATAATTATTACCTAAGGCACTGCCATTAGGAAGGGTAGGCTGTGGATTTTCGATTATTCGTTTATGAGCCTGAGTGTCATACGACTTACCTAAAGGACGATGAGACTTCCGTTCATATGTGACCGTTTTTCTGTATGATTTTTGCGAAGAGGATTCTTGAACGTAGTTTGGTATAGGAGGTGAACCTAGAGGGGCAGCCATACGAGGAGGGGGAGGCGAAAATAATTTTTGTGATACTTCTGCATAGCTCGTTTTAACGGGGCGAAAACGTTGAGAAGCCTCTAGGTACCCAATATTTTCGTCCGCCATCACGATTTTAATCGATTTTTGCCTGGCGTGTTCAGGACATTTCACGTCTGTGGCCTTATGCAGACCTAAACAGAGAACGCAACTAATTTTGTCATCCGTAATATTACACGAGTCGCCTGTATGGGGTTGAGCACAGAGGTAGCAACAGGGACGAGATCTGCATTTGGCAGCTATATGGCCAAATCTGCAGCATTTCCTGCATTGAATTGTGGGGAGGTCGTACGTCGAAACCGGAATTGATGAATTGTAGACATATATTTTTTCTGGTAGGTTCTGTGAATGAAATGTAAGGACTACCGTAAACGAAGGAACCCATTCGGGCTCTTCGCCTTCCCTACGAACCTTCCGAAAAAGGCGACGGGCTTTTATTACTTTACATCCATTGTATCCAAGACCAGCAGGAATCTGGATCCCGGCAACCAACTCCTCCAAAGACCAATCTGACGGGATATTTTTGATAACTCCCATCCTAGACACTTGGTACCTAGGAATGGAGGCTACCAAATTGTTTTTATTTAAAAACTCCAGTTTATGAAAATTATTAGCCTCTTCAGCTGATTTAAAGCTCAAGGCGATTTTGTTACGTCCGAGCGACTTTATAGAGCCCTCAACTATATTATTCACGTTATTTTTGTGTAACAATTGCGCGAGTCTTAATACTTGTAACGTAAGTCCGGCCGTAGGCTGCATTTCTATTTTACTGACATGAACCACAAAGGGACCATTGTCCAAAGCTGCGTAGAATAAAGGTGGATCGTCAGCGCCATAGCCAGGGCAAACATACATATTTTGAATTGACTCGCCTGGAGACCTAATCTTTTTAATATTGGGCAAGTCTGGAGTACTCTCAGGCACTAAAAAGCGCTTTCTTTTATTAGACTCAATTATATCGGAATCCATCTGAGAATCTACAAAAAGGGTACAGTCATTCGCTATATTACAACTACCCTCAGGAAAAATGGCCGACTCGGGTCCCCCCTTGTCGGGGGGATCTTTGTCGCTCATTTTACCAACGAAATGTTATTATTTTATAAAACTACGTTTTAAAGTTAATATAATACACCTTCACCTAAATAAATATTACTATTATAAATAGGTACGCAACCGAAACCAGAATTTTTAAACCTGTTAACTCCGGGCACGTGCACACACCAACACAACGACGACAGATCTCTCACTTTCGAACCAATTTCGAGGAACTGACTGACATTTCTGTTGGCTGACGTTTTGTTTGTTTATTTGATGGACGTCGAAGGAAAGAAAACATTAGGGTGGACACATAATGCCTTGTTCCATCTTCTAACGGCCCCCCGGTTTTATCAGCTCATAATACGTTCCTTCTAAAGTTAAACGAAGCTGTGTATCAGTATCTCTGGGATCTACTTTGAAATCCGTAATTCGAACTTCGTCTATTGCTATCCCTTTTCCTCTCGATGCGTAACTAATTTGCAAAAAAGTGACGAGGCGATCCGAAGTTCGAATTACGGACTTCAAAGTAGAGCCGCTGTATCTAATATAGTCATCCCCTTACTTACAAACGTGGAATAACCGTGGAATAGCTTATGCCATGCTTTGTCACAATTACAGATAAAGACAAAGCATGACATAAGCTACCCCACGGTTATTCCACGTATATAAATAAGAGGGATAGAAGTTAACAGATAGGTAAGACAATATTTAAAAAACTTGCAAATTAAAATCGAGACTAAAACTATAAAGCTGAATCTAAAAAAGGGCCAGAGCAAGTATCTACAGAAGCCCTCCTTTGAAAATCGAAGTTTTAAGTAACGTTAGCTCCATCCTTTTCTCTCGATTTAGTCTCGAGTGACTACTTGGCATCCGAAGGTTCGAATTAAGTGGCTCGTGGTAAATTGGTCACCATCCTTACTGTTGAGAGGTATTGACTGTGCTTAATAATAACGCAGTGCTGTGCTTTAACTTTTATTGGAAGTGTGGGCTGAAGTGTAAGAGGGAGAGCTCTTGCTTCGAGTGTGTCCAGTTAAAATATGTATTGTTGAAGATACCAACACTGACTATCAATGACTATCATCTATTTTACTAATATTTTAAATGGGAATTTGTTTGGATTTTAATTCTTCAATTACGAGCAAACGACTAAAATGATTTGGATGTAATTTGGCATAGATGGTTCTGGAACTTAGGGATAATTTCGCCGTTGTACTGCAAGTACAATGGCGAACTTAACTTATATTCTGTAAATATTGTATTTTGATTATGAGTTTAGTACAGTAAAGTGTTTAAATACATACGTAGGTACATACCATCCACCCACCCAAATATACCATCTCTTCTTTTTAAGTTTAGAAGAGATCGCTATTTAGCGATAAGACCACCTGGGCCGTTTTATAAAGCTACAAATTACAAGCGGAAGTCTCTTTGTAACTCCTTTTGCTAGAAAGAGAGTTCCGCTTGTAATTTGTAACTTGTAGGTAGCCAAAACAGGGCCCTGTTGACTCACCATGCGAGGTTTGAGGTGTTCAATAACATGTTTTGTATTGTATTGTATCCTGGACAAACACACAGAATACTTACTTACTTCCGAAATCCTACTATTTATAATATTAGCAGCCTACTAATGTTATCTACATCTAATCCATCGGTTCCAAATCAGCCATATTTTTATAAGAGACTAGCTGTTGCCCGAGACTCCCTCCACGAAAAAATACAACAAAGCCTATGTTACTCTTCTAATGGTAAAGGAATTTTTGAAATCTGCCAAGTCGTTTTTAGGCACACGAGCTATCAGGCCACCTGATCGTAAGTGAAATCTGAAACCCATAAACATTTGAATTCTCAAGACTATTATAATAAGATTGCAATCCTAAGCCCAAATACGTTGCCAACCCTAAGGATTAAGATGGAATGCCTCTATTTCACCGGTTGTCTTATCCCCACACCGAAACACAATAATGCGAACACTGTTGCTTGGCGTTTGGTTAATGGGTAAGATGGTGGTAGCGATCCGGACGGACCCTGCACAGGTTTGAGTTTATTCGTTACAAAAATACAGATCTTAACTCTTTATATTAGTGTAGGAGGGAGGCAAACGAGCATGTGGGTTACCTGATGAGAAGTTATCACCATCGCCCACATACACCAGCAACTCAAGAAGAGTTGTCGGTCCGCTGCCAGCCTATTAGGAAAATGAAATCTCTTTTCTTGAAGGCACCCACGTCATAACCGGTTGGAAATACCGCCAAACGTAGTTCTTCGCTCCGTCGATTTTGCCTAACCATTCCAGCCGTTTTCCATGCATACAAATAACTTATGCAAATAAGCTACAACAGCGTCTTTGTCGCGTCGTGGGTAAACTATTCTATATCATTAGTAGGTAGTCTATAAGAAGTGTCAGAAACTTTACTTCGTTTTTTTAAGATGAGAATAGTAACGGTCAAATTCGCATGTTTCCTTTAATAACGTAGCCAATACTGAGAAGTATTTGTTCAAATATTCTAATTCTTGTTATTAATTACCTTAAGTAGAGACAATTTTACTGTTTTTAATTTCTAATTTTGACTTCATTAAATGGAAAAAACCGGGCAAGAGCATGTCGGACCATGCTCAGTGTAGGGTTCCGAAGACGTTAAGTACTACAAACATACAAAACAACAAGTAATAACTACATGGAATGTTATTAACACTGAAACTGGTAGAACTAGAATTAGAGACCCTCACTACAGCCTGCAAGTTGATGGTACTCTAGTAAGCTCGGACCTTGATGTAGCTAAAGAATTCGAGCGTTTTTTTACGAACATACCTTTGGATACCACTAAATCTTTACTGTCATCTCCTGATAAGGCTGATACGTTACTAAGATCAAATGTGAAGGAGTGCACAAATGTCTTTAAATTTTATCACGTCACACCAAACGTTATAATCAAAACATTTAGATCTCTTAATCTCAAAAAGACTGAAGATCTTTGGGGTCTCTCTGTTACAGTACTACACGCCATTTTAGACTCGACTGCACCTTACCTAGCTACTATGTTTAATAAGTGTGTCGATATTGGAGTATTTCCTGATTTGATGAAACACAGTAAGGTCATACCTTTGTTTAAGTCAGGGACATCATCAGACCCCACAAATTTTAGACCTATTTCGATACTACCAGCACTAAGTAAAGTCTTTGAAAAATTAATTCTAAATCAATTATTATCACACTTTAATCAAAATAAGCTACTTCACGGCAGTCAATTCGGATTTACCAAGGGACGATCAACAACTGACGCCGGTTCCATTTTGGTGAAACATATCTTTGATGCCTGGGAAAAATCAATGGATGTAATTGGAGTTTTTTGTGATTTGTCCAAGGCATTTGATTGTGTTGATCATGTAACGTTAGTGCGGAAGTTAAGCTACTATGGTATCAAAAACAGTGCACTTGATCTTATTACATCTTACCTTGCTCACAGAACTCAGCGGGTAGACATTAACAGGACACAATCTTCAGGGTCATCTGTTGCTATGGGAGTGCCTCAAGGCTCTATTTTGGGTCCGTTCTTATTTTTAATCTATATCAACGACCTCCCATATGTATTGCACGATAAACATGAAATAGTTTTGTTTGCTGACGATACTTCACTTATGTTCAAAACGGATAGGAAACAGGATAATTTTAATGACATCAATGACGCGTTGTCTACAATTGTTGACTGGTTTACAGCCAACAACTTACTTTTAAATGCCAAAAAAACGAAGTGCGTAAAATTTTCCTTATCGAACGTGAAGAGAGTGAATGCGGCTAGTATTAGACTGAAGGATGAGACACTGGAATTCGAAGATAGAACAGTATTTCTTGGTATCACTCTAGACTCAAAACTGCAGTGGAGTGCGCATATATCCACACTTGCAGGTAAGCTAAGTTCGGCGGCTTATGCGGTAAAGCGAATCCGACAACTTACTAACGTCGAGACGGCGAGACTAGTATACTATAGTTATTTCCATAGTGTTATGAGTTACGGAATTTTGCTGTGGGGAAGAGCGGCAGATATCAAGACCATTTTTGTGTTACAGAAGCGGGCTGTACGAGCCATTTATCAATTGGGGTCTCGTATTTCACTCAGGGATAAATTTAAAGAAATTAATATTCTTACAGTCGCGTCTCAGTATATCTTTGAGAATATCATGTATGTACGTAAACACATACATGAGTTTAGGCATAACCGCGACGTTCACAATTTAAATACTAGAAATAGGGATAAGCTTGCTCTTCCAGGGCACCGTCTCCGTAAGGTAGGCACTTCGTTTGCGGGGAACTGTATACGTTTTTACAACAAGATACCATCTGATATCGTCAATATGCCGTTCAATGAATTTAAATCTCACATCAAGCGCTGCTTGTTGGGTAGGGCATATTATACTGTAAACGACTTCATTGGTGACCGAGATGTATTTAAGTAGTATCTATCATGTAAGCTATTATTAAAGTAAGATCATTTCGTAAGCTAAGCATATTTATAATATTTGTATTTTAAACACGCCCTTAAGCAAGCTGTGTATTCAAACACTACTTTTTATGTTTACTATCATGTATTTGTCCTTTATCTTTATTAGTTCTTGTACGTACGTGACGCTTTTATGAGAACACACTGTGATGTTTCTCGCCGGACAGCTGTTTCACGCAAAATTACTTCTATGTTGTCCGGCAGCTTGAGCAAGTCATGCTCGCTTAAAGGTCTTTGCTTACGGCGGCGTCGTTGATCGGGTCGCCACTTTCCCGAACACATGGTTGAGAGAGGCGATGGCTGAGATACGCGTCATACTCGTGAACGGGTGCTGTTTGTGGGGTCCGGTCTGTTCACGTTTGCAAGGACTGGTTCTTCAGTTTATTATTCTAGATATGGCTTTTGACGTAGAGACCTCGTCGTGTTGTTCTCCTAGACTTATTATTTTTAGTTTAATGTTATTAGCCTTACATTTGTATTGATTTTATTTGTTCAAGCTTTAATCATTATTATTTATTACTTTATTAAGTACTTGTAATGTAACTTACTTTTAAGTATTTCTGTACTTTTGTTTGAAAAAATGACCTTCTGCTGGAGTTTCTTGGCGCTTCTTCTCCGCAATGATGGTCTTATCTGAAGCGCTAGTAAATTCACTTCATATTACCGACGTGTAAAAGAGCCCCATGGGGGCCTATTTACTGAATAAACATTTTGATTTTGATTTTGATTTTGATTTTGATCTATGTTTTGTATGTTTGTAGTACTTAACGGCTTCGGAACCCTACACTGAGCGTGGTCCGACATGCTCTAACCCGGTTTTTTCATAGTAAAAATCGGACGCGGCAGGCGCGTTCCATCTTCTGCAGGACCAATCGCCAGACAACTGAAACTGACACTAGTATCAATGTCACCGGCCAGCTGATACTGCGAAAGTGTTTTAATATACCTACATACTCTGTAACGTATTTGTAAATATGGGCCTCGCTGCCTGAAATAAAGTTATTCTATTCTATTCTAATGTCGCCATGAACTCAAAGGTAAAAATAACCTGAGATCTGGGAAGTGTTTTCTCGACGCACACAGACACGATCTCGAATAGAACTCCGTGCCCAAATTAAATACAAAGAATACGTTTCATACTTAGTAATAACTTTCTAACAAAAATGACTAAATAATTATGGGCCAAGCTTTTGTTGCCGACTGTACTTTTCTTGCAGCCATTTACTGCTTATCAAGATCAACCTAAGGAGTCCAAACTCGGTGGGTCTACGTAGTCGAGATCCTGTCGCCACCTGGCGACACTTTTTTTGGCGACACGCTAGCCTAGTTGGGAGTGACCCTGCCTTCGAAGCTAGGGGTCCTGGGTTCAAATCCCGGTAAGGGCAGATATTTGTGTGATGAGCACGAGTATTTGTTCCTGAGTCTTGGATGTGTTCTATGTATTTAAGTATATATTTCTCTATTTAAGTATGTTTATCGTTGTCTAGTACCCATAGTACAAGCCTAGAGCTTAGTTTGGGACTAGGTCAATTTGTGTTACATTGTCCCGTGATATTTATTTATTTATTTATTATTTCACCTTCCGACTCCATCATCAGCCTAGCTCGATGGTGCCATAATATTATTGTATTGTCATCGAAGTTACGTAAGTATTTATACAAAATTCCAGCTCAATCGGTCCACGGGAAGTGGTTCACATCATTCTTGCCTCGACGGCAACTACCTTAAATCTTGGAAATAGCGAATTCTACGCAAAGGATTTTTGCAAATAATAAATACAGCATTCATGGATTTTTTGAACATTCGTCATCAAACAATAAAGTGTTTTTTTTACGGTCTTTATTTAGTTCAGTTTAGTTGTAGTTGTAGATATACAGGGTGGTACTCGATAAACTGTACATATTTAAAAGGGTGAAATTTTAGGTTAATTTATCGGTAAAACAATTTTTTTTTTTTTTTTTTAGCCGATGGTTTTTTTTTTACGGATTTTTAAACTTTTTAATAAATTTTGGGTAGTACACTTACTTGTGATGGTGTAACTTGGGTTACTCTCAAAATTCCCTTTTCGCCAAAGGACCATTTCAGCTAGATGACATAAGAGTAAAATACACAGTCAGCAAAGAGTCAATTCAGCTGAATGACATGAAAGTAGAATACTCAGTCAGCAAAGTGTCAATTTAGCAGGACGTCACAGAATTGAAATGAACAAGTAGCCAAACGTTTAGAAATATAAATAGTCCGTGTGATTAGAATACCTAATTAACCAAAAGTAAAATTAGTTGATTGACATGAACATAGAAGGCGTTATTAGCAAAACGTCTGGAAATTAAAATAGTCCATATAATTAGAATATTTAATTCGTTGAAAACAAAATTAGTTGACTGTCATGTCCACAGAACGAGTGCCAGGATTTAAATAATAGATAATAATTGATTGTGTGGAAAGGAGTTTGAAATTATCAAGTGTCATATCAACACTTGCCATTTAAAGATCCAGACGTTTTGCGAACGGGCTATTTGGCGTTCATGTCTATTTAGTAATTAAGACATTTTGAGATACAAACGTTTCGCTACCGGGTCATTCAGCTTTTATGTCTATTAAGTAATAAAGATATTTCTAAGATAAAGACGTTTCGCTACTAGTGTATTTTTAATTGTAACATTCTAAGATCCAGACGTTTTGCTAAAGATACATTTAGCGTTCATGTCTGTATAACAACAAAGACATTACACAATCCAGACGTTTGAGCTATATTGTCATTTGGCGATAAGGGAATTTTGAGAGTAACCCTGTAACTTTTGATCTAATAGCCCAAGAAGGATAAAATAAAATGCATGGTATTGACATTAGTTAGGTTTATAATAGTTAATAACAATATTAGACCAATTAAAAAAAAAACTTGTTAACTGCTTTTTTTGTGGAAAATTACTGCAAAAATGTCATTTTGTTTTCATAAAAACACGATTGTTTCAAAAATTTGCAGATATTTTACCACTTTTTTTTGCTTATTATTATTCCTCGTTTAATTTAAGGTCTAAAAACGTTTACAACTTTTTTCAACTGATAGTAAAAGCTAATCTAAAACTTACGAAAACCGAAGCATACATTTAAATAAAGTGAAGAGTTCAGCTATCTACACTAAATGTCACTTTTTACGGATCCTTCGTTGTGTGTTATTGTGCTTAATGGACATGAATCAACGAGTTTGTAGCCGTTAATAAGTTTGTATAGGTTTGTCTTTGCTTGAACATGGACTTTGACGTCACAGAAAGCGCGCTAAAAGTGACGTTTTAAATCGCCCAAATCTGGTTGCAGTTTATAAGTGTTTTTTTTTTATGATAGTAAAACTAAGTAAATAATTGATTAAACGTATTAAAAGAATATACGCATACCTGCACCCTTGCCACTATTTAATTACTCTGTCGTTTTCAATTTAAGTACCTGTTTTTTTTTCGGTTTGAGGCATCATGCCGCGTTTACGAGATTTTTCGCCTTTACAAATAGCCAATATGCACTATTTTTATGGATTATCCCATGGGCCTGCAAGAGCAGCGTGTATCGCTTATTTGGAACAGTATCCCGAAAGTGTCCCAAGGCCTGCCGCTCGCCACTTTCAAGAAATTCATCGCCAATTATGCAATATTGGTCTCGGCAACAATGCCCGCGTTCGCCGAGAGCAAAGAACCATAATCGATGTTGCCATAGAAGAAGCGGTTCTTAGAGACTTATACGCGGACCCGACCACAAGTCTTAGACGCTTAGCATTGAGACATGGAATCTCAAAATCTTCAGTGTGGAGAATTTTGAAAAAAGAAGGCCTGCACCCATTTCATTACCAACGGGTACAAAATCTAAATGTAGGTGATGCCCGGCCTAGGTGTGTCATGTCGACATGGATACTTGACAATCTCAGAAGAGATCCGGAATTCACTAGAAGAATTGTATGGATGGACGAAGCTCGATTTACTCATACGGGAATAAGCAACTTTAGGAATCTACACACATGGGCCCATGACAATCCTAAATTAGTAAGACCGTCCAATTTTCAAGACCAATTTGTGATAAACGTTTGGGCAGCGTTACTCGACGATCAATTTATTGGGCCAGTCATCTTACCAAATACCCTCAATGCCGATCGATTTTTAGTCCTACTAAGAGACGAGCTCCCAGAACTTTTGGAAGACGTTATGTTAGATGTCAGACAACGCATATTCCTGCAAATGGACGGATGCCCAGCTCATTGGGCCCTAAGAGTAAGACATTTTTTAAATGATGAATATCCCAATAGATGGATTGGGAGGGATGGCCCCGTCGGATGGCCCGCTAGGTCGCCGGATATGACACCTCTAGATTATTTCTTGTGGGGTGAAATGAAACAGAGAGTTTACCGCACCTGTGTCAATACAGAAGCCGAATTGCACGACAGGATTTTGTGCGCTGCGCAAGAAATAAAAAATAAGCCGATGATGATCCGACGCGCTACACAGCAAATTCAAGTTCGGGCCACATTTTGCCTCCAAGAAAGAGGAGGACATTTCGAACATTTAATTCCATACAAGGAACGTCCTTTTCAACATTAGGATAATTTTATTAATTTAAATAAATAATTTTGTTACTTAACACAAATGTGACTTTCAATTTCAATGTATGCTTTTGTTTTCGTAAGTTTTAGATTAGCTTTTTTTATTACTTGAAATAATTTGAAAACGTTTTTAGATCTAAAATTAAACGAGGAATAATAATAAGCAACAAAAAAGTGGTAAAATATCTGCAAAATTTTGAGAAAATCGTGTTTTTATGAAAACAAAATGACATTTTTGCAGTAATTTTCCACAAAAAAAGCAGTTACTCAGTTATTTTTTTTTAATTGGTCTAATATTGTTATTAATTATTATAAACCTAACTAATTTCAATACCATGCATTTTATTTTATCCTTCTTGGGCTATTAGATCAAAAGTTACACCATCACAAGTAAGTGTACTACCCAAAATTTATTAAAAAGTTTAAAAATCCGTAAAAAAAAACCATCGGCTAAAAAAAAAAAAAAAAATTGTTTTACCGATAAATTAACCTAAAATTTCACCCCTTTAAATATGTACAGTTTATCGAGTACCACCCTGTATATGATCCCTATATCAATGACCCTTTCGATCTGTAGGTATCATAAAACACGACTTGTCTATTTTGTCATATTTAACCAGTTCAATTCCCGGTTACAAAAGACGAACTAAAAAAAAAACCCTGCATGCGGTATTTATTGTGTTCCCTAGGCTGTGGTTTTAGACACCCCCTTAACGACATATTTCGGTCTTTTACCCTTTATTTTGAGCTTCAGAAAATAACCCCATTTTGCATATCGTCGAAATGATGGCATGTGCAATTTTAAAAACAATGTACCACGTCAGTTTTCAAGTAAATATTTTTTTATTTAGAGAGGCCAATATTATAACAATTTATGTAATAAATCGCAACATAAAAAATGGCTATTTTTACAATAATAAATTTATTTCAATAATAATATTGAATCTCTTATAATTACAAAGAATAAAATACTATAGGAGAATGTCAATCTATAACACTGAATAAATACTTTATTTCTTACAATCATTACATGATTTACGAAAACGCGGGCTTGTAAAAATATTTGTTAGGTATCAATCATTGAACTATGAAGTAATAACAAGTGTTTCACGGAACTCCTCGACCAACATTCTCCTTTTAAATTATAAAAATACTAAGATAAAAAAATGCAAAGTAAATAATGAGATGGATGACATTCCGGGCGAAGTTACATAACTAATTTACATCAAAATCATTATGTACATGTAAAACGTAAACTCGATCGTCATGTGTTCTTGTTTCAGATTTTTACAGTATTTTATATAATAATAACTATTTTTATATTTACGAATTACATTTTGAAATATGGACTAATTTTCAAAGCACCATTCCGGTCGCATTTGACTAACACAATCGCTAGTTCTCTTTTTAAATTTATGAACGTACAAGTTAATTTACGATATTTATGTACCGGCAAACCTGGCAACACTTCACCGTAAATGTAAATTTACATTACACCCTTCCTCGTTGTTAGCATTGGTAGGCTTAACTTTCAAATTAAAGCCGCATTGTACTTAAATTTGCAGAGCGCTAGGTCAGGGGACTTTATAAATTAAACATGGTGAAAAAGAGCACTTATCTGCTTTTCCGCAAATCGAATAGTGTTATGTGCCGTTTACATACTTATTAGAGTTGCTACTATAATATTGTTAGGTATTCCTTACTTGTCTTACTTTGTAAACAAATTTGTAACCTAAAAATGTACCTTATAAAATTTCAACATTTTAAACAACCAATATATTTTAAATAAATCAGCCTTAGGCGAAATTAGGGAATTATTAACCCTGTGGTAGCTTAATTGAAGGGAAGATAGTTGTTTAAGTATATTTAAAGTTTTAATCTTGTTTACTAGAAAAGGTAAGTGAGGACAAATCGATTACACATTATATCTATGGTGGATTTCAAATGCGACGTTTTGAGTGACATTTCTATCAACAGTCTGTTTTACGCATCGTATAGAAAAGATAATTAATACACTGACCCATATTAATAATTTTGACTTAGTTTTATAACAAAAGAAAATTAAATAGTCTATTCTGAATTAATAAAAAACAATTGAGGACATTCAATAAATAATTAATTGAATTGGCATATTTATCTTTACAGTTGACAACTCGTTTATTGGAACGACTTGAGTGAAATGGAAAAATTACGACTATCACTCAACCCATCTCATATGAAATAATCTATAGTCTCATAAGATCCAATGAGCAATAGAACTAGAATTATAAGGCCGATGGAATTAAGACTGTTTGTTAAAAGTAAGCGTAACGTTATATTTAATCTGTATTATAATCATGAAAAGAAATGCTACTCAGTTGCCATTGATGTAAATTTCGTTGACACTACACATTGAGGCAAGTCTTAATACACATAATAATATAGTATCGTTTTAGTTAGTTTATTAGCCATTGTATTCTCTAGTGGCATTGCCTGGCATGACGGTACCCTAATAAGTTCAAACATATCTTTGTGCAGTCTATAAGAGAGTATGAAGAGAAAATGCCGAGTTTTTATTGTTATTCTTGTTCCGTATCCTGCTACGTTTGACTTGAGCTTGCCCTAACATCGTTGTTAATCTCTACTATAGTTAGGTCAATCTAGGGTGACCCCTGTGGCAGCCCATATAAACACACTTTCGTCACTACTTTGAAAAAACCTCGTATCTCATATTTCGTGATGTACGCTTTTAAACTTATTTCTCTTCATGTTTAAGTTTAAGATCGTACATAACGAAATAGGTGATAAGAGGTTTTGTCAAAGTAGTGACGACTTGTTTCTTTGACTTAATAGAAGGTATTGCAACTCAGTGATTGAAATAAGTGTGCACCTCTTTTAATATGCCTTGTTTGGGTGTTTAGTTAGTGTTTGAAATCACGAAATGCGGCTGGCATAGGGATCATCCTTCATTGACCGAATTATATTAAATACACCCAGTATCCACCTCATCTGAAACAAACAAATATTTTAAGTTTTTTATTGGCACAAGTTTTTGTTTGCCAACTTGTTGTTTTTCTAGTCAATCATCACATCAGCTGTTTAATTAACAAGACCATTAAGAGGCCGTATACGAAATTTTGCCGATTTCGCTGATTTAGGTGATGTTACAGAAGTGTTTTTACAGTTGAAATACTTTACTTTTACAAATTTTAATGCGCAACACGAAAGATAATTTCGATTTTCAACGAATGTATGAAATACTTTTGTTGATTTTATTATTTTATTTTGATTAATCGACCTGAAATCGGCGACTGTTTTGTGAATTTTGCTGTAACAGGTTTAGAATATCGCATATTCACGAATCGTTTTAACGTCTAAAGGATATGAAAAAATTACAATTTATTGTTGTAAAAGTCGTCTAAAAATGTATGAATAACTTTTTACCACCTATATACATATTATTGTTTATAGATAAAATAATTAACTTGGTAAAACTTTATAGAAAATGGACGAAAAATGGTTTTTGATTTCGACTACTTTAAACTCTCGTTCATAAAATTATAACAACGTTAAGTTAGAAATCAATCCATTACCTTGAAAAACATCCTAAAATTTAACCACCCAAATCCCGAATTTAAATTCTTGTCAAAAATAAAAAAGTAGCTCATTCACTCGTAACTCATTTATTCGATCATAACTGAAATGATATTTCATGATGTCTGATTTGTGTAAACTTATAGAAAAGTAGTATTTCAACTGTAAAATCACGAAAAGAAGCAAAACCGCCAAAATTTCATATACGGCCTCTTAAACCAAGTCCATTATAAGTACAGTGTAAATCCTGTTAAAAGCCAAGTGCCCCAATATTACAAAAAGGTGTAGTAACTCACGGCGCTGCGGCATTAGTCGGCGCGCGACTGGTGGCGGCGCTCGCGCAGCGCCACGGCCAGGTCGTGCTGCAGCGCCTGCGTGCGGCGCGCCACGTCCGCCGGGACCACGCTCCGCAGGCCGTTCACGATATCCTTCGTCTTGCCTGCCAACATACAAAAGTTAACCATGTAAAACACTTTTATATATTATTTCATATATATGACGTTGTACAAAAAATGACAGACAGAGATACATACATACATACATAACATCACGCCTTCATTCCCAGAGTGGGGTAGGCAGAGCTACAGAAATACCAACAACTCTAAAAAGACTTGTTGATAATTCTGTAACCACATTTTGCACAATCAGGCCAAGAAGTTTACTAGTGTATTAGTGACAGGTTGCAAGCCCATCGCCTTACAATACTACAAGCCCTTATTCCCTGAGTCGCCTCTTACGACATCCACGGGAAGACATGGAGTGGCACTATTCACACGGGATACAAAGATAAAAAAAAAAACAAAGACAAAGATATTTCTGTCAAAAAGGAGAAAGGAGTTATAAACGTATTGCACAAATTATTCTGTTGAAAACTAACCTCTAAACTAAGCAAAATCTTGGAGTTTCAGCGTTCGACGCGTTACAGCTGCTTAAATAGATTATAAATCCTTTTGCTACAAATCTGACAGAATAACTAGGATAGGTTCTAAGTTTAAGTAAGCACCCGTGTGTGTGTGTGTGTGTGTGTGTGTGTGTGTTTTTTTTGTGTCCGTTGTGAGTCATGCCGTGTTTGGTAAAATAGATTCGGTGTGGTCATAACTAAGTAATTGTAGCCAATTTGAAACTTTATTTTTAACCTCGAATTTGTTCAAACGATAAATCTATTATTGGTTTTTATTGTTTCCTCACATTGAGTATATTTGTATTTGTCCCTTGTTTCCTAACATTGATTAATTTTTAAGATTAAATATTAACTGGAAGAGATAGTTGGTAGTGACTCTGCCTACGAAGCTGGCGGTCCTGGGTTCGACTCCCGGTTTGTGCAAATATTTGTGTGATAAGCGCGAGTATTTATTTCTGAGTCTTGGATGTTTTCTATGTATTAAAGTATTTATTTCTCTATATCAGTATGTTTAACGTTGTTACTAGACAACGTGTTGAAGTTTTACAAAGGCTTAGGTACTTACCCCTTTAATTTAATAATAAAATATCAGGGGCAATTTCACACAACAACCTAGTCCGAAACTAAGCTCTAGGCTTGTACTATGGGTACTAGACAACGATAAACATGTATAGAGAAATGCGTACTTAAATACGTAGAAAACATCCTAGGCTCGGCAACAAATATTCGCGCTCATCACACAAATATCTGCCCTTACCGGGATTTGAACCCAGGACCCCTGGCATACTAGGCCAACTAGGCCAACATGTCGCTAAAGTTTTAGTGATCAATAATACTGTTATGTCGTCCACGTATATTTTATTCTTATAATATTCGGCGAGTTCCCTCGATTTCTCCAAGATCCCACGTGCAGGAAATGGGACCAACCAGAAAGTATACCCAATCAAACACAAAAATAATTCAAATTGGTTTAGCGTCTTTGTGTAATCGGGGAACATACATAAATAAAAATATATCCCGAGGAATTGATAACCTCCTCCATGTTTTTTGAATCGATTTATTTTCGTAAAAAAGTGATTTGATTAAAAGTTTATTATTATTTCTTTTCAGAAAACAGGAGCAGTCAGGAAAGCTTTAAAACAAATGCAAGATAAGATTACACGGATACCTAACCTGAAGTCAAAGAAAGGGAAGAGAGAAAGAAATCAGACTTCAATAAACAAGGTAGCCACAGATTTTTACAAGAAGCTTTATTCTGGCCATGAACATGCAGAGGCATTAGGCTTATAATTAGATACACTTCCCGAAGAAAGAACCAGCGAAATCCCAAGCATTCCAGAAGAAGAAGTTCAACATGCCATCAAAACTCAAAAAATGACAAGGCTCAGGTCCAGGCCAAACTACAAATGAAATGTACTATTGATGAAATTACAAAACACTTACAACAATATTTAATCAAATATGAAGAGGAAAAGATCCCAGAACAATGGACTAAATCAACTATTAATTTACAAAGAAGGAGACAAATACCTAATAAACAACTATAGACCTATAAGCCTCATGCCGAATCTGTACATGGTATTCTCAAAGATTCTACTTAACAGACTAACAACAACGCTAGATGAAAACCAACCGAGAGAGCAAGGAGGATTCCGTTAGTATAGTCCATAGACCATATATTTGTGGTACAACAAATCATTAAAAAACTATCAGAATACTGCACAATATACTACATATCATTTGTGGACTATAACAAAGCTTTTGATTCCCTGAAACACCTAGAAATCTGGAGAGCCTTATTGCAGCAAGGTGTGGATAAAAAATACATCCAAACAATCAGAGATGTACAGAAAGTGTACAGCAAAAATTCAACTACAGGACCGGAATTTAAGGGAGTCAGACAAGGAGATCCACAGTCGCCGAAGTTGTTCTCGGCAGTATTAAAACATGTATTCAGGAAAATCAACCGGGAAAGTCAAGGTATAAACATCAATGGAAACAAACTGACCCATTTGAGATTTGCAGATGACCTAGTGCTGTTTGCTGACAATCCCGAGTCCTTAGACAACATGCTGAAACAACTGGTTAAGCAAAGTGCCAGAGTAGGGCTAACAATTAACACAGAAAAAGAAAGTCATGACAAATAATAAAAAACATATCATACAAGTAAATGGAGAAGAAATAAAATATATAGATGAATACACATACATACCTAGGACAAGTGATTTCACCAACAGATATAACATCAAAAGAAATTGGGAAAAGGATAACAAAAGCTTGGAATGTATATTGGTCAATGAAAGATATTATGAAAAAAGCGGCCAAGTGCGAGTCGGACTCGCCCATGAAGGGTTCCGTAGCAGCAAGTAACATAGTATAAAAGTTTGTTGTAGCTTTGATCAATGTTTTTATGACGTATTAAAAAAAAACTGCTTACTAGATCTCGTTCAAACCAATTTTCGGCGGAAGTTTGCATGGTAATGTACATCATATATTTTATATATATGGATTATATGGATTTAATGAAAAAAAAATGTTCGAGTTTCATTTCTAAGTATGGGAAACCCCCAAAATTTATGTTATTTTTTCTATTTTTGTGTGAAAATCTTAATGCGGTTCACAGAATACATCTACTTACCAAGTTTCAACAGTGTAGTTCTTATAGTTTCGGTAAAGTGACTGTGACATAAGGACGGACAGACAGACAGACATGACGAATCTATAAGGGTTCCGTTTTTTGCCATTTGGCTACGGAACCCTAAAAAACCGGGATATGCCAACAGATTGCAAAACCAAAATATTTGATATGTGCATCCATCCATGTATCACATACGGATGAAAAATTAAAAGTATACCTATGATTTAAATGTACTGTTCCATGTTCTGCTTTAATTTTTTTAATTTTTGGTGTTCAATAAAGAGTATTTGTATTGTATTGTATTGTAAAAGTATGTCAACATAATATGGAACAAGGTATGCTATACATAAAAAAGAAAGACAGAGAGAAGCTAAGTACCATAAGAAAGAGAACTAAGGTTAAGGATATATCCGTAGCAGTAAACACTCTGAAGTGGAAATGGGCAGGCCACATGGCAAGAGAACTCAGAAACAAAAGGTGGCAGAATGGTACCCAAGAGATGGAACTAGGAAACGGGGAAGTCCAAGCTTAAGATGGGCAGATGATCTCGGGAAACAAGCAGGGCAATACTGGATTGGAAAGGCACAGGACAGAGATATTTGGAGAAGGCTGGAGGAGGCCTATGAAAATTATATTTAATATTTAATTAAACTAAAACTAATTAGGTACCTTATATTTTTTTTATAATACACATATAGTTATAATCATGTCCTTAAAATATAATTGCAAAATATAACACTAATCAGTCAATAAAGGCTTTTCTATTCTATTCTATTATTTCCTTTCAGGTGTTCATTTTATAGGCGCTATACATGTTACAGGTAGCACTCGTAGTAATGGGGGTCATTCGCCTTCGGCTTGTTAACCCATTTTAGAGTAGGTACTTATAATATGTGTGTAGATAAAATAATGCATGCAACAGTACATAATTCAGGCCTTAAAACACTTTTGTGATTTTGACCAACTCTATCTCTTAGTGGTATGTCATTGGATTCATAATACAATAAGGAAATCTTACCAAAATAAATATCATTAAGCGTATTTCTGATTTTGTTCTCCATATCCTCAACCATGCGGCCGATGTTAGCTATGTGGGGGGTGACTTCACTCACTACTGAATCTTGTTCCGCCTGAAAATATAACAAAAGTTTTATGAAGAGCATGTCAGACCTCAATTAATAAAGAATTTTGTAGCCGTAACTACACATTTTTGGTGTGCTCTTACATTATTTTACTGAAGTAACTCATGTTATACTTGGGGATTTCAGTATCTTGTCTGACATAAATAGAACATAAAATTGACTTTCTAAATTAAAATATTTCAAGGATGTGATATACTTGAAACAAAAGAACGAACGAAGTAAAACATTGCTAATAAGTGGATTTTCTCGGTTGCTTTTAGTAAAATTTCAAGCAATTTTACAAACCTGAAAACATTTTTATCAGATTCATGCTGTGCCGTTGACCATCTATGTTTCCATGGTGTCTATGATTATACGAAAAATCCTGGCTTTTTACCTGTCTAGTCAAGCTCCCGCCAAGGTTCATGGTTCCACTGCCTTCTTTGTTGGTCTGGAGCCACAGCATTGCTGTAGAAGTCAATTTATAGTGGGCATTCCGTCCCGAGCTCTTCTCAACCACTTCCACAACATGTATGGAGTCCCAACATCCTTTGATCTTCTGGGAGCCATCACCAGCTTTCTTTATCAATATAACACCTAAAAAGGCGGAGTAAGGGTATTAATTGAGTTTGTGAGTGTGCTGGCCCAGCTGTGGGACTCTCCACTCCTTAAGCGCTGGGTTCTTTTACATGCAACCATTGTCGCCGCACCCTGTCGTTTTTAGTTTTTATTGTATTTGTCTCAGTATAATTATCTCCTAGTCTTAAATGTAATCGAATTTTTATTATTTAATTTTGTATACATAGACATCTTAGGGGGAGTAGCGAAAAACTAATACTACACATACAAAATTGCAGGCATCTTCTAGTAAGTAATAAAAGTGTATCAAATTTATGATGATTCTTAGAAAGTATGTTACAACAATTATACAACAACAAACTAAATAAGTAAGTAAGCCAAGGAAGTTAAGGACAGTTAACTTCCCTTTATGATAGCAGACAGCAATACTTTTAATACCTACTTCCCTTGACATAAATAAGCTATTCATTACATTAGAACTAGGTAAGTTTAGTTATTACTATTGCATGTATTAGTTTTACAAGAAATTAGAAGGCCTTATTAGGGGTCTTGCAGAAAATTGTTTCTTAGCTATGGCCATACTTAAATAACCTACTTCTTTTTTGATGTTTGTTATAAATCAAAGTTTAAAGTATCAATCAAAGTTTAAAGTAAATTTTCTTAACTTAGAACTACTGCAGAAATAGAAGTTATTAGGTTAAGAAATGCATCATACTAGTTCATCTATTCAGGCCTTATGCATTGATGGGAACAGACGGACACTTTAACTTCTGTCATCCCATAAGTGTGCTGGCATCCATTGAACTATGAATCTTGTGGACGTGTGTCAGTCAACTAAAGTTTGCAACCACTTCGCCCAATGTTGACCCACATTGGGTCTTCACTGATTTAAACACTGTTTATAGCAACATAACATTTGCAGTAGAAAGAAAGAAAAGAAAAAACATTTATTTGTGACAAACAACAGACAAACAAAAAAGGAAGTAAAGTTAGAATCCAAACAAAAAACTTATACAGCTAGGCCAAAAAGTGTTTGACAATGTGAAATGAGGCACTGCAATATTCATGAGTGGCAACCACAAATGCTTATTTCACTCCAAACAGTTACCTCATTTTCTCAAACTGCTTTTAAGTAAACTATAACTCAATGAAAAGAGTATGTATGTATGTATGTATGTAAACACTTTATTGTACAAAAGAAAAACCAAAACAATACAAAAAATAAAAATAAAAAGATGTACAAAGGCGAACCCTTTAAGGGATCTCTTCCAGCTAACCCTTGAGAGATTGAGAGAAGTGAAAGGTTGTGCATCGAGTAAACAGGTGTACAAATTTATTTAGAGCACCCAAAAAACAAAAACTAACCAAAAAGACTATAAAAACAAAAAAAATAACCATAGAATAAAAACAAAACTAATACATTCAAATACTTACATAAATAAATAAAATAAAATAAATAAATATCAGGGGACAATCTCACACAAATTGACCTACTCCCAAACTAAGCTCTAGGCTTGTAATATGGGTACTAGACAACGATAAACATACTTATATAGATAGAAAGATATGTAATTATACATAAATAAACATACTTAAACTTACATATACTAAATATATGTATATATCAACATTTGGATAATTGATACAATATTTAGGAAATAGAGTCAAGCCAGAACTTTTTTAATTTGCCTTTCAGGGAATCTACCGATTGTGATTGCCTAATACCCGCTGGTAGCCGATTCCACAACCTGACAGAGTGCACAGAAAAGGATTTGGAATAGGATTTTTTTTGGAAGAGTAATTTAAGTCTTCTCAACCTATCTTTACACCCCACTATAAGGTTATCATTATCACATAACAGTGTACACCTACTTCAGGGGCCAATATTATTGTATACCTCAAGTCATTCACTTGTGTTTATGTTGAATGAATGCTATCAAATTGAATTCATACAAAGAGGAAACTCAATTCAGTAACAAAAAGGACTATTAAGAAACAAACCTGCAAAGCCATGATCCATGTCCCACAAATATACAGAGCTGACACCACCTTCGAAATACATCTCTCTGTACTGGTCGAACGCGTGATTTGCGTCGATTTCTAACTTCCTTAACCTTTCAGAGGGCATTGAGCCATCCTCGAGCGGAGGGTCGTATGTGTTCGACCACGGAGACCTATAAGAGTCTCCGTCCCGGTTGTAGTCGCATAACAAGTAATCTTTCCCATTGCTTCGGTCTTTTGCGATCTTCAGTGGCTGATCCACGGAAGACAATAAATCCTCACACAAACTTGGCACGAGATCTATTAAATCTGTTAAATTCTTCTCGATTTGCTGAGGCGGCAGCCTCCGCATCAAGTCCAAAGCGCAATCCATTTGCTGCTCCGTCTGAAACGATAACCGATCTGGTAAGCCTTGGCCTCATCAAACCCAGGCATTAGTCATCACAACAAAACTGTTAACTTTGCCCTATTTACAAAAGTAATGAAGCACAAAATGTCTCACCATAGTAAACTTAAACTTTACAGAAATCAATAACTAAAAGAAAATAACTTAAAAATACCAATTGCACTTTGGAAATGTTCAATTACAAAATTACCAAACCAAACCCAAAAGACTCCAATTGAATGACAGTAAACTACGTAATGTTTTTTTTCTGTCGTGGTCCCTATTAATCTTGGCTAATTTTGACGAATTACAGAGCAATAAAGTTGACAGCTGTAAATACGATTGGTCGCTTTAGTTAATGTGGTATAACGAGAAACCGAAGCGAGAATATACTCGTGATTCGTTTAGGAACTTTACTTTACTGATGAAATGATTTTTATCCAATTAAATTCTCATTATATTAGTTTGTTTGTTTGTAACGTTACACAAAACAAGCGTTTAGTATTTTAAAAAAGTTTATACATTTGATTCATAGTTGTAGTAAGTCGTATCTTTTATATAATTTATTAAAATATATATTACTAGCGACCCGCCCTCGCTTCGCTCCGTATTAAAGTATTATACATATAAACCTTCCTCTTGAATCACTCTATCTATTAAAAAAACCGCATCAAAATCCGTTGCGTAGTTTTAAAGATTTAAGCATACAAAGGCATAGCATGTAGTGATTTCTTTCGGTTCAGTAATTTGGTAAAAACCTGGTGCATTTATAAGTTTTATAAATAACCTACCAAGCCTGGCAACAAAATCTGCCAACAGCACCGATATATCTCTCTCCGTCGCAAAAAGCTGGAAAGATAAAGGAGAAAAAGAGACAGATGATACTGAAAAAGTTTTTATAGGTCCATTGTGCCTACCTACCTGCAACTTCCCATGGAATGTCAGGAAGTAGCGGTGTGTCAGTTGCAAGTGTCAAACTTTTGTTGATGTTTTACAAGTGGAATTAATCGTTAAAGTTCTGGGAGGCGTTTTCGGGAATTATCAATGAGATTATAAGCTCATGCATCATCTCACTTCAGTGCCTTAATCGTGTTCAAACAAACATCGCATCTTAAAGGTTATATTATGTACGTATCGTGTGATTCATGTTAAGGGAATGTTTGTCATGTTATTATGGTAAAGTAGCTATTATTAAGGTCGAAACAGGAAGCGGACCGTGCGTAAAGGCTTATTGTATAACCACCAACAAACAAATAACTATATTTTGTAATCGTAATCCCAGTAGAAGGTTAGAATTGAAGCCTTATAGTATAGCTTATTAGAAAGTGCATAATCTGTGCATATTATTAAGTGCAGTATTTGCATAGCCGCTATTTATTCCAGTAATAAAATAATCATAGCCTGAGAGACAATCAGGTGACATTGTATATCATTTACTTTATTTTTTTGTTATTTACTTTGTCTCAAATCAGTTCAGAAACTATAAAATTGTACTTACCTAACAATAATTTAACACACTTTGTATCTCATTACAGATATAGTGCATCCGTAGGAGAGTAATGATGCCCACCCAAATGGTGAACCAGGATAACCATGACAATGACATCCGTGTCAAGACGGTGTACAGTGGTGATGTGATGATCACATACATCAATCACCACGTCACACTGGAAGCATTCACTCAGGAGATGATTGACATCTGCAGATTTCTGCCTAACCAGGTTTGTTATTAACTTTTAAAATACTATTGCCGAAATGAAAGCCAGACCCACTGTAGAACTTTGTCACAATAATATTATAAATGAAGTTGTAAGAAGTGCCAATTAATTGTGATGTCACTGTGACACAGTTCTATGGTGGGTTAGGGTTCTATTTAGCTGATTGTACCCGTAGTTAACTTACGCATAAGCATAGGTTAGTTTAGGATGAGTGTTTTAATTTTCTTAGAGTTGTAGAAACAACACAATATTACAAAATAAAAACCAGTAAATTTAAAAGGCTTACAAAGAAAAAGATAGGTTTTTTAAATAATCATATCTGTACCTTTATATAGAATAAACTATTTAATTTCTTTGTCTATTTTAGAAACAATGGTATCTGGTAAAGTTGCATTAGTTAAGGTCTAAGTAAAACTTGTCAACATATATCTAGACATGTCCATGTAATATTAAAGAACTCATTTATTTATTATTTCTTAACTTTGAGGAAAACTACCCTTCATTTGAGACATATGCATCCAAACCTTTATGCATAATCAAGTTTAAGGATAAGTTAGTTATGATATGGATATGCATGCTGGTTATTACTAAACCGCGATGAGTTTACACTTGGAATAGCTGTCAGTTCATATGAACTTTGACATATTTATATGACAAAACTGTCACCGCCAAGACTATTCTAATCGCGGTTTGATAATACCCTAGCCAACCTTTGAATTTCTCTGTTCCGTGAAATTAAGAGTATGTTGTTTATTGTTTATTTATTATAAATAACCTATTATTTGATATTTGATATATATCCAATATATATATATATATATACATATATATAAATATTAGATAAATATCAATGCATAATATTTTTTATTACGAGTTCAAAATATCCCATAGTTTGTTATAAGTCGGATATATTTGTGGGAAAAACATTTCCTACCAATTTATTATTAATCTTATTCCATGGTGATAAGGTTTGAACTTTAACATAAAGCTAAAAGAATACTAATGAAACTAGGTGATTCCCCAAAACTTGAGTTCGGTAACAGAAATTAAAATGAAACATTTTACTCTAGTGTTGCCTGTGTAACTATCAGAGAAAAAAACTTTTATAAATAAATTTCCATTAATATATATTAACATATGTATCAATGGATATTATGTCATGAATGTCATGATATATATTGGCGGATATAAATCGGCGAACCTTGTTGTTTTGTATTGTTTATCCTGTCCTCACAGCCAAAAGATAGTACCCAAAATCCAATTGCCAAGGCAGTTTCAATCCTCTTCTGCTAGGTGGTCCAACTTCTACAGGAGTTTTGTCTGAGATACCACCATTTGTTTAAGCAGGGCAGTACAGTAAAACACTACTTCAATTTTATTGTAATAAAAACAAAAATTAACTTTGTTACATCAAGATTTTTGTTAGTGGGAATTTGAATCTTCCAGCAAGTGAATAAAGTTCAATTACATTTGGTCTTAAACATTTGGACATTTTACCTTCAAATCAAATGAAAATGAACTTTATGTTCACTCAAATAAAGTTCAAACTAAATTGGCTTAATTATGTACCCCCTACAGCACAAGGTCTCACAAGTCTGTATTAAAATGTTTGGTGGCTTGATGTGACAAGGTCTGTCATGGTCTGACCGGGCCTAATGTGGTTAATAGTTCCTTAGAGAGATGACAAACATGCTCATAAACCAATGTAAAGGCTGTATCAATAGATTAAATTAGCTTTTATCGGCTTAACTTTGTATAATGGTCAATCTGTCAGTACCTCTATTCTACTGGAGTAAAACCATATTGCCTTTGACTTGTGTCCGTACTGACAACGTTTTGGTAACTCCAAAACTCTCTTCTTATTTGAAAGTAGTGGCGGACGAGTTAAAACAATACCAAAACATGTATATAGTATTATATTTCACACTAATTACGTCAATAATAAATTAAAAAAATGTTTTATTTCCTCGCAGTAGTTGAGTAAGTACGCTGTATGACTCGTCCATCAATTGGGTACTTTCTACCCTTTGCGACTATTTTATGTAACATGTTAAACAACAGTCGGTATTATCAGTACATACCGATCTCTTCCAGACAACCATGATAGCAGAAGAGACATCCAAAAACATAGAAAATTGGTGTACGTATTGAGATTAACAACACGCTTAAAATAAGTTTATTCAACACGGCCATAAGTCTAGTTTTCACTAATTAGCAGAGCCCGGAATTTTCGTAGCAATTTTTATGTGTCATAGGGACTTCTCGTTTATCGACTTCCGATATACATTATTTTATCGATACATTATAGAACACAACACAACGTATCAATGAAGATTAAACATGGCGGTCTTATCGCTATAGAGCGATAATTTTTGTGAGTGGCTGAAAATGTTAAATAGAGATTTGCAATGAAAAGTTAAAAGTTAACAATTCTACATTTAATCAGTTCAGTTCAGTGTTTTAACATTTATCAATTTCATGTTCAAAGTCAGTTTTAGTGCTAACAAGTGTTTCATCATTAAATTATCTATAAAAGAAATAGATAGTCATAATTTTATCTTGTCTCGAAGAGATCGCTCATTCGCGATAAGACTGCATGTTGTTTACTTCCACTCGAAATCCTATTTAAAAAAATATATTCTGTGTTTATCGATATACACATGTATATCGGAAGTCGATAAACGAGAAGTCCCTATGGCAGCTCAAAAGTGCTACGAAAATTCCGGGCTCTGCTAATCAGTGCTCATGAAACATCTGCGTAAACTGTTATACTTATTGCTTCACATGTCGCTTGTCTGTGTGTAACCTTGCACCATTGTTATATGCTTGTTTACACCTGCACATGCTTCAACTGCCTTCAAGATTGTAGTAACTTATTGCACTGGGTCACTGTTCTTACAAATTTGTAAGTAAAGTGACTGTTTTTAATGACTCTTCAGTGTGTTTATAACCTATTCTCGGATAGCTTTAATGTAAATGTTTAAATACAAAAAAACACCTGCCTGAAATAAATAAATGATGTGACACACACACATAACATCACGCTTTCATTCCCGGAGTGGGGTAGCCAGGGACCGGTAGAGCTACAGAAATATCAACAACTCTAAAATGACTTGCTTATAATAATTCTGTAACCACATTTTGCACTATCAGGCCAAGTTGTTTACCAGTGTATTAGTGACAGGTTGCAAGCCGATCGCCTAACAGTACAACAAGCCTTTATTCCCTTAGTCGCCTGATGATGTGAGTATTTTAAATTTCGTGTTGCAATGTTTAAATGGATACAATTGGGTCCCATTTTATTATCAAGTAGTAGGGGAAGTAGTAGTGGTGGAAGGATATTGTGTAGGATGCGTCCCGATCGATACCAACATCCTACCCTTTAACCTGCCACCATACAAAAGTGTTAGCGTTGTTGTGTTCTGGTGCGATTGTAAGATAACCGGTTAAATGAATAGCATCTATGCATACCTCATGGTTGGCAACTAATAAGCAGTCTTGAGAGAATCGTAAGATCGCGTCGTTATGTGTTCGTTTGCCTATTCTATACCATAAAAAAAACATTTAATCGTACAAAAGTTGTTGTAATGAGATATTAAAGCGTTGACATTATTTCATGAAATAGAACCACTCTAATATTCTCTTTCTTATAATCTCAACTACCCCAGCTACTAAATAAATGTCTCTTTTATAACCGCAAAAATATATTTTCAACGGCATCCATTTCCCAATAGGCAGAAATTCAGATGTGCTTCATCACTATGATTTACGAAAGTCCCGAATAACCCCCCGGGCATATTGTACATTTAAAATTTACAATCAGTCGAATAAATAATACTTTTTATTATTCGCGATAAGGCTGCTGGTTTTATTGTGAAAACTTTTCCGTACTTTATCATGCTTGGATGTTTCACAAACGTAAAACTTTTATTTTTGAAGCTGGCATCAATTGTGTGGGCTGTTACCAGTGTTGCCAGTTTTATTATGAAGATACTCTAGGGTATTTACGCAATGGTACCTACTAGTAGATACTTGCGAATGTGGAATCTCATATTAATGTGGATTTCCCGCGGTTGCTGATCCAAATATCCGCAATATTTTAGTAGTGCAAGGTCTGCCCGGATCGCTACCACCATCTTATCCTATAAACTACCGCCAAGCAGCAGTGTTCACACTTTTGTACAACATATTCCGGGATAAGACAACCGGTGAAATTAGTAGCATAGAGGCATTCCATCTTAGTCCTCGGGGTTGACAACGTATTTGCGGTCTTAGGATTGCAATCTTTTGATTGTAGCTTTGAGAATGCAAAAGTCTATGGCTCCTACTTACCATCAGGTTGCTTATTTGTTCGTTTGCCTTTTATATGCCATAAAAAACCCGGCTAGGAATTTTGGTTCTATGCTAATGTGACTATAGAGGACGTCCGCGACGGACGCAAAGCAATATTTTCCCGCTACTCTTCATTTTTAGGGTTCCGTACTCAAGCTAGGAACCCTTTAGTTTTGCCATGTCCGTCCGTCCGCAGCCTAGTTCTGAGACGGTTAGTACTAGAAAGCAGCAATTTGGCATGACTATACATATTAGTCACGCCAACAAAGTGGTAAAAATAAAATATTTA
Source organism: Acleris holmiana (assembly GCA_949316455.1). Classification (NCBI taxonomy): domain Eukaryota; kingdom Metazoa; phylum Arthropoda; class Insecta; order Lepidoptera; family Tortricidae; genus Acleris; species Acleris holmiana. The sequence continues at coordinate 6,389,320 of OX438777.1, read as the reverse complement.
AAAAATATTTTTTTGGGGTACCTCCCATACCTGTATTTTTTTTCTTGTCTACCCCATAGTGTAAAAATAGTGCGGGTTTGTGAAAATAATTTTTCGATTAAGTGTTCCGTTTATAAAATATTAAGCTTTAAAGCGCTAATTTTTGTACGAGTCAAGTGTCAAGTGTGTGTGTGTAAAAATGGCGATTGATTAATCTTAGTCGTATTCGTTTCGATTGAGTCACGATTAAATTAAGCGCCGATTAATTAACAGCATCTAAATTTTTAATCAGTTAATTAATTTGATTAGTTTTCCCTCGATTAATATTAGGAATAAATCGTTTATTTTATAAGTCTAAGTTTCGAGTTACGTTGACAGATTGCTATACAGCTTAACAGCATACAAGTGTATGACATCATTTACAACATATTTAATTTTTGTACCGTGCGTGTTCCAATTTTTTATCGAGATTTAATCGTGAAATTTAGTCGATTAAAATGATGATTAATTAATCGTTATTCGTGAACTCCGTCGATTAATTTAATTGCGTTAAATTGGTCGTGATTAATTTTGTGACGATTGATTGTTTAATCGATTAATTAGTTGATTAAAAACTTAATCGGTTAATGCCCATCTCTGGTTTATATGTACTAAAATCATCTAAGACGGCACCAATTGAGTTTAAGTAGAAAATTAGTTATTACTTGTTGATTTTATGTTTGTACTTAACGGCTTCGAAACCCTACACCGAACATGGTCCGATATGCTTGCCCGGTTTTTAACCTCTTAGGGGATAATTAGCCAAAAGTTCCTTAGTGAATACCTAGGATATCCGTATACATGTACCAAGGTATATTTTCCCTCCAAATTTTAAGTCCCTAGGTTCAGCGGTTTCGGTTTTGCGCTGTCTGTCAGTCACTCAGGCACGGTACTGTTTTATATATTTAGAAGATTAATCTTTTCGTTTCCACAGGTGTTTACAATGAAATGGGTCGACGAGGAAGGGGACCCGTGTACCATATCGACGCAGCTGGAGTTGGACGAGGCGCTGCGACTGTACGAGCTGAATCGGGACTCGGAGCTGACTGTACACGGTAAGTGTGCTCTTGTACTAATGAGATGACGATGACCAACTTACACGCCATTTCTTATCTTAGGCCCAGCCTAAATCAATTTTGTTACGAAATATTTTACACAACCTCGCTATTCTCGCTATAGAAAGAAGGTTTGTCATCTTTTCAGTTCAGAAACCAAGTAACAAGTACGTCATGTTTAATAGCGGTACGAAAATAGTAGTTTCATCCCTAGGGAAAAGCACCCCTATTCAGAACATGTTAGATGAAGAGGTAGGTCACATTAAAAATTTAAAAGTAAGGTCTCTAACTCTGGTTTAAGTAAGCCATCGCGTAGATATCATTATTAAAAAAAAATAGTGTACAAAGTAAGCATAAATGGCGGACTTAATGCCATATGGCATTGTCTAACAATCAACCGCCAGGCCAAACAGACTAGTTAAAATTGTTGCTAAATTTATCGATAACAATAATCAAATTAATTGCGTGTATCATAAATAATACCTTTCTATTCTAAAACTTACATTTCATCCCTTGATCTCTTATTTCCTCGTAATTCTTAACAAAAAAATCTGATGCTAAATTAACCTTTTTTTCCTCTCCTTTCTGCAGCTTCCCGGAATACTGTACCTCTTCCCACTATCACCGTGCTGTTCTCCAGTACACCTAATCTACTCCACATCCTATGCCAACGATCCTGAACCTAATAAAAAAACTGATAATAAACTGCGTTGAAAAATCTCCCTACAATCCATGTGTCGTTATACCTACTTACATCCTTTTTAACCTTCCACACAAAAAGAGACTTGGGGATTATATTACTGACTATCATTTGACTATCAGGCCCTTATCTCACCATACTGACAATGACAGGTGACAGGTGCAAAGTTAACACGCTGGTAAATACACTACGTTTTATATAAACTGCGCCACGTACACTAAAATGTCACCGGTCATTGTCAAGATGGTGAAAAAGGGGGCTGATCATCTGGGTGTCATTACCTTTATTCAGCCAATAACCCATTTAGTATTCAGTATTAGAATGTACACTCTAAAAAGTGAATGCAAATTTAGAGAGATTTTCGAAAACAATGAAGAAGCTTTTTAAAACAATCACAGAGCACCTGCAATTTGAGTATCAACCAAATTTTTACAGTAAATAAATGACGTCAAAGTCCTTGTTTCTAGCATACATGTTGTATTGTAAGGAAAACGGATGGATTTTCTAGCTTAAGGAGTGGAGTTATTCAAGAGCCCCGTTTGCCCTGACATTAAAATTCGTACTTTAGCCAGGCTGCGGCGTCGCGTAGCGAACATAAATGAATAATTTAAATCCAAATAGATCACTACGCCCCGAGAATGTCGCTATAGTCCTTTTTGGCCTCTAAAAAGGGCGCCAGTCGTATTACCGCTGTAAGAGCTCTGTGGTTTGTGTATTTGTTAAAATTCAATGTTTTGCAGACCGAAAAGAAACAAGGTCAGCGCAAAAAGTCTTAAAAAGATTTTTGGTGATGAGCAAAATTTTGAAGGCGTTTTATGCGCTATTGCATTGTAAATAGGTTTTTAGCTCTTTTATAACCTTTCGATAACACTACTTTTACTATACTACTTTTGTATTCCTATATAATGATTCGTTCGGATGTTCAATAGGACTGAAGATTTGTTACTTTAGGGAGAGATCACCTTAACATTATCCGATTTTGAGGGATCTAAGGTTAGAATAAGGCACACGTATGTGTACTAAAAAAAAACAAAAACTTGCATCGCAAAATTCGTCATGCCGTTTACTGTATCAACAGCCCAAAAAAACATACAATGGATACTTACATACCCACGTCATCTGTGGCCTAAAGGTCCATTGCCATTCCATGGCGGACGATACATTGTAATATCTGAGAGAAGACACTTCCTTTGGTAGCACTAAATATAAACTTGTACATAATTCTACATCCAAAAATCAGTAACCTTTTCTCGTGCAGTAGGGTGAAAACCCAACGTCTCTTCAACGAAGTCACAAGGGGCGTGATTTTCCATTATAGACGTAATTGAATACCTTTTTGGGATTGATACAGTTCATTTAATCTCTGACTGCCTTTGTACATCTGGTCAATATGTCGATGCACGCATTGCGGTATATTGAGTCACGTAGCTAACGCATAACGTGTACCTACTGGCTTAAAATGTAGGTTACAGCTTAGAAATTACATCCATTCATGGAGTTTATTGGTGCGTATCAATCATTTCGCTTGTACCAGTACTAAGTAACTAATCTAAGCCGCTAAAATGCCGTGTATAAGCGTTATTTTTAAATGTACGATGTAATAAATAAGTATTAATTTAGAGTAGTACATATAAAAAAAGGCTACCGTCGCAAAGGTACGGCGACGTCTATAAACTGTATACGGAAGCGTCAGAGTTCCCGTCATTTGTTGGACAAACAGGGCCTGCACCGGATGCCTTATCGCCGCTGACTCCACTGCGCACTTATCGAGGGCGTTTCGCTCATACTACACCACTGTTGCCTGCCACTGTACCTACATTTTCGCCATAAAATCCTTATCTGCCCGCATTGCGAATCCAACTGCCACCCATTTCCATATTCAGATTGGCATTCCGTCGACGTTATTCCTATTTTTTTTTCGTCATCCAGTCACGTCTAACAGGGATTCAGTTTGAGTAATAGCTTTGTTTCTATTTTCCCGATCGTTTCGTTGGCTTATAGAGGAGGGTTACACGTAAGTCGGAAACAAACATCAGCGCTCGGTTTTTCTCAATCGTTGTTATCAGTTATTGTAGCCGCGTTGCTATTGGCATAAGACAGTATGTATTGCAGTTCAATGGGAGTCCCGAGGATTTAGTGGGCCGTCCGGGGAAGTTGGCGCGTTCCCGACCGAGGGTAAATAAAGCGGGGCAAACTTGCATGCAAACAGGGCGGAGAAACTTGTTCTAATAAAGTACAAACATTGCGGAACGCTTTGGCGCCCGCCGCGGCCGAGTTTGTTCGGGCTTGTCGCTGTCGCTGCGCAATTAGGGATATTTTAATTAACTTTCGGCGTTATGAGCGCCGATTCCGATTCCCATTCTGTTAATTGAATACGTGGCCCGCGAGTGGGACCGCTGTTGTTTGCTTGCGGCTATTCATTTAATACGTCCGCCCTTGTTCGCTGATTACTTTCTGTCAGAGGGTGTCTATAGTGTCTGCTCAAAATCGTAATGGCCGCTCGTAACTTTTGTTCGGTTGTGCGCTGTTACGTTGTCGTTTTAGCTGGCCCTTGAACGTTTTATGCTTCTGCACGCAGGGATGTGATCCGTTCCAATTTTTTGTGGCATGGATGGGAAGGCAAACGTGCACACGGGCCACCCGATGGCAATAAGGCTCTGGAGCCCACGGAGTTTTTTACGTTTCTCCTTTGCTTTATTATCTTAGCGATTCGCTCGACTTCGCATTTGATATTCCCGAATCGCGCGCAGATGGCGTCAAGAACTTCGAGCCTAATTAATGTATCTTGCTATAATTTCACCCGCCTGTGTACATATTAAATACAGACTGCCTGCCCTACAAAAGGTCACATCTGCTTTAGAACTATAATTGTTGATATATCTTTATTAATATAAGAGGAAAGTTGGATTTCCGCGCTTATTTATTAATCATCATTGTTCTACCATGTCTTGTTATTTCCTTGTAAGTAAATCTCTTAAGACTTGCATTATTTGTGTGTAATGGTAGTCTTCACAACAATGATTTGTTAACAAAAAAATGTACCCATAGATACACATCGTGTTAAAAAAAAGCATTTATCTGTATATACTTACACATTTGTACAGTCCAGTCGGCCTTATAACTAGCATCACACTTTCGTTTATCGCTTTAACGCCTTACATGACGTTACATTGGAAAAGCCCTAAAGTGCGCACCTACTTATAAGGCCTACTGTAAACATACGCAAGGTCAAAGCGACCTATATACCAACTTCGAACATCATACGATGCTAATATCCTTGTGCATCCAACTGTAAGACATTCCTGTAAATCAAATACATGATATATTCGTTTTTCGGCTTCACGCCGCTGTGGTTATATGAATATCATTATCCAGCTTCCTATTCCGTTTCGGATGCTTCTTTCGCATCTTAATTCAATGCGCATCGTGAATGTTTATGTTAATGTCGGTAGGCGATCTTTCACTGAAAAAAAAACGCTTCAGATTGTGATTGTTGTGAATAAACCTCTTGACATACGAGCCTAACGAGACGTTGGATACCAAAGCACAGACCAAAGATGTTAGTTGAATTACTAACGGCTGAACCCTATATTCAAACCGCGGATAGATAAGGCTTACTTCGGGTTGAAATTTGACATTTGGCCATACAAAATGTGTCAAATTTTAATCCGAAGTAATGCTATCTATCCGCGGTTAGATTATAGGGTTCGGCCGTTAAGCATTAGCTGCTGTTTCTATCGGCTTTAGTAGATGTAACTAATTTAATATGAGTGTATGTAAACTCTTTATTGCAAAAAAAGAAAATAACAAAGTAAAAAACGAAACAGAAACACAATCCCCCTTACTTATAAACGTGGAATAAACGTCGGGTAGCTTATGCCATGCTTTGTCCTTATCTGTAATTGTGACATTTGCATCTGACAGAAAGTGACAAAGCATGGCATAAGCTACCCCACGGTTATTCCACGTTTATAAGTAGGGGAAAAAAGTAGGCTTAAAGTTGAACTTATCCCTTTAAGGGATCTCTTCCAGTACCACATAAACATGTTATTTTTTGTCAAGTAAGAGATAATCTCTCTTGGTTGGCTTATTTTTTTTCGAGGATTGCAATTTACTGAAATATTCATCAATACAAAACGAAACGATATGGTGAATATTGCTACAATTTGTAACGCTATTGTCATGCTGTTATTTATAACGTATAAGCCCTTAGTGATATTGAGGTGTTATTCTATATTTTATGCCTGTATCGGGCGGTAATAGATTCAATCACCGAGGCTTGCGCGGCTGCTCTAGAAATTAATACTTGGTTCTGCGAAATTGAGAACGCGTTCCGCGGGGACCGAGCCTATTAACAGTAAGTAATCAATGGTAATCATTACTGCGATTCCTTTGCGTTGAAATGTTATTAAATGATTCTGGTAAAAGTAGGTGCGCATTAAATCCATGCCATCTATCGATTTAAAAAAATGAACAAAATGCGAGGTGGTTTTCTAGATTTGTTCCCGATTCGTCGTGTTCCTGTTTCATTGCATTCCTGTTTTGTCGAATTCTTGTTCCGTCAGAATTACTTAAACCACAGGAACTACTGAACCGATTTAGATGAAATTTGGTATGGTGATAAATAAGATTTGTTCCCGATTCGTCGTATTCCTGTTTCGTCGCATTCCCGATTCGTCGGATTCCTGACTCGTCGTATTCCCGTTTCGTCGGAAGTATTTATATAAAATCATTATAAATAATGGACCATTATTTATCCGCCTTCCCAAAGAGCAGTTCTACATAATTATACATATATATAGGTACCGGGTGTCCCATGACTAAGAGACATGAAGGGAAAGTGATCTAAATATTGAAGAGCCAGTGTTTTACCTTAAGAAGACATTATTGAGGGATGGTATAACCTTCCCTTTTTCCATTAGTAAACACACTACTGCGAACTACTGCGAGTGGAAGCTCAACATCAAGACATCAAGATTAGAAAAATGCAGTTACACTGTCCGAGTACGATAAAAACTCATCGAGCAAAAGATGTTCAAAAATATCACCAAGAACGGGAAACAGTCAATGATTTTATTGATAAAAAAAATTACAGTCATTGAATGTTTAAATAGGCTTTGTTTAATAATATAATACCAATATATGTAAAAAATATCTTATATTAAAACGCCTTTGTTGTAATAAAATCTTTTCATTTTTAAAACGTAAGTGGAGCCGTGGTAATTGCATAGTTTTATTCGATAATAAAAATCCGATGAATCAGGAATACGACCAATCAGGAATGCGACGAAACAGGAATACGACCAATCAGAAATGCGACGAAACAGGAATACGACGAGTCGGGAACAAATCATAACTAAGGTCCTGAGGAAGGAGATATGATACTTTTTATTTAGGAAAATTGAACAGTTCCCGAAGGAAAAGCGATACACGAGGTATTTGATATAATATAAACGGCAACATCAAATTGTGATTTGGTAGTGTCGTCTGCATATACATAGGGGGAGTAGCGGATAACTAATTCAACGCGTCGCGGGCGTCTTCTATGTAACATACAATTTTAAAAACCCCGCCTACTAAGGAAGGGCAGTTATTTCGGGTGGAGGTATGTGCCATGACTCAACAATTAATATAAATTATTGAGTCACTAATTCAGTAAGTCAGTTCTGTCATTATAATAATTATTATTTTAAACACCTAATAACCATCGAAACAGGAGTACGATGAATCAGGAACCAATCGTTTTCGAAAGAATCTATGTATATAACGAGTTTGGGACCTTCAAGAGCGAGCATACCATTTTCTCAACGCATCTGCGGTATCTCTGGTGTTAAAGGTGTCCAAGGGCGGTGATCATGATCACTATATATCAGATGACCCGCTACCTCGTTTCTCTAGAATCTGGGTAAGACGTTAAACTTTTAATACACATTTCCTGGATCGTGTCATACAGTCATAAAAGTATCATAAAGTTTGTTTGGGCCGCGTGTAGGCGGCGGCCGTTGCCCGCGCGGTCCTGTGACGTCACGCCAATTCCGACTCATCACAAAAATTACGATCCGGTCCGCGCTCGATACGACCCGCTTTATGCTTCCCTAATACTCGCCATTCATTGTCCAGCATGTTCACAAATACTCGTACGTAGTGTAACCAAAAAGTCTAGAAACAGAAATAACTATGTTTCAGCATCAGCAGCCCCCCTATTTCATCAACCATGCCCCAGCTTATACGAAAATGAAACCAGTGATGTTTTGTCGAGGCAACTTCGAAATACTGTATGTGGCCAGGAACCGGGGATAAAATTGAAAACAGAGGCTCTATAGGTCACCGGTAATTGAATAATCATGTTTTCACTTAATTAAAATCAAAACTTAACTTTTGTTTTTTTTTCTAACATACTTAATCGTTAATTCAATATAATGCAAACAATAGTTCCGCTCAACTTGACCGATTGAGTTCGTTCTGCATCGTACTTCTAAGTTTAAATCTAACGCGTGGTGTAATAGCACCCTGTCCCAAGACATATCCCGTACCTACCAAGTGACCGGCGACGATATCGCGACGGGAAAATTCGTTACCTAGGATTTTTAACTTTGTAGGCTGTTTTCTCCGAAATTAAAGACTTCGGAACATTCGATTCCTGTGATAGTTACTTGAAATGTTGTATGTTGTGTTGTATAAGGAAGGCTACACGCTGTTTATACAGAATTGTCACCTGTTACGTGTCATTGTTAGGATGGTGAAATAGGGGGATGGTCAAATTTTTACATTCAATAACACAAGGGTTGCCACAAGAAAACAAGATTTTACTTTTTTCTGCCAAACCCTACTGAGTAAAAGTTATATCCTTATGTTTTATAGGATGTTCAGATATGTGGACGTTTGCTCTCAATTACTCATAAACTATCGCTTAGTTTTGGGTGGAATTCGACTTACAGATAGTGTACATCCGGATTATGACATGGAATGTCATTTGTGTCGGAAAATTTGATAGGTTCCAAGATAAAGACAACTGATTTCTACACGGACGAAAACGCGGACATAAACTGTTTTATTATTAATAAGAGCGAGAAATTGAATAGGCAGGTACTTTGAAATATGTTTTCGGTTTATTTTTTGCTTGTTCACATACATACATATAGTCGAAGTCATAAGTATATACCAGCAAAATAGTTAACTGGTCATTTGTGAAACTTGTCACCTTCCAGTAAAGCTCACTAGTGGTCAGTTAACAGTGATACACGCCCCTATGCCACTGACAAAGTCTATGTACACATAGATTTGGCCGTTCAGATATTAGTGCTATCGACTGTACATAAGTACTTCGAAGTTGTTCTATAGTGATCGTCGCTCATAACCTCATGAGTCATGGTCGCCCGCGAACAGGTGCAAATTAAATCACTTACCTACTTAGTTAATTAGATCGATCTAAGGCCGTATTTTGATATTTTCCCGTATTATAGCCGTATTATAAATGCACAACCACTAATAGGTAGGTAGAGTTCCTAGTTAGAATATGCTGCAACCCCTTTTGTTTTAAATTATGAATTAGGGAAGAATTACTCAAGGGTTCTATTCTACTATGTAATCTTAATTGCTTTTGACATGTTATCGTATTGTCAACGTTATGATAGCTTTTATTTACTTGACAGTAATGGCAGCCGAAGTTAAAAACAATTCAATATTATTATGCGTTTTCGTAACACTGACACAAGTCATCCTATTACGACCTCAAATAAAAAAAAACCTTGTACTTATTCATAATCATAATAACAGACTAACCTCAAATTAGCCAAAGACCAAGTAACCACTTGAAATTCATCGCGTCGCTTCAAAACATCGGCCACTGAATGGTACAAAGACGAGCAATAGCCAGCCTGTTTTATGCAAATTCGCCCATCATACTCTTATTTTGGTTCATTGTGCGACTGTCAACCGCGCGCGGGAAACAGTGGTGTCGAGAAAATCGGCGCGCGCACGCGTGTTTTTCGCTCCGGCCGGCGCGCGTTGACAAATCCGCATTTCAAAATGCGCTCGCGCTGAGTGAACGTTTATGTATAAGTACAAGTACAGTGATGTGAGCGGAATGGCGACCTCGCCGACACCGGCGACCGAGGTGGTTTTGTGTTTGTTTAAATGCAGTTTTTAGATGTGTGACCCACATTTGGCGTTAAAAATTCGTAAAGGATCATGTCTTGAATGGGTCTGTGGGGAGCGGTTCGTGTTACATTGCTCTATCGAATGCCGGCGACCCGATACGTTTAATTTGCTGCAGTAAACAAAGGCTCTGTGTTGCGTTATCTGCAGAGTGATATTGCGCTTGGAATAGACGCGGTTCAAAAGTCTTATTACGAGAGTAATAAGTGTGGGTGGCCTTCGGGCGAGAAGCGCAAAAAACTGACGAAGTTTTAACTAAATAGATCGTGATTCAAGACGCTTCCTAGCGCTTCACCGTTTTTCTGGGTATTCATGAAATACAAGACTTAAATCAGCCTAAACTTTTGAAGCGGCATTCCTACGAACAAACAAATAATTTGCGAATTTGTTAAGTGTATCAATATAAATATATAGACATCTTGTCAGCCTTCTGACCATGGCTTTGTTTCTTAAACTTAAACTAAGTTTTACGTAAACTATATTGAGGAAAATACGCAATTATTTGTGTACATAGCCAGGCCAATATCCTCCCTTTGGAACAGCCTTGATCTCACAAAGAAGAGCTATTGTCATGACTCAATTATTATGTATTAAGTAGTAACGACCTGATTTACATAATAATATTTGTAGTGTCTAATACTTATACAAAAACAATTACAGATAGTTTTTTGCAATCATTTAAAAGTTTAAACTAGAGTTTTAATTGAAATAAAACTTTGCCTTGCCTTATATCCTGACATCATAGATAAGTAAAAAGGTTAGTTCGTTCTTTAAGACGTTAAAAAAGTAGGCAACTACAACACTCTGTGTGATGTACAGGATGTTCACTCCCAGTTTACTTGGCACATTGCCCCAATCACGTACGATATTATTTTCTTGACCCGCAGTGCTGTACACATTTTTTATTCGGCCTCGTTCTCACGTATTTTTTGCTCTAATACGGCCGTCACGCTTACTGGCCAGTTACTTGGCCAAAGTTTTGAATTAAAAAGAACTTCTGTTGCTTCTATTTTCAGCAGCTTTTTCCTTCATGATAACCCCCGTGTTATATTCGACCATTTCGAACCATAATATTACAAATGTTTTACTGACTTTCTACTTAAACTTTGATCTTAAAAGAAGATGATTGCTCTGCCAACCAAACCTAAGTCCGAACATTGTTTGCCAATACTCAAGTTCATAACATTAAAAGAAAATCCAGAGTGTTTATTCAGAACTTAAACGCGATTCCGAAGTTACAAGTATCCGTGCAGGCGAAGTTTTTAGCTGGGAACCTCGCCTTTGAAACCGCTGTTTATTTGATTTCCTTTCTCACTCAAAGGAATCCTGTATATAGGAGAAGATGTCTTTTTTTTAAAGAAGAAAAATATGGTAGTAAATATTTTAACTAAATTAATAGCCATCCGATTAATTATTACTGTTACAGCCGTACCTTTAGAGACAATTAACTACGACACTACACTCTCAGCTGCCCAAAGGTCAACTGGTAGAGAATGCCTTACGGCATTAAGTTCGCCTTTTGTATACTAAGTGTATTATTTTGTGCAATAAAGATTAAATAAATAAATAAGTAAACTAGTTCCTTCTTCAAAGTTGTGTAAGAAAAATCGTCACCCCGGTACGATTTAACCGTTTGTAACTCTTGACGAGTTTAACTCCAGGTTTAACAGCCAAACCGTTAAACCTGTGGAAAGTTCGGCAAATAAGTTGGTTGACATTTTTACAAAGTTTGCTGCGCTTTACATAACACAACTATGATATTGGTAGTTGCTTACAAATGTTGCCAATTAAATTATTAATACCGCAACTAACCTGTGTTATGCGGAGCATGAAGATAAACGTAATGTTAAAAATGTGCAACATCGCGTGTGATCTTGAATTAGTTCCATTTCCAAATCATTATTTTTTATAACAACGCCGTATCTCAGGAACGCAACGATACCGCATTACTCGTACATTTAATATAGGTAACTGAACACGTTTCGTAATAGACTTTCACCCAAGGCCGAAATAACCATTGCATCCAATACGCGGTCAGCGACGACCAGTCAACCGTTGCTGCGTCACTTTCGCACAAACCACCAGTCAGTCAAGCCAGAAAGCGATAGCACCAGGAGAAAGTGATCATTGAATATTGCGGTTGTCTCGTGCGAATTAATTCATTGTTTTTATTCGAATTACAATATGTATGTAAGGATTTCTCAGAGATTTACGATTACGTTTATCGTGATATGAATTCATCTTATTTCCCTTGGGAAGAGTACGGCGCTGTGTCTTTTATACACTTTTCCATTTTATAGCTCGTGATATAAGTAGAAAGATACGTTATCTTCGTGTAATAAGAATAAAGAAGTTGTATTCCGTGCTTTATCATGTCAGTGAACATGCGTCGTATTGCATTATAAATAAAGTACTATTGTTATTTGTAAGTATATACCTGCAAATGTTGTTCCGCCCTGGTCACACTTTACCATATTCAAGTTGTTTTTAATGCCGTCTTCTTACAGCACAGATAAGTGTTTATGTGCCTTTATAATTACAAAAAACTTTATAGTGTTGTATGTTGTCTTATAAATCTGTCTCCTCTTTTGTTGAATATGGCTTTCTCTGGATTTTCGTAATTGTTACACGGCAGTCTTCTTAAACGGATAGAATCTGACCTTCCGTTGACCTTCACACTTTCTTCAACGAGTAATAAGAATCTATTTAAAGCCTCCCACTCGATTGCAGTATAGGTCGCATACTATATTGCAGTTATTTTTAAGCTGACTTTTACTTAGACAGAAACTTAATGCTATCTGCAAGTGAATGGTGCCCGTATTGCGGTAGGACTTAGATTGTAATAAGTACCTATGTAAAATTGTATTAAGAATTAAAATAATTTCACGAGAGGCATGTGATGATGATTAGGTATGAGTATACTTATTGCTTTGATCCAGGGATTGTAAAACCGGTTTTATTTAATACCTGTATTTACATTGTCAAATTATTACCGCTAAAAAATAATACCTATATTCGAATTAGAGGTATTGTTGTCATTCCGCTTTTGTTTTTATCGCTATGTATTCACTATTAACAGTATTAAATACCTGCATTCAATACCGCTATTCATTGTACCTGATAAGTGAGATGCCAATTAGACTTTAATGAACTGTAATTTAAGACTTGTCTAAGGCGAGTCTAAGTTTTTTGTAAGAGCACCGAAAACATTTACATATAAAAATAAACGAGAATATTGACACTGACAGGTATTACTGGTTATGGTTTTTAGGGGTAAAGTATCAAAAAGGGGTATTGTTGTCAATTGTCTAAACCGATAATAAACTTGAATACCGGTATTCATTATACCGCTAATCAGAGCTTTAGCGGTATAAATAGTGAAAGTCAATTATAACCGGTAATACCTCATTTAAAACCGGTAGTCAGAATACCGGTAACGATCCCTGCTTTGATCAGAGCATTATAGACGTTTTTCTTGTTTAAATCAAGCCATAATGTTTTTTTTTTAATCTTTCGTCTAATTAACAAGAAACTAGAATAGATTTAAAAAAAATACGTCATTAACCGGGATTTGAACTCGGGATTGAATTGCATGTTGTTCCCGTTCTATCTACTATCTCGTATCCGAACTATAGCCAACGTATTACTTATCATTGTATCCATTGCTATCCACTACCTGGCACTCGCCAAAAAAATTTGGCTCTCACACAGGTCATTAATAAGCGTTTTTCCTGCATCCCGGAAATTTAGGATCGCCGCCATGTTTGTAACGAATGTTACGCTAGTGCTATTAATTTAATCGAATTGTTATTTATGGCGTTGGACTTTTAATTTCACAGTTTTCTATATTTTGACATTATACCGTAATAGCACCCCGGTTTTAGAAAAATTACGTCACTTCTGACAGATTGAAATAATGTTCCCATATCAACGTAACTACTATTGTTTAACCTGTGGTAACGCTCTGCATTGACAAGTTAGAAAAAAAGTGCGGGGAGTGGTATGTTCATGATTTTTTTTCTAATCCGACCACACCTTCGTCTAACGACATTAATTAACGATGATTGACGGATGTTGTACGTCGAGTCGATCGTAGGATTAAAGTCGATTGAGGCGATAATTGACGGCATTAAATCTTAATGGGGCCCCAGGATATATGCTATACGTATAACATGGTTCAATACATTATTTTATTCTTCTTTAGATAAATCGAAGAAAAACAGAGCACGAGAAATTTATTTGTAAATCACTGCACTCTTTAAACTGCATTAATCTAGTATACATGCACTTATTACGTACAAGTTTATTATTTTTTCAAGGCTTTTTACTCGTACCTTAGACTGGTGCATAATTATGTCCTTAAACCTGAAAATACAGGAACGACTATGCACCTTGAGTTTGTTTTCGAATATTCACTTCAACGTTTGAGACTTCCCAAAGTTAACATCATCCCGGTCCCGGGAATTATTTTAAAAACGACAAGGCAGCTCTTCTTGAGTCGATTGCAAAAGTGGCTGAATTGTATCGTAAAGAAAGCAGTCGATGAAATAGTTTTGAGGCGATGTTTATGTTTAATATAGGCAAAGTCGATACACTGACTAATCGAATAGAAATTCTTTGATTTGATGACCCTGATAACAAATAAAAAATATGAAATCTGAGTACATGCGAATTTTTCGTCGTCAAAAAACGACTTCTTTAAGATACTATCTGCAAACATTCAGTAGACTTTACTTGGGATCCTGCCTTAGGCCAGGGCCTCTATTTAACTGCGTTATAACGATATCGTGTTTGACGTGTTTTAGAATCGTTTATATCACAGTCGCCATTATTGTAAATGACATAAGAGTTATGAAAACGTTGACAATACCGAAACTCGTCAAATACGATATCGTTATTACGCAGATGAATAGAGGCCCTGTTCATTTGCTAAACGGGTGAATTTCAATAATATTGTACATAGTTAAGGCCCTAATTGATGTCAATGTTTAATTGAAACAAAATATCTTTCCTGTGTCTAACGAAGATTAACCATAAAATTGTACGACTAATTTTCGTTAAACAAAGGAAAATTATTTTGTTTCAATTTATTAAACTTTGTCATCAATTAGGTCCTTAACTATGTACAATATTTTTGCAATTCACCCAAACCGCTTTTGTTCTGTAATTGTTAATATTTAAGAATTTATTTCAGGGCCATCGTGTAGAACCCTATAGGGTTATATATATATATTAGGTTAGTTTTATAAAAACCTGAAATATTTACAGCTTCGAAAAATACCTGTTTGGCAATTGAAATGTTGGGAAACGATACGTACGGCCAAAAAATATTGCTGACAAAAGGCAAAGAACTATTTAAATTACAGTAGCATCTACCAAACCGCCATTATGACGTCAGCGCTCAGTCCGTCCTCATGATGAAGAATAAGTGTGTGAGTAATATATTCGTTGAACTGGCAACACAGTTCATTGGTGGAGATAATTGGTGGCAATTGAAGCCTGTACCGAATGATTTAGTTTTGATGTGTCCTTGTTTCGTATTTTGACAGGGCAACTCTAATGTGGCCATGGGCAGCAATGAGAAACTTGCCATTTGTTTGAATATTAATATGTTGGAGCCAAATTGGTCTCTTATCGATCTTTATTGTCGTAGTGACAGCAGTATTGATTAAAATTATTAGCACAACACCTGACATCTCATTAAACTATCGAAATTCAATGGTTATGTGCAATATATTATTATTATGTACATAAGACAGCGTAGAAACAAGCGAACGAAAATGTTGTCGACTTAGGATTTAGTAAACTAATTTTAAAGTTTGGTTAGGCTTAAGAAACATTTAAGTAAAAGTAATTTTTGCATAAGAATTACCTACGTTTAATTTCATCATACATTTCTATAAAACAATATTTCGTTATTTTCTTACATGTTCCTAATTTAAAAACAATACATACATAAAACGTACGTGTAGTAGTTACATACTAATTTTATTTATACACGCTAAAAACTAAAAAGGTTTTAAGTGGTATCAGCACCGTAAGATTTAACCAGCTTATTTTTTACACATACACATACATAACATCACGCCTTCATTGGTGTGGGCAGAGCTACAGAAATACCAACAACTTTAAAAATACTATAATTCTGTAACCACATTTTGCACAATCAGGCCAAGAAGTTTACTAGTGTATTATTGACAGGTTGCAAGCCCGTCGCCTAACAATACTACAAGCACTTATTCCCTTAGTCGCCTCTTACGACATCCACGGGAAGACATGGAGTGGCACTATTCTAACCCGGCAACCACACTTATTTCTTAAAGCGTTGAATTTATAATCAAATGCTTATTGGTGTGCGATAAGCAACCTTAAGCTGAAGCTTTAAAGTCTGATATGATTAAATATTGACAGATGAAGCAAGCTTGTTTGCTTACCAAATACATTAGTTTCATGTATACGTCGATTTCGCAGACTCTATTTGAAAAACTAATTATCATGTAATGAGTGTAATGACGCTTCACTAAACGTTTACGAAGTGGTTAGGTTTAGAATACTTACTCCTGCAAACGAGACTGGATAGGGTTGAACTTAACTATGCCTTCCTGAAATAAATGTATCAAATAAGGGATTTTTTCAGAGAAATTTTACCTAATTAAGGACTGAAATTAAGTTACGGTAACTTTTACACGTTAATTTTCGTTACTCACATGTAAAAGTTAACATAACTTAATTTCAGTCCTTAATTAGGTACATTTTTTTTAAAATACCCATAAACGATCATTGTGTATAAACAAATGCGACGCGAATTTGGGCCTTATAAGTAGCTGCATACTTATTGCCTTGTCGCTTTAACACCTTTAACAGATTGGTGCTGTGGTTCAAACATTACATTTACCTCGTGAGGCCCACCATAGGACAAGTAGGGCGTATTATGGCAATCTGAATCCACCAGCAAGGCAATAAAGTTCAGTTACCTTTGCTGGGAGGCACGCGTTAAAATGCGTTTTGTACGCTCTGACGGGAATACTTAAACTTGCCGGATAAACGTTCACCTTTGCGATCGACGCAGCGCTGTGTTAAGAGAATCACCCCATGATTACAAATATTTTAGAAATAAAAACAAAATCCATGTTGCGTCAATTTTAAATGAGGTGGTTTTTTCTTGTCATCGGAGGTAATCTATGTAGTTCCATTACATAGATAGTATAGGTACAGTCAGCACCGTAACGACGTATTCGCTTGACTAAAGAGTCGAGTGCAGATCATTTTGAGCTCTTCGGTTGCGTAGCTACTTCTGATGCTGACTGTACAGTCAGCCTTATGAGTAGCTTTTGTACCTTGTCACTATAACGTCAGTTTGAACTGCTGCAAAATGTTTTTTCTTTTCTATAAATAACCTTCCTCCAATTCAGCTCTTATTGTATTACGTATAAAGTTACTCTAAAACATGAAAGAATACACGCGGTATGTGATGTATTTTCCTGCTGCTGTTACGAGATCCATAAATAAATGATTTAAAGACTAAAAGCACTTACCCGTTTACAGCCGACGTAACGACGCCGACACGATTTACGCGTATTCGTAAACAACGCCATTCGGCACACATCGACGTCTGTAAAGTTCGTACGAATATCCGAATTTACGGGGTGATTGAAAAATTGGGTTTTATTCTGATGCAAGGCTAGGGTTGTGTGTGCGAAGCGCGATATGATAATTATATTTTATTTATTTTGTTATGTTATGTCTTACATATTACCTACCTACGGCTTACGACCGGACACGGTCTATTATACAAAAACTAGTGTAATTAAATAATATAAACTTCGACTAGTTGGCCTAGTTGCGAGTAGTTGTTTACTTTTTAATAAGAAGCCAGTAGGCCTAGCCAAGATGCAAACTCTGCCAACGTTTGTTTTCTATCGACTCGATCGAAATGTATGGAGTTGACATAAGCGGTTGACGTTGTCGAGCTTACGTCAATCCTGCACATTTTTGTCAATTTTTAGCATTATGGGCATTAAAAAATACGTGTACCCTTGTTAAGTACTGAACTTAAGAAAAATTATCGATGTCAGTTTTGTGACGAAAATTACCAATACATTTATGTGGCTAATTTTCGACATCGTTAATTTTTCTTAACTTCAGTGCTTAACTAGGATACGCGTATTTTTTAAATTACCCCCACTCCGGCTTGTGTCTGTTGTGTTTGCTGATATAATAAACTTACATGAAATCCTGTTTTTGATCGTCAAAATAGGTTATTAATATGTTTTTTACAAACGACACAACATGTCAAGTCAATATTTACGATTAACTGGCATTGAAATCTTAGATACACAAGATTTCAACGCTAGTTAATCGTAAATATTCTAAGCAGCATAAGTATAAAAACCCCGCAATAAGAATTATTTATATACATTTTTACCATTGGGTCTCTATACGAGTCGATTTTGCTGCGTATTTCGACCGTCCAAATATCCTGTACAACTCGACAATCGTGAGCTCAAATGTCGAGGCTATGATTTATACCCGTCGATAGTCCTATAATCGTGGTCACGGCTTCACACTCGGATCGTTTCCAAGCTCTAGTTTTGGACTGGACAGTCTAGTTCATCACCATAGGTATTGACAGGGAACACTTATCGGAAGACCAGCGCTGTACGCTGAGTTTTTACCATTTCGTGTCTTTATTTTTGTACGTATTACGTGTCTTTTTTATGTCTCGAATAAGTGTTTTTTTCTTTCCTTTATTTTCTAATTATGATTCACGGTAATAACTAGATGCCCCAAACCTTTCGAAACTTGCCTAGAAATATCATGTTGCACCTTTTCAAGCTGAGAATAGTTTTTCATCAATAAACACTAGGTAAAGGTTGTGGTTCTTGTGGTTACCTTGCCCATTTTTAAACGATAAATGTAACTTTGCAACAAAAACAACATACCGCTATCGCTAGTAGTGTCGTCGATCGGTTTAGAATCGCTATCGCTCGACCACAGCCTCATCGTTATCGTATTTTGTTTATGTATTTCATCTAGCCTTCCTCGCGCTATAATTTGCTCTCGTAAAATTGATTCTTGTTGTTCGTTGCGTCGGATATCCAATTGTGTTTTACAGCATTCTCATTACTACACAATTGAGTAGTGTAAAGTGAGAAAATTAAGGTCTCACAGATGGCTCTATTTTACACGATAAAACAATATTGCTTTTGACATGTTATAGTTATCATTGTCATTTGAATAAGAGTTTTTATCAGTCATCACCACGTTGACGATACGATAGCATGTCAAATGCAATGTGGTTTTACCCAGTGGAATGGAGGCCCAAGTAAGCGATTCTCTTAGACCTTTCGCTCTTGAACTCGACGCACCAATTATTAACTGGTGAGCTGAAGTTATTACGTCAGAGCGTAAAGACAATATTTAACGGCTTGCATTCTCAACTTGCCAGCTTTACCCAGTGAGCGCGCTCGTACGACGTCGCTAACTCAGTCGAAATTTCGATCCCAGCGAAGTGTTTAGGCCATGTTGTAAAAAAACACCATAACAATGTGGAAACAAACACCCTGGTCCTTGGGCAAATTCAACCTCCTCGACCCACTTTCTACCTCCTCTTCTTGATTGACTGGTAATCAATTTATACCTAATGATAAAACACTATCATTAATCTAAAAGAAGCTGATAATCGTATTGACTGAATAAGTGAACGTACTATGGTATTGGGAAGCGATGTCTCCGTAGCGAGATGGGAACATAAATTGAACGTGACATGCTTCCGCAAAACTCCAGGCTATTCAAAATAGGTCAGCAATAATGAGGGGCCTTCAGTCAATATTTCAATTATTATTTCCAATTGTCAATATTTTAACCTCGTGGAGCCTGGGTTCAATATCGTTCGTTCGAATTATGAACCTTGAGTCGGTCAACTAAAGTGTAAAATATTTTTTTCTAATGTCATATGTATATAGGCCTCAGGAGGTTAAACGGGGTCAAATAAAGTATAGCTTCGACTTCCGCATTTTTTATTGATAAAAGGTTTAATTGAATACTATGAAAGCAGATTTTTTATTATTATGTAATTACTAGACACAAAGTACAAAGCCAGAATTCGTCGTCAACAAAACAAATGCAAATAATGTTATTAATAGTCATAACACATGCAATCAAAAATTATTATAAACACTAAGAAACTGACATGTTAGTGGTGGTAGGACCCTGTGCAGGGTCCGTCCGGATCGCTACCACCATCTTATCCATTAACCACCCGCCAAGCAACAGTGTTCGCATTATTGTGTTCCGGCGTGGGGATAAGACAACCGGTGAAATTACTAGCATAGAGGCATTCCATCTTAGTCCTCAGGGTTGGCAACGCATTTGAGGTCTTAGGATTATAGTCTTGAGAATTCAAATGTGTATGGGTCTCAGATTCCACTTACCATCAGGTGGCCTGAGTGCTCGTGTGCCTTCTCCTTAACATAAAAAAAAAAAAAAAAAAAAAATGTAAAAAAAAAAAAAAGGAAATCCCGCCTCTATTCTAGTGCGTAAAACTATATTGCTCTTGACATGTTATCGTATTTTAATTGTTACGATAGCTCCTATTTACTTGACAGTAATGGCGCCCGAATAAAAGAACAATACGATATCCTTACATTTGCATAGTTACCAAACAACAAACATATACTTTCCTGTTTCCTCTGCTGTAGTTGAATAAAAACTATGGCAACACATGAGTTAGTGTAAAGGTCAAAAGTAGTAGTGAATCAGAGAGTGGTCGGGTGTTGTTGCAGTCGCCACACGTATGGTAAACGAGATTAGGACAAAAAGCCGGCGGCCGGCATAAGCCACTGCATAATGGAGGTAGATACACTTCGCCATTGCGGGGTTACCATGTGTTAAGTCGCTAAATTGATTATTATTGCTTATTTATTTATTTATTTCAATGTTCACTATATTCCATTTTAGTGGATTTATGGATTAATTTTGAATTGTATGTTTGGTTTATTTTGTATTAAATGCCGCATTTGGTATTTAATGTTAGATTTTTGAGGTTTTACCACCTACCAAAACTTTTATTTGATTTATAGCATATAGCATAATTGTATGTCTTTAATTTACATCTAATATATAAAATCTCGTGTCACAGAGTTAGTTACCATACTCCTCCGAAACGGCTCGACCGATTTTTATGAAATTTTATATGCATATTCAGTAGGCTACTATCTATTTTTCATACACCTAAGTGACATGAAAGAAACAAAAAAAAAATGCAGCGGGCGAAGCCGCTGGCGGGTTGCTAGTATACGTATATTATATTGTGGAATAATAAAAACAAAAAATAGTTAAACATTTTCCGCATTTAGTTAGGGGGAAAATATTGACATTTTAATACACCTACTTTATTTTTATTTCTGTTTAACTTTGACTGGTAGAGTATAGTACGCTTTTAGCATTAAGTCCGCTTTTTGGAAACAATTTATTTTGTGCAATAAAGTATTGAAATAAATAAATAGACATAGTTATGTCAGAGGCCTTTTTCACGAAGCTACAAGTTACCAATTACAAGCGGAATCTCTTTCTAACTCCTTCTACTAGAAAGAGAGTTCCGCTTGTAACTTGTATCTTCGTGAAACGGGCCACAGCACGAATATCACACATTACAATGTAATTATAATTCAGTAGTGTACCTAGACCGAAAGCCGAATACGTCTCGATTTGACCGTGTACGACTTTGGAACCGTTTTAGAGTTCGATTTAAACTAAAGTATGCATTCTATATGCCCTATCCTAATACGTTCGAATTAAAAATTAAATAAAAACTTTGCTGCATTGATAGATAATTGAATAGGAATATTATATTACCGCGCGACAACCGGTAGTAGCGCCGCGCCGAACCCCTATTCTGAAACAGCCCACGTACGTTTTTACATTACTAACGACAACGACAACAGTGCATGCCCGCGTTAAAATTAACTCGCTGCACAAATGGCCAGTGTAGCCAACATAACATAACGTAAAGAGTTCATTTCGTGCGAAATGTCATTGCTTCATTCGAATATCGAATCGAATTGAGGTGACTCGAAAATGATGTCTTTTGAAATACGAATTTACGATTGTTTTATGCAACTGAAGTAATAAGGGTGTGTGTGTGTGCTATCCTAACTCTCATTGATTTACAAATATAAATATATGGTTGTTTTTAGATTGATTACGTAAAAGAAAAGAGGTAGGTGTAAATATTTGTAACGTCTCGTATATTTCTCTACTAGGATCTGTCTAAAGTTAAAGCTTGTAAGTAAAGAAAAAGTATTAGTCAATGTATAATTAATTAATAATTAATATAATTCTTGGTACTGCAGTTCGGCGTTGATTCTACTATGCCGTTAGGTAATATTTTACTGAAAATAGTAGTCTTGTATAATAATGCAAAGCACTTCTTACCTGTTTGGAAAATTCTACGGCAAATCAATTATAAGCCGTTACCTAATTCTGTTAATCACTGTGTTGTGTGTAGGCCGTAGTGAAATCAGTCGTGAGTCAGTTTTTTTTTTATCAGCAGAAATAAGTAGGTACGCTATGAGAACCAATGTGCCATTACTGGTAACAGCAAATTTATTCAAATCTGCGATAACGCAAAATAGTAATGTATGTTACACTCGCATATAAGCGTAGTAGAGCGAACAAGAAAGAAGTAAAAACCTGAAGGACCGACTTTATAGAGCAAACAACGGTAGGTTTTATTTGGATAAGCTGGCAATAATTAAAAGTAATAATTTTGAGGTAAGCATGCACGCTGCAAGGTCAGTGTCCACCAACAAGATAATTCGTTAGAAAATATGTGTTTTATTCGAATATCGATTTTAAACTAAGTTTGAACATATCTGGGTTCTAATGTCATATGAACTGGGGACAGGTTTAAGAAGCCATCTGTTTTAACATAACAATAATATAGAAGTTTAAACTACGAGAGTTTTTCTTATATCGCATTTCATTATTAAACTTAACCTTATAACGACCGAAACATCATCATTCTTGGCATTATTCTTCTTCAACATTTATAAAGTAACTATGTTACAGCTGTACTTAACCGCTACCTTCATCTCTCGCTACTATGTCTTAGTGAGAATTGTAGTAGGATTTAGACTTATTATTACTCTTTAGCATATTATCTGAATTCTGTATATTGTCTATCTGTCTGTGTTTTTCTCCAAAAAATAAAATAAATAAACTGTTTGTTTAGTTTCTAACTAAAACGCAATATGTCATCAAGTTTATGTACAGACACTTCGACCCCTGTGTATATTTAATATCTTCATGATCGTAATATACGAAACCCTATAAATGCTAAATTCTGATGGCATAATTTTAAAACTCTGTCACACCTTGGATTTTTGCAATACAATTATTTATAAAAATAAATTATGCACAATTTTAAAAAGCTGTTAAGGCTAACTCGAATTTCGATTCGAATTGACGAATTTAACCACTAAAGTGTCGTCCCGACATAGCACCTTCGCTCTAGCGGTAGGTACGAATCAGTCGATTAGCATCGACCGAGAAGTTGACAGAGACTGATTGCTTCGAATCAAATCTTACCGGGGCCATTGTCATCTGGGAATCGCTTGCAGAAAGTTGGACAGTATATTGATCTGATCGGTCGTATGTTTTCGAATAATTTTAATTTTGGTGCTAGTATTTTTTGCTTTCTGTACTTTTTACCTCATCTGCTTATTAAGATCGAACTAATGAGTCCTTACTCTGTGGATCTACGTTAACTATAGCGGAGATCCTGTAACCACCTTCCGACTTTATTATCAGATCAGATCTAAGATACCTTAATTTTGCATTGTGGTGAACCCATGATAATAACCCAATAATAACTGATGATTTATATCACCTATAATATAACTACCCGTTTTTGTTTTTTTTTTTACTGTAATATTTTTGTCAACGCAAAATTACCGATATTACATGGAAAAGGAAGTAATTTATTATTATCATATGGCACAACTTAATCGCATCAGCTTATTCCCGCAGTTACAACTTAAACATGGCAACATTATCCTCAGTAAAATGGATCTTGAGTTAATTATACAAACTCTATGGTTCCAGCACGGCTCATTCCATATTAAACCTGGAATTGGGAAACTTGGATTGTGCCTGCGGCTCGACGAAGCGCTCAGCCTTTATATAGGGTAGATGTCCGAGTGCTCGTCGCTGTACTAGTACTTGTCACCATACTTTGAATTGCAATAAATAAAATAAGATCAACATTACTTTTATCCCCAACTCATTTTAGCGATGAGAAATGTGTTGCCTTTTAATATTTCACACGCCAATTTTAAAATCTAGAAATATTTTCAATTTAGCACCTGACATTTACTCATACAATCCGATTGACTAACATTTTTGTTAATTTTGAGAAATTTTGATATGGTCACCATATAAAACAAATTCCATTTAACAAAATTAAAGGTCACATCTCCCAAAACACATGAAAATGTTTTGGGTAGAAGTATAAACAAACGCAATATTACAAAGCAAATAAATCTTTTCTCTTGACATGTCGAGCACTCGGACGTCTACCTTAATCTCATTATGTTCACCTGCTCTGTTTTTTTTTTTAATTTCGTGATCTGGTTATTTAGACTTAGGTTTAGACTAAAGTATGTTTTAGTTTACCGAGTTCAAAAAAGGAGAAGACTCAATTGGTCTGTACTTTTTTTTATATGTATGGTAAGTACTTGATTTATCCGCCAATTCTGAGATTATTTTGGTGATTATTTTTGGGGGTATATACAACCTAAAGATATAACAATTAGTATAGAAAACTGTTGGCAACTATTGTTTGAGCAGTTTAAATAATTAGACTAAACTAGAGTTGAATTTTGGATATTTGTATTGTATTTGTAACGCCGCCACTGCAAGTTCGTAGCAGCTGTTTATTTTGATGCTCCGTTCTAATTAAGCGTCTATTTGTTTAGCTAGTTCCACCTTTAGTTTAACTCGGAATCTCGCGGGTTAATATTATAATCGAGACAAGGTACTTTTCCATTTCGTCTCGAAAATTAACGTATCTAAATACATGTACGACTAATTTTCGTGACGAAATGGAAAAGTTAAAGTTTCTTAATTTTTGTCCTCAACAGTGTACACTTTTTTTTTAAAACCGCCCGACTACTGCAAATTCAGGAACGATATTGTTTGACGTCATTATATTTTTGAAACTAATTTTCAGCCAACCTAGAACTGATAGGTGACAATCCGGTACATTGCTAAGTTGACAAGTTCCTACGTCAATGGGATTCACGAAAAGACGCTAACCTAAATCTGTGTATGACCCCTTTATCTACAAATAGATTAGCTTCATTTGCATTAACAAGCCGAAACAAACGGTCTTCTGGTCTATCCATCAATAAGAACTAAATTTTCTAGTTCTTCCTCCAATCAATCCTCGGCTCGGTACACCGTAGCTCTCCAAGCCTCCCTATTGTCGGCCCCTGCTAATAAACTATATTTTCAAAATGTTAGTTTAATGTAATTGTATAAGCTTTTAATTCATTTAAAGTTTATAGAAGAGGCAGCAGATTACATATTGAATATTATAATTAAAAAAAATAAACGCGCTCAACACAATGTTGAATAACCCCTTTTCAAAGTGTAAATCAGTTTTGCTAAAGCCCTGATAAGATTCACGTAGCGGGAACGTAATCAGCCAAAAGCGCTTTGTTCCTGAGACAGATGGACCTGGAGTAAGCGCTTGAAGCGAGATAAGCTGGCCTTTAGGGGTGCTTTCTTGAAAATCTTGTAAACCAGTGTTTGTTAGAAATGCCGTCATTCGTATAAAGATGGCAATAAAGGAAAAAATATGGTCCAAAATGCCATAAAAAGATCAATCGTCTGATGATAAAAACATACGCGACGAATTGAAAACCTTTTTTTTGTATTTCTGTTTGAAGTCGGTTAAAAATATGGTAACTCAGTTCATTATCTGACATGGATGTCTGAGATATCTGTCATTTTGTCTAAAGCTAAACGTAAACGGGTTTGGTTTTATCTCGTAAAGTAATTTAGTGGTGTATACAAATATAATACTCATCTGAAAAGTGCTAGGAATGATGTGAGCAACTAAACTAAGGTTTCAGTTTGTTCAAAAGTTAAATTAGTTTATAAGCAGAGAAATACCAATGTAAGCATGATTTAATATTAAAATTGCGAAGGTAAATTGAACTGCACAGAAGGCAGCTTCGTGACATTTTATTTATTCAGGGCTGTTGCGGCGTCGTTCCAAACAACATACCACCTAAGCCGGCCACCGGAATATTCTATACGCCTCAATAATGCCCGGTCCATAAAGTATGCACCTGCCTTGCAACAGGCGTCTCAAAAGCAATATCCCGCCTCGACACCCTGACATTTGCATCAAACACAAAACCATCCCGGTTCTAACCTCTTCAAGTCCACAGTGAACAAGGAATGCAGTGATGGAATGTCTCAAAATTATGAAAACCCTGAAAACTGTGAAAATGCTAGTCCTATCGAACATTTTCCGCGTTAACCATCCGCAAAAAATGACGCCGGACTTAAGTCTGTCACCGGACAACCCCGCGCCGGGCCCGAAAATAGTCTCCCATAACTCATTGCGCATAAAACAACGAACAAAAACACACGACAATATCGCGAATGAAATGAATGCAAAAACCGTGAGACGTGAGAAGTGCCTTTCTATAAGCGTTGATGCGATCTCGTCGCACAACGAAGCTAAAAGCAAAGTGATATGTAGTGCCAAAGGTTTGCTAGAGACTAATATAGACGATTTGTTCAACGACGAGTGGGGTGCGAAGAGTTTTGGGGCCAGCGAGCCGACGTTGAGTTTTAGTGAGGGGAAATGTAGTGAAAAGCGTGGATCTCTCATGTCAGATGATGACAGTGATTGTGATACAGCTACTGATAGTGATTTGGATGACGTGGTTCGGGAGCAGCGGAGGTGCATGGGCGCACGCCGGTTCGGCCACATGTTGAGGCGAGTGATATCTCGAAATGGTGAGTAATAAACAAGAGTAATCACCGTGAAATTGCGTTGAGCTTGCTTATGTTATACATCTTAATCTCTGTCGGTAGCGAGACTAGTTGTCTGGGCGGTGATCGAGCTCTCACTTGTGTAGTGACATAGAAAGCCAAGTGTCGTGTCTATCTCGTTAAATATGATAACGCACGTCGATCGGTGAATTGCGGAAAAAGCGCCTAGCGCAGCGCCACCGAGTACCTATGGCTCTAATTATTAAACACATAATTGGAAACCTGCAGGAGCTATAATTACATGGTTAAGTACCTACTCGTATTTCCATAACGTCTTCCACACTATTTTTTCTATATAAATAAATAAAATAAATAAATAAATCACAGGACAATGTCACACAAATTGAACTAGCCCCAAACTAAACTCAAGGCTTGTACTATGGGTACTAGACAACGATAAACTTACTTACATAGAGAAATATATATACTTAAATACATAGAAAACATCCAAGACTCGGGAACAAATACTCGCGCTCATCACACAAATATCTGCCCTTACCGGGATTTGAACCCAGGACCCCTAGCTTCGAAGGCAGGGTCACTACCAACTAGGCTAGCGTGTCGTCAATCTATCTATGT
This sequence comes from Acleris holmiana, assembly GCA_949316455.1. NCBI lineage: Eukaryota > Metazoa > Arthropoda > Insecta > Lepidoptera > Tortricidae > Acleris > Acleris holmiana. Next base: position 6,361,738 of record OX438777.1, on the reverse strand, counting down.
ATACATACAACGCGCTTCCGTGATTGATTGATTGATTGATAGATAATCCACAGCCTTAACTAGATCTGACTTAAAATTTAGAGGCAATATTCCTTAGGTTGTCTAGTGGTGTAGTAAGAAGGGATGTTTCGAAATTGTACCCAAAACGGGGAAAAGTTGGAAAACGGGAAATGAGTCAGACGTATATAATCACGAGAATTATAGCTGCTATGATTTGTACAAAGCATTTTAAAAGCGCCGTCTTATTTCTGTTTGTAAAATTCAAAACGGCTTTGCGTTGCGTTTGCGGTAAGAGTACTGTTATTTAAATGGTAAAAGTAATGAAATGTGTGGTGTATGTGTGGTGTGAAACTGATTGATAGAGTAAGAAATGACAAGATCAGAGAGAAATGTAGACTGAAAAAAGATGTAACTAAGATTGAAAAAAGGCATGCTTCGATTGTTTGGTCATTTGGAAAGAATGGATGAAAGAAGATTGACAAAAGAGATATATAGTATGAAAATGAGTGGAAGGGTCGGAAGGCGTTTTCAATTCAAATCGGAGAAATTCTGCAAAAGGGCCGGATTCTAAGTACCCGAAACTGACGTGCATGCATGACGATGCACGTATGAATGTGGAAGAAGCGAAAGAGATTTGTCCAGAGCAGGTGGAAAGAAGACATCTCTGCCTACCCCTCCGGGAAACAGGGCGTGACTTTATGTATGTATGAAATGTGTCTTTGTCGCGGCGTTCTTTTAACCTTCTTTTGATTTGGGATAAAGTAACTTTTTTAAGCAAGTAGGAATTAATTGTATCAATGGGTAAGTTATTATTAAATAAATAATAACGTAGTTTAGCCTGAATGCTATTGTTTTGCTTCCAATGTAGACGTTACACAAACCGTTTCCAATTAATGTCCGCCGTGTCGAATAGCGGTTGACGTTCGACGGTCATTTGTAGCTGTTTTATTTCTATTGTGACAACCGCTCGCTCTACTAAATGGGCGATGGCACCTTTCAAAAAGAGAACTTCAATTTACGTGATCGATGAAATCAGTAGTAAAAAACCGGGCAAGAGCAAATCAGACCATGCTTAGAGTAGGGTTCCGAAGCCGTAAAAATAAATTTATCTGATGACTTTAAAAGTTTGCTCTTGAATATGTTCAAACGCAAAGTTAAAAGTCTGCTTATGCAGCACTGTTTCTACTCCGTAAACGAATGCTTTGATCACTTCCATAGGTTAAAACTGTGTCGTGTTAGTGACGTGACACGCAACTCTAGCGAAAATGGCACGTTATAAGTTAAATATTTTGTAAGCGTTCCCCCAAATCTAAAAAATTATAATAAATAACAGGTAAATATTGATTTCTTAAGCGCAATGCAAAAACACCACTCTCAATGTTGCTCGCTGTGAAAAAGTTTTTATGATATATTTTTTCGGTATAATTTGAATGTATAACAATGCCAAATTATAGCTTTCTAGTATCAAGAGTTTGAGTAAAACAGCGGATTGACGGACATGACGAAACTATAAGGGTTCCTCTTTGATTACGGAACCCGAAAGAACACTATAACTGCTATTAAATGAAGTTATTATTCAAATAAATAAGCATGCGATGAGAATCTTGATGGTCTTCTAACATTTCAAATCTAAAAATATTGATTTGGTTTTGTAATTGCTAAAAAATGCAGTGTCGCTTATAAATTCTGTAAATTGAATGGCATTTTAAGATATATGAAATTTTCTATAATACACGTAAACAGCTGTATACCTAGAATGTAGCCAGTGTCGCGCGAACGTCAGTTTATTTGTTTCCAATTGTGTGAAATTGCTCGCGCTCCGATTGCCGACGATCTCGTTACGTCCCGGTTTTGTTCGTAATCGGTTAGATGTGATTGCTGGTGACGTCACATCAGAAGAAAATAAGATGTTCCACTATTTTTTGTGGTTAAAAATGTGTACACAAATGCTATTGAATCTTAACTTACTGCAGTAACGGTTTTATGCCTACGTGAAGACCGAAAAGTCCATTTATGTAATAATAAGTTGCAAGTATGTTAAATCAATTAAGGCTTGTGTTTGCTGTTATAAAATGTCGACAGCGTTATAAATAATATATTTTTATAAACAAAATAGCTTTTGCCCGCGACTCCGTCAGCGTAGAAGTCGTTTATCGCTGCTCCCTAGGGAACTGTACAATATTCTTAGGTAAAAACCATCCTACGTCCTTCCGCGAAATTCAAATTATCTCCATAAAGAATTTCATCCAAATCGGTTCCGCAGTTTAAGCGTGAAGAGGTAACAGACTGACACACTTTCCCAATTATTATATTTGTATGGATTTATATGTTAAAAATGCGATACTCAAACGCGCGTGGGTCCATAACTGGTTCATTATTTGAGAGTATAACTTGAAACTTACAATTTCCTTCAAGAATGAGAGACTGCACTGGAAATCCGACCTCCTTGTTCATAAAGTACAATTTTATTTATTTCCAATTCCAGCTTATTTCTTTAGTGACCAACTGTAACTAAAGAAATAGCATAATTTTACAGCGAAACGCTTGGAACTGAAGCAAAAATGTCTGAATTTGTAATTCAGCGGCCACTTTTAAAATATTTCGTGCCGGGAAAACTAGTTTCCTTTTACAATCAAATATTTTTCTACTTATTTTCCTGTTGCTAGTTCGCTTGCACGTTCTATCGTATTGCCTGTTAGTGTGATGAGACTTTTCAGTTTACTTCTGGGAGTTTTATATTCTATTAGAGAACGCTAGAGTTTTTGTAAGCGTGGAATTATTCTTTCGGTTATTCCTCCTTTTCTTTCCATAGGGAGTTAGTCCATAGGGAGTGATTTTCGAAAAAGTCTAGGGTACCCAAGGAATATTGTCTGCAAAATTCAAGTCCAGTGGATAGGCCATGCGTTGACTGTCAGTCAGTAGTCTGTCAATAAAGATTAATATTTTTTTATGTAAAAGGCTAATGAAATTAAGCTGATTAACAATGTTTACTACCAATTTCACCATACGACGTTAGCCACTTAACAGACGATTAGACCGTTAACAGTTGTCAAAATGTATGAACTAATAGTCGATTAACATTGATTAAATTTAACATCGTATGGTGATTTTGGTACTAAATGTAATCAATGTTAATCGACCATTAGTTCATACATTTTTACAACTGTTAACGCTCTAATCGTCTGTTAAGTGATTAACATTGTATGGTGAAATTGGTACTTAGTCTAGTTGGTTTGCCCTGCCTACGAAGCTAGCGGTTCGGGTTCGATTCCCGATATGGGTACATATTTGTATGATAACTGCGAGTAATCGTTTCCGAGTCTTGGATGTTTTCTATGTATTAAGCCTAAGCTTAGTTTGGGACTAGGTTAATTTGTGTGAGATTGTCCCTTGACACATGTTTATTTATTTATCTCCGTCCAGCTAATTTAAACCTGCTACTTTGCGGGCTGTAATGACCCTGGGGTTCACTGGTAGCTGGTCGTCGCAGTGGGGGCGTTAAAGCTGGGCCTGGAAACTTTTTCACTTAGGGGCTTGAGGTGTCGACTCGTGATCGTAAGGTACTGAGTTCAATCCCCAGTGACCGCCCTGTACCTATAAGTTTTCTAACTTAAGTACGTTGCCTGAGTGCTTTTTATAGCAACCGATGCTCTAACGTAACGTAAAGGAAAAATATCGTGAGACCTGCGCTTTTCGCTAACTGAATGTTTCAATAGGGTAATTAATCAGATGATTCTATAGAGTGAAGTCCTATATGGTCTGAGGGGTACGTTTGACGTGTGTGTGTATATGTGACATCGTAGCTCTCAAACGGATGGACCGATTCAGACGAGGTTTTTTATAAAAATATCGTTTTTGTAATCGGAAAGGTTCTTAGTTAGGTTTTTTGAAAATAGGTTCAGCCGTTTAAGAGATAATCAGCTTTGAAAGTAGGTTCGCCATGATATCGGGGGTTTAATCTATTTAAAGAAAGAAAACAACGAAAGGAAGAAAGTAAAGATATTTATTTACAATACACAAATAACGAAAACAGAAAGAAAATTTATTGTTTTTAAAAACAATTTGATTCCATATTTGTTATTGCGAAAAGGTTCCAACTTAGCATGTGCTGGCTGTGAAGTCAGCGCTGAATTCCGTTAAAACCGATCGGTGAGAACGCGAAAGGTGACCCGAACAATAAGAAAGAAGAAAGAAAGAAAAAATATTTATTACAAAAATACAAAAAATATCTATCAACAGTGAAATACTTACTTATCTCCAAATATTTAAAATTAAATTAGGTCGGTAACTTACATAACAGTCTAAACTAATACTGTTTACTGAATAATTCATTATTTTGGTATCGCTCGGTCTTCTATATATTATATCACTTAGTCAATTGAACTCTGTATTAATGAAATCTTTAATATACTGAGCCACGTCGACGGACATATAACGTACAATTTCTAAGTAGATATTCTCTGTACTATGGATGCATGACAGTGAAAATATTTTGGGTATTTACTTTTCTTGACGTTTTACGAATATTGTCATTTCACAATCTTTGCCTGCAGGTTCGAATCTATTAGGTACTTATCCCCCAGCACAATACGCACGTTTTACTTACAACCAGACTATCGAATCAATCATTTTCAAATAAATTGCACCATTAACTAACATGACTTCTTGAATTAAAATTGCGCATATGCAGTTTAATAATCATAGCAGATTCAACTCTCCGTCGCCATAAATAAAATTGCACGCGCATTGAACTTTCCAGTTCAAAAAGCTCAATTTAAAGCATAATATCCAAACGAGTCCAATTGATTGCGGAAAAGAATAAAGTCGCATATGCATTAACTGTTGTTATTCTTTGGGCGTAGTTAAATCATTTCAACTTTGCGTTTGCATACATATGTGTGTGTGTGACTACAAATTAAAAACAATCGCAACTGACTTGTAATCTGACACAAAGACAGTCACGTGTGTGCGTCAATTTAGTACTGAATCATTATTGTTAAGCTGGGTACGAATCTGAGCGGCTCAGCCTGAGGCGTGCTTGCCCTGCGCGACGAGCTGCTCGCGACCCAAATTGTTGCGCATAAACATGCGTGAGTAAGGCAGTGTACTTGACGCAGCCGTCATTTCAAAATGGCGTCAGACACGATGACAGCCGCGGCTGCGTTTATCATAATTCACCGAATTATAACAAAAAGAAGAAAAAATCGCCTCGGTGGTGGAACGGCTCAACCACTTTATCAAATTTGTACGCGCCTCGCCCACAGACAAGTTAGAACCTGTCGTTCAGCCCGCGGCACGCTCGGATACACGTCCAAATTACGCGAGGCACGCACACCGAGGCGCCTTTGAGCACGGTCAAAAGACCAAAAGAAGAAAATTTTAGGCAAAATAGGTGAGCCGTGCGTGCCTCAACCCGAGGCTGCTCTAATTCGTACCCACCTTTAGCTTAACCAGTCCTTCCAAATGCCGCGACGCTAAAGTGCATTACTTACATGACGTGCGCGCCCGGGTGCCGCTCCCGTCGCGCCTCGCTGGACAAACGGAGGCGCGCCTGCGATCGTTCATATTTGCCGCTTTGTGTGTGGACAGTCATTTGATATGTTTAATGGCGTGCGTTTGACTGGCATTGTCGGTGCGGGGAAAGTGAGTTTGACAGGCGGTTTAGATCCGATTACCCGATATTTTACTGTAGTTAGAAGTTTTGAATAAGCCAGCTAATGAACCGGGGTTGTGGCTGAATACCAGTGTTTTGCTCACTAGAGTAATGCTATACGCTGAGCCATGACCTTTTTGTACTGCTGCGACGCACACATGCGATTGTGTTTGTTACTAGTTTGTAAGTTTGATATTGTTCTTTTCCTCTTAATATGACAATTGTATGTGTGTGATTGAAGCATCAAATAAACGTTTTATCTATCTATCTATCGTTAGGTAGATTTGATGCCATTTGAGGGGCCTTTTTCAATGTGTATGAAAAATCGTCACTTAAGAACAACTGATTCTTGAGAGCGGCCGTAAAATAGCCCGAAATGGGCAAAAGGTTCTTATTCGTCTTTTTGTGCATTTGTTACTGTCATATACCAAAAGTATTATCAAAAAACCGGGCAAGAGCATGTCGTACCATGGTCAGTGTAGGGTTCCGATGTAGTCAACACAAACACACAAAACAATATAAAAAAAAAAACAGAAAGATACTAATGTTAGTTTAGTATTAGATGATTTTTAGTGGGTTAACATTTTAGCCGCCTATATCTCAACAACCATTATTTTTCAAACTTTTAATTCCTGTAGTTTTATCACTAAGAGTCTCGGAGTTAAATCGCAACCAGACAAAAGGATGACATAACTATAAGCGTTCCTTGTTGACTACGGAACCCTAAAAAGCTAGTGATGGCTCTAAGAATATATCTAACGTTTACAAGAAAGCAATCGTGGGAATTCTAGGAATAAACCACTAGCGGTCGCAACACTTGACGTGATCAGTCCACTGTTTAATAATTACAGCAGTATAAAGTACCACCTTTTTCATCTAGAATGCAAAAGCACAAAGAAATATTAACTCGTATTAATCATCCCGTGGGATTCAGTCGTCGTAATTGAATAAGCTGTTCAAATACTGAGTGAAACTAGCGAACATTTTGCATGCAAATTGATTTCTGCTTCAAAGACACGAGTTGGGTTGAAAAGAGATGTCTGAAAATACAAGGTAATCTACTTACGTTTTAGGATTTAAATTTGTAATTTCCACTCGTAAAATGATAGTGCACGCCGCCGTTTTGGTGAATTTGATAACAGCTTACTACTTTTTTGTTTAGAACGTGGTGAATGCCTTTAAGCCTGACCATTCATATACCTCTGTAAGATTCCCTAAACCATTCTTAATATTTAAGTGTTTCATTTCTTACTGACTGACAGACAACGCATTAAATTACTAATCGCAAATTAAAAGATCGTTTAAACATCTAGACCGATTTTGTTAAAGACTCTTTTCATCCTGGAAAATTGAACAGTTCGCGATGAAATAGTAATAAACGACTTCCACGCGCACGGAGTCGCGGTAAACACCTTGTGTAATTTTAATAGTATAGTCTCTCGATATATATCTGCATCATTTGCGCAAGAAGTCTGACCCGACATCGTCTCTCTAGGGCTTGCACCGATCTTAGTTCAGATCCAAAACAACCAAGATTGGGACACCACACAACGCAGGATGCTGCTAGTCTCTAGAGTTTCGCTTCTTGGAAAATAAACGAATATGCATCTCCTGTAGAAACTACTTTTATATAACAAGTACCTTTCAGTCCGTGAAATTGCTACGCTCCCTCGAGAATAGATATTACAGTTTGCTGAAAGCCATATTATAGCTATTTGAATGAAGTACGACGTTTGTTTCTAGTTGCAAATGTTTGCGCAGTTAACTTGTCTTAGTATTTACGGAATATAATGGAACATATTATTTTAGCTCTTAATTAGTTAGGAGGGGGGGGGGGGGGGGGATTGGATGAACTTTTCTTTTTACTGCGCGGTTGGGGTAGTTGATAGTGGCTTCGCCTGCAAATCCGGGTTTGATTTTTGGTATAAGCAAATATTTGTGTGATGAGCGCGAGTATTTTTTATACGTGTTCAAGTACCTATGTATTTCCCTGTTTCCGTATCTTTATCGTTGTCTATTAGCCATGGTACAAACAGCAACACTCTTAACTGTACATCGGTGGACCTTATTACAAAAGGCATAAAGTCATCCGATGGACAGTTAAGAGTCGACTAGAAAATGATGTATCCACTTTTGGACGCCTGACATATAAGTCGCCTATAGTTTGCGACAAGGTTAATTGTAAGATTGGCCGTGGACTTTTATATATTTCAACTTAATATTGTAAAAGACAAAGTTTGGATATTTGAAGGTTATTTTTTATCCCGGAAAATTGGACAGTTCTCGTGGGGATACCGATAAACGACTTCTACGCGGACGGAGTCCCGGGTAACAGCTAGTTATATATACGTTTTACCCGCTCATAAATTCAGTTTTCTTCTCGTCTCCGTCTTATTGCTCGCAAATTCGAACCCCAGTTTCGTCTATTCAAGTACAATACCAATTCTGAATAATAATTTGCTCCATTGTGTAGCTTTCAGCTCAAGATAGCGATTAAATTGGAGCCGTCTTCGGCAATTAGGTGTGCCGACGGATTTGCCAATGCAATACTGTTGCTATATCTGTGTATTCTCTACTATTGTATATTGCACTTAGGTGTTTACCTGCAAATAGAGTGTTACGTGGATTAATACACGATTTGTAGTAGAAATTGAGATTGTCAATGATATATAATAGCAGATGCTAACGCTTTGAAAATTGCAAGTTGCAAGTAATAAGAGTTGTAAGTAATTATTCGATGCTTTGTGGGACAGCCTGTATGGAGCATTTAATGACTCTCACACGTCCTCTACGCCTGAATAAAAAAAACTTTTGTTTTTGGTATTCCAGTAGCTCTACCGGGTTAGGCTCGTAAAACACACTTTCTCGAAATATGCACTTTCTCTAAAGGTGCACTTCTTTAGAAGGGTCATTTTCTCGGAAGGTACACTTTCTCTAAAAGTGCACTTCCCGATATGTACACTTTGTCAATAGGTGCAGTTTCCCAGAATGTGCACTTTCGCAGAAGGTATATTTTCCCAGAAAGTACACTTTAGGGGTAGGACTGTCCCAGTTTTATATTACTAAGGGCTATGAAATAGTGCAAATGCAAACAGACGGACACAGATGGACGGACGGACGGACAGAAAGACCGAAACTATAAACGTTCCGTTAATATATTTGGCTGCTTTGGATACTTCTTACTGTGTAGGTACTTCTTACTTCTTAATGTGCACTTATTCAAATAGTGCACTAGACCAAAACGCACGCTTTCCCGAAACATACACTGTTTCGGGAAAGCGTACATACCCATTTTCTCATGTTATATACATCGGGAAAGCGTGCGTTTTGGTAAAGTGCACTATTTGAAAAAGTGCACATTTCGGGAAGGCCTGCGTTTTGAAAAAGTGGACTGAATGAAAAAGTGCACATTTCGGGAAAGCGTGCGTTTTGAAAAAGTGTACATTTTGGGAGTGTACATTTTACGGAAAGTGCACCTTTGCAGAAAGTGCACATTTCGGGAAAGTGTGTTTTACGAGCCTAACCCGCTCTACCTACCCCACTCTGGGAATGAAGGCGTGATGTTATGTATGTATGTAAATTACATTATAATTTTATAATTACTTTAAACTATTCCATAAAAAATGTTATCGTTATTTTTAGTTTATAGTAGAGAATATACAGTTGAAACGAATATAATCAAAATAATCCCACAAAATTTCTAACAGAATTTTACCCTTGACTGCGATTACCGTAAAATAAGCTCGTATCCTTCTCGTATCGTATGGTCATACAATTTGCTATCATGCGCCGTAGTGTACGTAAAATGGGTCGTTTATATGAAAGCACATTGGTTTTTATTTAACGGCTAACTCACTATTAGGTATTGATGTTAAGATAATGGACAAGGCGCGGGGATGTTCCTTTTTAGTCCAAGACTTTGTCTGCATAGTCGGTCCTTCATAGCGTTACATCGATTAAGCATTTATTTCGCCAATTGTCCAATTCATTATTCAGTCAAATAGTTAATAAACCAAGTATTAGCATTCAAATCCTTAGTCCATCTGGCATCGCATCGCCTACCCTTATAATTACAAAGAAGTTAAGTCGAAACATCGACAGATTCCATTTTGAGTCATGCACTTCCGAAATAAAGATATAAATAAAATTAGCCTTTACTTTGACTTGGGTCCCTTTAAAACTAAAACATTAACAGAATTTACATTTAACCGATCGCAAGCCGCAGTGTGACAGGATTGTTGTATCGAAATCCGCCCCAGAATAGAAAGGGCACATGTTCAGTAAGTCCTATACTACAACAGGCCCTTTTAGATTAGGCCGAAATAACAATCCGCACTCACGGAACCCGATTAGTCAATTAAGGCTCGCTTAGCAAGAATTAAGTTCTTGTTAAATTCGTTAAGCTGGTAGAGACTAGGGTCGGGCCAAATTCGGTCTTTGCTTCGGCGATGGTACCTATTAAAGTTTTACCCTTACGATATGATTTCACACACAGTCTGAATAGGTATATAAATGCAAAACTTTGTGTGTGTGTTTGCGTGTGTTATAGTAAGTCTTTCACGCTGAAACGGCTGGACGGATTTGGATGAAATTTGGAAACTTATACCCTCGATTAACACATAGGCTACATCTCATACTAAAATTTAAAAGATCCTAAAGGAAAAATGTTGTTTGAAATCTACGCGGACGGAGTCGCGGGCAGAAGCTAGTTTTCAATAAAATTCAAAAGTTCAGAGTGTTTGGACTTATGTTGGTTGACTGATAATCAAAATGCAAGGGCGGTACAGCTAAACCTGCCTGAAAAAATAAATGAAATAGGTGATAGGCGAATCATGCGATTGTGTATAAGTGGAATTCTTTGGAGAAAATAAAAATGTGAGCCAATTCCATTGCCAATCAGATTGCCTCATGTGAAATGGCTTTATAAGGTTGAAGCTAAACGGCAAACATGGATGACTTTCTAGTATAATTATTTCGTCTTGTAAAATTTTATTACAAAAAAAACTGTATGGCTTATTGCAACATAAAAAGCTCTAAGTTGTTTTTAGGTCAACAACATAACCCGTTTAATGTAAAAGAAAATTGTGCCAGGATTATGTCGCTACTGTCGCTTGTAATCCTTTATAACCTCACTCTTACAATTTGGCACCTTCCGCGCGACACCCTGTGTATTATAAATCGTGACACTTTTCAAGCTGAATGTTTTTTGTAAGAACGAGGTTGTTACATTATTTTGTGCGAAAATTGGGGATCGGCACTAAAGGTACTTTAAACTTTAGTATAAATTAAACAAAGATTTAAAAATAGGGAACAATAGGGGATCTTATCACTACAAAGCGATCTCTTTCGGACAATCCTAATGTTCAAAAAGACGTTAAGAAATTGGTAATACAGTATTTTAATTAGTTTTTGCTGTAACCTTATCGCTACAAAAATGAAGGAAATAGTAAATACTGAAAAAGGGCCGAGTCTCAAGCACCTGAAACCGACGTGCATGCATGACTCGATGTATGAATGTGGAAGAAGCGAAATAGATTTTTCAGGATCGTAGCAGGTGGAAAGAAGTTGTCTCTCCCTACCCCTCTGGGAACTTAATGTGTGTATGTATTGCTACAAAGCATATATGTTGTAGAAGCACTTTTTCCGTTGATGCACTAGCCCCAACTAACCTTAAATTATTCGCAATATAGTCAAATTCTCAGACTAGGTTTCAAAATATGTTAAAAATCGTGTATTGACAAATAAATGTATCTTACCTTACCTTATTTATTTATTTATTTAATTATTTAATAAGTACAATAATAAGCCTTGTCTTAATCCAAACGTTTCTCTTCCCTAGTGATAGTCAGATTAAAACGGAAGGGCGATATCGATCCTTGTCTTCCGCGATTAAATTTATGTCATTCGTGGCGGCTGATTTATTACAAGAATAAATAGAACTTTATGAAATGACTGCACAAACCTTGAAAAGGATGAATTCGTGAAAAGTGTGATAATAAAGTTTTATGAATCGCTATTTATCAAACAATTAACTGACTCCAAATTTTTAAGCAGTTCCGTGGATCCTAACTTTCCATGACCAAATTTTGACGAAGTTTAAATGGGACCACCACTGAAATATACCCTACAATAATGAAAAAAAAACACTATTAAATTCGAATGACAAAAATTGGCGGAGAAATCGAGTACAATAATACAAAAAAAAACATTTTGGCGAATTGAGAACCTCTTCCTCTTAGCGAATTTTGAGTAAAATCTATATTTCTGCGATCAGTTAATGAATATTACACGTAAAGTTAGAGCGAAGCTTTCACCCTTTTCAACGCCATTGAAGGATATTTCCATCATACTTGACAGTGCAAAATAGACCTTAGTATCTATGCGGCAAAGTTGATATTCACTCCGGTTTTCTACTTGATATAGCGTTGAAAAGGTTAATTGTATTCGTATGTAACTAGGTACTTATGTAGTAGGATTCTCCTCAGATTTTTTTATAATTTTCTTCGACAAGCCCGGCTTTTGGGAGTGTCTTGGTCTACGAAAAAATACTAGCAAAATTCCAACTAAGTCTTGCAAGTTATGTAACAAAAGTTCATAAGCTTAGTACAGTCGATGACACTTCTAACTGTACACCCGTAGACTTTATTACGTTGCGATAAGGTTTACAGTTGTACAGTTAGAAGTGTCTTCGACTGTACCAGCTTCACCATACGATGTTAACCACTTAATAGCCGATTAAGGCGTTAAGAGTTGTCAAAATGAATGAACTAAGAGTCGATTAACATTGATTAAATTTAACATCGTGTGGTGAAATTGGTTCTTAGAGGCAAAGTCCTTCCTTTTGAACCACAATGCTTTACAATATTTTAGGTACTGTTTAGGGTAATGTTAAGTCACTTATCATTATAATAGCCAGCCGGTACAGTAGTCGGGTCAGGTTTCAAAACTTTAATACCGCATACAATATCAGGGGTTTCACTTCACGTTCAGACTACTCAAACCCTGTATTCACTATTAAGTCCTTTGCCCTATGTTAAGTCCTAGACAATACTAGTATCGAGAGCCAGTCTGAATACCCTAGATTTTACCAACAATAGACGTCGCGGCCATCTTCGAATAGTTACGCAGAGTGCTTTGATTGTTTGGGAAGATGACCAGAGATTAGGTATTTTAAGTGCCATTGTTTGGACTAATGTTTTCTAATTGATCTAAAGTAATATTTTGAAGAGGTAAAATGTGTTTATTGGTTCTTTGGAGTAATTAAAGTACTATATCCCCATTAGATGCCTCCTTCCTTCCTTTATTAGGAGCCCGTTGTACTTTTGTTTGGTCGTAATTACTTTGTTGATATAATTATTGGTAGTCATAAGTTTTATATCGCTGAAACTTAGGCCAGGTTAGGTTGGGTTTGATTTATAAAAATCCTCGAAAACAGTTTGTTATAAATTAATATCAAAATAAATAACTATTGATATGCTACCTAACGCCTCTCTCTTATTGTATCTGTGGTTAGAACAGTGTATACTTCTAGTTTTTGTTAATAAAACAAACTAGCAACGATGACATGAAGTTTTATTAGGTTATGTGCTCAGCTCGTTAAAAAATTGTAATTGTTAGTAGTTTTCGTGTTTAGTGTATAAAGATGAGTTCGAACTATCTGGCGAATGTACCAAAGCTGAAAGGTCGTGAGAATTACGACGATTGGGCGTTCGCGGTAGAAAATTTGCTGATACTTGAAGGCGCGGACACGTATCTGAAGCAAGAACCATCTCCTACTGCAGACACTGCGGCCACTGCATTGGCAGCTGTGGCAGATGGAAAAACACGGGCGAAAGTGATTTTAACGATTGATTCATCGTTATACGTACACATAAAGCATGCAAAGACCACGAAGGAATTGTGGAAGACATTAAAGTCTTTATTCGACGATTCAGGATTTTCGAGGAGAATTACTTTGCTTCGTCATTTGATCTCAATTAGATTGGAAAATTGTGAAAACATGACGAATTATGTGACACAAATTGTCGAAACCTCGCAGCGATTACAGGGCACAGGATTTGAAATAAACGATGAGTGGGTTGGTTCGTTGTTGCTTGCCGGTTTACCAGAACGATTTATGCCTATGATCATGGCTATCGAGCACTCTGGAATTGGAATAACGGCAGATGCAATTAAAACCAAACTGCTGGATATGGAATCTGTTCAAGTAGGTGAAACGGAATGTAATTCAGCATTTATTGCTAAAAGTTGGCAGAAGAAAAATAAATGTGGCAACACTAGCAATAGACCACAGACATCGCATACGTCAAACTCAAATGTTAAAACAATAACGTGCTACAAGTGCAAGGAAACTGGCCATTATCGTAATCAATGTCCACTTTTAAATGAAAAACCAGATAAGAAGAAACAGACTAACGCTTTTAGCGTTGTTTTTCTCAGTGGGAACTTCAACAAGCGGGATTTTTACATTGATAGCGGAGCAAGTATGCACTTAATTGCAAATGAAAACTGGTTGAAAAATCCACAGTATTCACCAAGTCTCCCGGAAATCATCATTGCAAATGATTCAAAAGTTCCTGTTCTATGTTCGGGGGACATAGAAATTACAACAAGTCAGGATTACGAAGTTACCGTTAAGAATGTTTTGTGCGTGCCGACTCTTACGACGAATCTCTTGTCGGTCAGCGAACTGATTAAAAACGGAAACAATGTTAGCTTCGAGCCTAATAAGTGCCTCATACGAAACAAATCGGGTGATTTAGTGGCAGAGGCTGATCTTATTAATGGAGTTTACAAGTTGAACATCAAATCTACACAGAGCTGTTTACTAACTCCATCAGTGGCTGATGGTGACACATGGCACAGGCGATTGGGACATCTTAACAGCAATGATATGAATAAAATGAAGCGTGGACTAGTGGAAGGTATGGAATATCCAGACTCATTCTCAACTAGTAAGGTAGAATGCGAGATATGCTGTGAGGGAAAACAAACAAGGGCACCCTTTCCCACGGGCACGCGAGCCACAGAGACACTTCAAGTTATAACATCTGATATATGCGGCCCCATGGAGAAGAATTCTATTGGTGGAGCAAGATATTTTCTCCTGTTTATCGATGATTTCAGCAGAATGACTTTCATTTTTTTTTTGAAAGCTAAAAGTGAAGCATTAAGTTATTTCAAAGAATTCAAGTCGATGGTAGAAAATTATCAGAACAAAAAAGTCAAAATCTTGCGGACTGACAATGGTCTTGAGTACTGCAGCAGAGAATTTGAAGACTTCTTGAAGAGCGAAGGCATAGTGCACCAAAAGACGAACCCCTATACTCCTGAACAGAATGGTCTTAGTGAGAGATCTAATCGAACCATTGTTGAAAAGGCGAGATGTCTACTCTTTGAAGCTGGTCTAGAAAGGAAATTTTGGGGAGAGGCGGCAAACTTTGCCGTTTACCTAAAGAACAGGTCAGTAGCTTCAGGTGTTGAAAAAACCCCATATGAGATGTGGACTGGCAAGAAGCCCAATTTACAGGACATACGCATTTTTGGTAGTCCAGTTATGGTCCATATTCCTAAAGAAAAACGTCACAAGTGGGACAAAAAGGCCAAGAAACACATACTTGTGGGAATCAGCGAAAATGTTAAAGGCTATAGGATTTATGATCCAGTGAAGAATATAGTGACTACTAGTAGGGATGTAGTTATCCAGGAACTAAAGAAAAAACAAGATTCATTCACTGTCTGCATAGAAAACACAGATTCAGTGGGGGAGTTAATGGAGGAATCTGTTGTTCAATTGGAATCTTCAGAAAAGTCAAATTCAAGTGAGTCTGAGTCAGAATACCTGGATGTTCAAGATGAGATAGTGCAGCCTGGCACCAGCGGCGTGCAACAGCACTCAGACAGAATAGAGACAGTTGATTCACCAGTGACAGTGATAGAAGAAAAGCAGAAGCGACTAAGGAAGAAGCCAGAGAGGTACGGTTTTGCTAACATATGCACAAGCTATGTAGGAGATGATGAGATGACATATGCAGAAGCGATCAGTGGTCCTGAGAAACAACAGTGGTTGCAGGCGATGGCAGATGAGCTGCAGTCATTTTCTGACCATAAAGTATGGGACGTTGTTGATACTCCAGATAATGCAAGGGTAGTGCAGTGTAAGTGGGTACTAAAAAAGAAATGGGATTGTGACAATAATGTGCGGTATCGTGCACGGTTAGTAGCAAAAGGCTTTACGCAAAAAGCCGGTGTGGACTATGAGGAAACTTTTTCACCTGTGATCCGACACTCAACCCTTCGGTTGCTATTTGCTCTGAGTGTACAGCTAGATATGGATATAACTCATTTAGATGTCACA
Organism: Acleris holmiana; assembly: GCA_949316455.1. Classification (NCBI taxonomy): domain Eukaryota; kingdom Metazoa; phylum Arthropoda; class Insecta; order Lepidoptera; family Tortricidae; genus Acleris; species Acleris holmiana. Next base: position 6,345,728 of record OX438777.1, on the reverse strand, counting down.
ACAGCTTTTCTTAATGGTCATTTAAAAGAAAGGATTTTCATGCATTTGCCGGAAGGTTTTCCTGTCTCAGAAGTAGAATCTAGCAAAGTTTTAAAATTAAAAAAGGCTGTTTATGGCTTAAAACAGTCATCACTTGCTTGGTACCAAAAAGTAGAGGAGACATTGTGTGATTTGGGATTTAGCAAGAGTAAACTGGAGCCTTGTGTATTTGTAAAAAATCATGACAATGGCAAGAAAACTATTGTTGGAATTTACGTAGATGATTTTTTGATATTCTCGAATTGTAAGACTGAGACTGATTATTTGATAGAAGCTTTGAGTCGAAAATTTAAAATTAAAAATCTAGGTCATGTTAAAAAATATTTAGGTATGAGAATAACAAGAAATACTAATGAGATTAGAATTGACCAAGAGGATTATATTGAGCAATTGTTAGAGAAATTTGACATGTCTAATTGTAACACATCTGAGACTCCAATAGAGTGTAAATTAAATATTGAAAAAGCAAATGTTTGTGATGAGAATTTACCATATCAAAAATTAATAGGTAGCTTGATGTACTTGGCTGTAATGACCCGACCAGATATAGCTTATTCAGTAAGTTATTGGAGCCAATTTAACAATTCTTATTCACATGACCATTGGACTTATGCAAAAAGGGTTTTGAAATATTTGTCAAAGACAAAAGACTATTGTTTAAAATATTCCAAAGGAAAAGCAGAGCTAATGGGATTTGTGGATGCAGATTGGGCAAGTGATATCATTGACAGACGTTCATATACAGGCTTTTGTTTTATGAAATCTGGCTCTGCCATTTCTTGGGAAAGTAAAAAACAGCGAACTGTAGCTTTGAGCAGCTGTGAAGCTGAATATATGGCTTTGTCTGAAGCTGGTCGCGAAGCCATATATTTACAGAACTTGGAGCGTGAAATAATAGGTTCTTGTAATAAGATTGCTTTATACTGCGATAGTCAGAGTGCATTAAAGCTGGCAAATAATAATCTGTCACACAAACGTTCCAAGCATATTGATGTGCGGTATAATTTCATTCGCGAAATTATAAGTAATGATGTCATAGAGACTAAATATTTGCCAACTTCCAGCATGCCCGCTGACTTATTGACTAAAGGTCTATGTGGGGTGAAACATCACAAATTTATGAAAACACTTGGTATTGTTCAGAAATAAACTTATTGTACCTTATGTTTACCACTCCGCATATTAGCATATTATTTTGATATAGTGGGGGTGTTATAAATTAATATCAAAATAAATAACTATTGATATGCTACCTAACGCCTCTCTCTTATTGTATCTGTGGTTAGAACAGTGTATACTTCTAGTTTTTGTTAATAAAACAAACTAGCAACGATGACATGAAGTTTTATTACAGTTTCTTTAAAAAAACTTAATGACTTGCGATAATAAGACAATATAGACCCGTTCACTAGACCTCCGCGACATTCATAGCCCCGATTTAGCAATACCTCCTTTGCGCACCGCTAAACTATTGAAATTACCAAACAACAGTTATATGACGTCAATAGCATTTCTAACACCGAATATCTTCGCCGATTCTCGTCCATTGTTTCAAAGTGAGCAAAACAATTCCCATCAACCATGACCAATTATAACTTTTACTGGCGCTTAATATTGTCTTATCTCTTTGTACTAAAACGGATCGCTGGTGAATATTGCTTTTTAATTAATTTCGTAATTAAAAGTTTTGTTGTGCAGTTTATTTTGTTTTTTAATTGACCATTTGTTTTTTTTTTTCAGGTAAGTGGTCACGGAGCTGTTAGCCATTTTGTTAAGGTATTTATTAGTAAAGCCAAATAAAAAGAGAAAGATCTTTTTAGGAATAATGTAACTTTAGATAACTTAAAGATGGTGTAGTAATAAGTGTTTACTTTAATCGCACCATTGAAATAAACGATTACCTCTTTAAACGGGTGCTAAAAAATAAATAAATAATGACTCCTGATTATTTAAGTATGCTCTAACGAGGATCGAACCTCCGATTTTTGTACTCTCATTTATCCCGTCTTCTTTCGGCGGCTTAAACTCTAGTCAGCCCTTCTGGGCCCTCACTTTCAAAAAAAAAGAAACTATGTTTTCTGTCTTTACGAAAGGTGAATTATGATTAAGCATGTTTTATCTTGAGCTTCATCTCTGTTTTAGGGTTCGGTAGCCAAATTGCAAAAAAACGGTTTTTTTAGGTTACCTCCCCTACACGTAACATGGGCATGTATTCTTTTTGGGGTCTACCCCATCGTGTGGGGTATCGTTGGATAGGTCTTTCAAAAATATTACGGGTTTGTAAAAACAGTTTTGTCGATTAAGCAAACCGTTTATAAAATATTAAGCTTTACAGCGCTAATTTTTGTTAGACTCAAGTGCCCCCCCCCCCCTCCCCTACATACAAAACTATAAATGCTAAAAATCTGTAAAAAATCTTATATGAAAGGACATATAACGAATTTTAAAGGAAAACTATCATGACTAAGTAGACATTATTGGTTCTTGAGATACAGCCGATTAAAGTGTACCTATTAAAATCATCCTTTGGCACCAATTGACTTTAAATAGAAAATTAGTTATTACTTGTTGATTTTTATGTTTGTAGTACTTAACGGCTTCGGAACGCTATCCTGAGCATGGTCCGACAGGCTCTTGTCCGGTTTTTTTGTAAATTAAAAGCACTTCAAAACCCCCTGATAAAACGATCAAACACGGGCAGACGATGGACCTGGCTTATTGTTATTATTACGAAATAGCTTAGGTGTATGAAATATCCTTTCGCATTTGTCACGGCAAAGCATCACAGTACGGAAGCTGTAACGTATTCAACCGTAGCCGCCCAGGATCATCAAATCCGGTATTAGGTTATTAGCGAGCCGAGCCGAGCCGACGGGCCCCGATTAGTGACGGACGACCCCGATCGGATGCACATTGTCGGATGTCACCAGCGAATTGCAGTAGGCTAGCCAGGGAATGCTAGAGGACATGCTGTCGGGTGCACCAAAGTTCATATAAAATTGCAAATTATATTATTGGAACTCCGAAAATGTTTCTCATAACATTTTATATCATAATGATCACTCTTTATAATAAATATTAAGAATACACCTGTTATTTTCAGGAATTTAAAAAATCCAGCTGGTAAATAAGGTTAGGTTAGGTTAGGTTTGTATTATAAACGTCCTGAAATCAGAACGGTTTCTGTAAAATTCACTTTAGGAGTTGCGATGATTATGATTATGAATAACAATTATGACCAAAAAAATTACGAGCATTTTTTTTCGGAGAATTGATTAGTATAGTCACAAATCGTTATTTGTATAAAAAGTCTCAAGACCAATTTTATATGAGCCAGTATGGACCCCATGCTGTCAAAAAGGAACCTGCGATGTAAAAGTATGAATACCAATATGCTGGTATTAAGCGCTTTTGTTTTGGTCGGCAGCATAAATGCGGCTAACAGCAGTCTGTATTCTGTTTTTTGAAATCATGTTACGTAATGCCTTCAAAAACCTTGACGCTGTTCTTCATTGGATTAATTTACAGCAAAAATTATTTAAAACAATAGTGGTTTTGTAACTTAAGGCGCAAGAGAAAGCTGAGTTATGCCAATTTATCGGTGGATTAGCCCCACTTATATATAGTCTGTTTTTTTTTTAGTATAAAGTACTGCCCATGGAAATTCATACGTGGTGCTCTATTGTTTCTTGCAAATAACTTGTACGGCAGAACAGTCAGCAGAAGGGTATGCTGAGTAGAGACAACTTTAGTCATCCAGTGGCGACATTGGCGTCATTGTTCCGATGCCTCCCTCCTGTCCCTGAGTGAGAATTGGGTCTATATTTGAATCCCTAATCGTCAATTGTTCTAATGCATTATTTGTCCGAATTTTTGTTTATACTAAACCCATTTGCACCTGAATTTTATAACTTTTTAGTATTATAAAATTATAATGCAAACTTTTTTTTCTTGTGAATTGCATTTAGTCCGGGGGGACCCAAGGTGGTTACGTGAGAGCGGAAGGAACACCTACTGAAAACGTTATAATGCAACCATAAACTAACCGCAGGTATTTTGTGGAAAACTTGTAACGTCTGACTCAGCTGAAAACTAGTTTAGGACAAACGACTATTCGGACAAACGATGTGTTACGACAAATGTTATTAGGGATTGCTAACGTTACGTTGTTAAACATTTCCAATTTCACGACTCATTGAAGTTATTAATTTTATTTATAACTGTAGTAGTTTATTAGATTGTCTGTAGGATGACAACAAGATTAAAATGAAACAGTAAGGCCCTGCTGTAGTTGTATGCATCACCAGAGCCCGGTCGCTTTTAATGTCGTCCCGTGGTAATTAAAGGTCGTGCGATTTAAATTGTTAATGTCCACGTTTTACTGATTTAAGTGCAATTAGCGGAGGTGGGAATTAGTTTCCGTAATGGCGGTAATTTGGTTAGGAGTAACGGTGAAAGAAAGCAGACTTTAATCCGTAATTCAGATTATTTTTTATTGATAAGTATAATGTAACAATTATTTTCCCCTTTTCTTTGTTTCGGCAATCTAGGTATTCCTTAATTCCAGGAAATACTGGGACACTAAGCTCTAGTTTTGTGTAAACGCAGCATAAGAACATAATGCGAAAGATACGTTTTACCCCTTTAATATAATGAATCTTGAACTAGAGCGGTTTTCATCTGCAGGAACCATTAAAAGGAGGATTTTTTAAACATTTTTTATTTGTTATAATAGAACTATAACCATACTTGGTCAACGATACGTTTTCCTGGGCGGTTATTCTACTGTGTAAAATCATATTGCCTTTGACATGTTATCGTATTGTTTTTAACTCGGCCGCCATTACTGTCAAGTAAATAAGCGCTATCGTAACGTTGACAATACAAAAGCAAATTGCACACACGCACTTACTAACTCAAATATTTTTCCAAAATTATTATAATTGTGCCATACTCTTACTTAAGATTATTAGACTAGTTTAAGTCAGTCTTAAAGTTTTAATATGTTCAAGTTAAATGATTTCAGAAGCTTAGATACTAGAAGACAGTAAAATGTACTTGCTTTTAACGTTTTTATTCCGAATACGGTGCCACGTGACAGGCAATGGCTAGTGTGGGACCAATTGATATTCTGTTCCATTTGTTAACTTTCCATAAACAAAATTTTATTTTACATTAATATGTCGAAGACATTATGTTTTTACCTAGTAGAATAAAGACCCTGAGGACTCCTCTAAGGAGTCCGAAAGATAACAAACCGTTTGCTTGACATCAAAACCTATATTAACCATACTTTAGAATTGAATATAATATAAATTTTGCTGTCAGGCACTATAAATAGGTATCGCATGTTTAATCAAACAAAAAATTAACTCAAAACCAAATTCAGTTTTAAATAAAACTCGACTAACAGAAGTCAGGTTTGAAAATCGAATGAATTTCTATTTCACGATATTTCTTTGTTTGATTAAAACGTTTGATATTTCAACACAAAAATTGTATGACAAAATTCGGAGTATCAAACAGTACAAAATAGGGAACTACGCAGCTAAATTCCGGAGCATGGCGGGACACGACCCACGACGCTGGTATTCAATGGCCCCTATTAGAATGATGAATACTAGTGTAACTACATACTCGTACTTGTTAATTAGTTAATTTGAAACATACTTGAATTGATCACACATTTCTGCAACTTTGTATAACTTTTAGAGTAGTAAAGTTAGTATCGGGCGCGACAACAGTTTTGGCGTACTTGTTTAGTTAGACCTTTTAATTGGCGTAATTAATTACCTCCTCGCTGACGCGTGGAGAACGAGGGTGTGGTGGCGTCTGTGTGGGCTATCGGTTACTGTCTGCGAAGTTTGTTCGACTTCATTATATTGTATTTTGTATTGTGGAAATGTAGGAAAAGGTTTCAATTGTAGATGACGCTGTTACCGAATAAACAAGTATACAACACAAGGGCAAATATATGTGTTTGGCGAGGATGACTTTTTGAGTCATGTATGTTTTCTATGTGACGACACGCTAGACTAGTTGGTAGTGACCCTGCTTTCGAAGCTTGCTCCTATTACAGGCAACACCCGGTATATAATACAAATCTAAAGCTTAGTTTTGGACTAGGTCAATTTGGGTGAGATAGACCCTAATAACGTAAAACAACAGTTCGGGGGGTTATTATGACATAACTATGCAGTTCCGTTTACGCTCTGAGAACAGGAAAAAGCTATTAAACTGCCATAGCTGTCCTTTACACTCGCTGTAAAGTGATCTGCAAAGCCATGTCATGGTAACCTGCACCCTATTTCTCCATCTGGACAATGTCACGTGACAGGTGACAATTCGGTATACATTGCAAAGCTAACACGCTGTTGCATGACTGGGTTTCATGTGAGCTGCGCCATGAACACTGAAATGTCAACTGTCACGTGTCATTGTGACGATAGTGAAATAGGGGGCAGATGACTTTGTGTGCTTGTTTGGCTATACTTCATGTAATTTAAAAAAAAGTGTGATAGTAACTGTAAACTAACAAGGTGAGGATCTCCTTATTAAAATAATCCAATCATAAAGAGAAAATACCGCCTTGGTAGCTTAACCAGTATTTTCAGAATAAACAGCTCAAAACTAAACCGTTCAGGTTGTAAAACGGTTTTACGGCTACTGACGGTGTTCGTTCGGCGATCTTAATAACATTTGAGACATAAAACTCTTTATTCATTAAATTTAAAACTTCTCTATTAATAAAATATATATAAACATATTTAAACGTAGACGTAGGTATGTTTTAGTTAAGGAAAGAAACTATAGCTATACTAAATCAGCGCTTCTCCTCATCAGTGACATTGAGAAATTAGAATGTATTTCTAACTGTTGTTATTCATACTTTTATAGGGTGCAACTAACTTCTGCTTTCTAACCCCCTTACCAATAAACGTGGAATAAGCTTGCAATAGTTACACCATGCTTTGTCCTTATTTGTCGAATTCAAATGTCGCAATGACAGACAAAGCATGGCATTACTATTCCAAGCTTATTCAACGTTTATTAGCAAGAAAATAAAGAGAAGTCTTTGGGTGTTGTTACTCTGTACTGTTGCTGAACAGCTATAAATCTGCAGATACTTTAATAACGTTAACTGCTACCGTTATCCACGTAAACCGCTGTAAAGTCACGGTGTAAAAACCTCATAAATCCACTTGCACAGATAAACTTCGTTCGGAAGTGTTAAACTTTCAGTCGTTTTCAAACGTCGACTAAAAAGATTACTAGATTTAAACATGTAATATACTCGTGTACACAGACTAGGTACTCTAGAAAGCTTTAACTTATCACTGAGGATTTATTTACGAGTAGGTTATGCTTAAAAATTATTTTATGTGTGACATTCTTTATACAGTCGTTTTTGGTTGTATTAAAAATATTTTATACGTATGAGTTATTTATAATAGAGTACTAATTACGCTTTATTGAACACCAAAACAACAAAACATGGAATAGTACATTTTTATTACATGTATACGGCAACTATAACATAGTCTCTCAACAACTCTATTATAAATAACTCATACGTATAAAATATTTTTAATACAATCTTACCTCTAAAGAGCGATCTTTTCCAGTCCAGATAAACCTGGTAAGGACACAAAGACAATGACAGGCGGTGTGAACTTTTCTTTGTAAACATCTTCATAAGCATCTATAGAAACTATTCCTTAAGTAATAAAGAGCAACTTTTAAAAATCAACAGATTTTTTTATATTCGTCTAATATGTGTTCCAAAAATGAACTTCCCTTCTCATTAGATAAAAACATTACAGCCTAATATCACCCCCATACGACACCTCATGTGTTAAAATCCACCAAGCCGTTCAGGGTGCAGAGCGAGCAAAATAAATACACATGCATATTACCCTCCTTCCGACGCGGTCTGTTAAAAAAAGTTAACGTGTACTTTTGAAAAAATAAGGTTAATATTTGTTTTTAAATTTATACAGGATAAATCTAGATGACTGGCAGCTTGGCGTAACGATCATAATTTAAACGGGCTCGGGTCGTTATTCAGCCTCGAATCATCTGAATATCCTGCGCGGCCCAGGCGTACCAACACAGGCTGGCCGGATAGAATGTTTGTAATGAAAATATCGTAAAGATAAATTTTAGTGTTATCTCGGGTGTGTATCGTGCCAGTGTTAAGTTCTATGTTTAAGTTTAGCGCTTGTTAGGGTTGTTTGAGTTACGAACAACATAACGTTGGGTTAGGTTGGATGTAATGTAGTAAAATAACAGTTTTATTGACATATTTGTCATATTGTATTTATCTATAGCGCCTACCAGAATTTTAATAAAGGTATATTACATACATATTATCACGCCTTCATTCCAAGAGTGGGGTAGGCAGAGCTGCAGAAATACCAACAACTACAACAAGAGTTGTTGGCAATTCTGCAACCACATTTTGCATAAAAAGGCTAAGATATAAAGGTATATTAATAAAGGTATATTAATTTGTAATTAATTTTATTTTTAAGAAATATATCATAAAATTAGGTTGACGCAACTTTTTAAACTAATAATGGATATCTGCAAAAATGATTTACATACTTATTTTATTTTTATTTAAACGATTACTAGAGCTTACGCAATCACAATTTATCAACACAAAGCCAACCTTTTTAAACAAAATGCTCAACATTAATACTCTCTTGTGTCAAGATCGAAAAAAGATAATATGCTTTTGAATGTGTTAATTTTGTACTGAGGCAAGACGGTGAGCGCCACTTGCCTTAACAAAGGCGCCATCTTTGTTCTCGGCTGCTTTTGTCGTACTCCACTTGTTTTAATTATTGTACATTTTCGATGCGAAAGCTCGAGACAGTTTTCCCGCTGCGAATATTATACCTTTAAACTGCACGAACTGCATGAGGTGTAGCTTGCTGTTTTGAAAAGCTACAATAACGTTTAAAATGTAAATTATTTAAATAATATATCTTTAATACAGTTTCATGTAAAAATTAACCTGGTATTGGAATGGTAATGATAGACTTCTCTTCTTTTTATGGTCGCCTGGCAGACATCGCTATTTTGCGATAAGACCGCCTGTTGACTCGCTTTGTAATATGTTTTTTGTACTTAATTTCCATGCTGTGTGTATGTATGTGGTGTTCTATAAAGGATATTAGTATTCTGTTTTATTGTACATGTTATCCAGGAAAATGGGACAGTTCTACCTAGAGGGTATAGCGATAAATGATTTCTTGCTTAGACTTGAGTCCCGTGCACCGTCTACTTACGGTCAGGACGTCATTAATCATCATAGCATAGTCCGTCGACTTTTTAATTCTCAGGAGGTAGCGTTTTCTGTAGATAGGTACTTACGTGAATTTAAATACTTCAACAATTACTTGCTTCCGAATTTAAATGAATTATTAGCTGTTGGTCGCGACTCCGTCTGCGTAGAAGTCGATCACTATTCCTTCGGGAACTGTCCAATTTTCCGGGATATAAGGTACCCTATGTCCTTCCCCGAGCTTCAAGTAATCTCCAAAAAAACATTTCATTAAAAACGGTTAACATTTAAGTTGGTAAATCTAAATGATTTGATCTCTGCTGACTGTAAGACCAGAATATAGCCGTTCGTAAGCTTTATAGAAACCAGTGTAGCGGCGGAGGAACAATCCAATTACGGAGCGGCGTGCGATAGTTTCTGTGAGACGTGTTGTAAAACTGCGGGATCGCCGCTCTGCATGGCTAATCTACCTTTCCAACCCAAAGAGAAACAACCTCGTTATAACTCCTATTGTATCTAAAACCTTATTTCTAGCAGGGGAGAGTCGCATCTGCTTCGGTAGATGCGTTACAGATGGTCCCTATACGGCAGTAGCTCTCTCAGGGCTGCCAAGTTGCCAGCCACAATTATTTTCGTAATATTTTATCTTTAAACATGTTGGAAAATATGCGACTTTGAAAATGGAACTGCTTTTATTTTATAATTGGTAACCGTTTATATGCTTAGAATTTCTAATAGTAAATAAACTAAGTCCAGAAAGGTTTCCTTGTGAATTTTAAAAAGGAACTTTTTGAAACAAAGCCCCAATCTCGTAGTTGCTGTATTTATATTGGAGCCATTAACCTGGTCGCCAAACGATTATCACATTCAGCTCCGACAACCTGCTAGTCGGGTCCATTTTGTATGGAAATCAAAAGTTTTGGCGTTGAATGTGTTGTCGAAACGGCCTCTCCTTCCCCCCATGCCTTGACACTGCCATTACTACAAGGTTTTATAAATGCTCAAGTTTAAATTCGTGACAGTACATTCTTCCGAGAACATTATTACATGTCCTACTAATATTATTATATATATGTATGTATATCCTTACTAATATTATAAATGTGAAAGCGTGGATGTTTGTTACGCTTTCACGCAAAAACTACAATACAATACAATACAATACAAATACTCTTTATTGAACACCAAAAATAAAAAATAAAATAAAAACAGAACATGGAACAGTACATTTAAATCATAGGTATACAACAGGCGGTCTTACCGCTAAATAGCGATCTCTTCCAGACAACCTTGTAAGAGAAATAACTGAGGACACAAATTAATGGCACTACTACTAACTACTTGACGAATCATTATGAAACTTTGTACGCATATTCTGGGAGGTACTAGAAGTAACATAGGATACTTTTTATATTTTCTTTTACAAAAATAAAAAAAAAATTGTCAAGAAAATATAATTGCAGCGGGCGAAGCCGCTGGCGTGTTGCTAGTATATTATAAACGCGAATGTTTGTAAGTATGAATGGAAGTTTGTTACTCTTTCACGCAAAAACTACTAGACGGATTTAGGTGAAATTTGGAATGAAAACAGCTTATACCTAGAATTAACACATAGGCTACCTTTCATAAACTATTCCCTCTGGAACTGATTTATACGCGTATCAAGTCGCGGGCGGAAGCTAGTTTTATAATATTGACACGTCTCGATCTCGACCCTAACAAAATAGATATTTACACGTTTATGTTGAAGTAAAAAGAAATGTGTTCGATGTTCTACAATTTTCGGCGAAGAAGCAACCCTATGCCGTAATACAGAAAATAGGTTGTTTTCTGCTTATTCAATTAGTATTCATCTCGTGTAGGCAGTAGTCAAGATATCGTTCTATGTAAAGAGCCATGTACGACTGTAACAGACGTTTACAAAGCTTTCCTTACATTGGTATCGTCTTACATTTTGTCGGTGAAATTGCAAAATCGCGTAACTAACAAATTCAATAAGGTGTAAAATGCACTTTACTGACTTAATGAGTAAGGTGTATTTTGCTCCTTATTATTTTTTTAGGTACGCGGTATCGCATTATTACCGATCAATTTGTTGTTTCTTTTTTACTTTTTCATGGCAAGGAGTAGGCACTAGGCCTAGACTAATAATTATTTTTGAGAAACAGAAAATATTAGAACTCGTAAAATTTTCACTAATAACTAATAACTAATATACTAGTAAACTAATACTTTCGAAAAATAGGGCCCTGATGGTAAGTGGAATCTGAGACCCATAGACGTTTGAATTCTCAAGACTATAATCTCAAGACTGTAATCCTAAGACCTCAAATGCGTTGCCAACTCTACTCAACTAAGATGGAACGCCACTATGCTCGTAATTCCCCCGTCTTATTCCCAAAAAGGAACACAAAAATGCTAACAGTAATTAACATAACTATAACTATTTAATATATAAAAAACCTTCGATAAAATTGGCAATCCCTATTTTCAGAGCGTCATCTCTTAAACGGCCTAACCGATTTCCATGCAACCTGGCTAAGAATCATCCAGAGTAAAAAGCCTTCTTAAAAAAAAATAGGTCCAAATAGGTCCATCCTTTTGGAGGGCTACGATGCCACAACCAGACACACACATACACAGAGACACATACGCAAACACATATACACAAACACTCCCGTACACAGACAAACACATACACAAACATCCTCACACAGGCACACATACTTGTATAGATACTCACTTATAACACACCTCTTTTTGTGTCGAAGGTTAATAATTAGAGTTGTAATAATTTTCATGTCTACTTCTCATTCGTCTAAAACCTTAAAGCCTGTAAACCTAGGTCGCTACGCTACTCCCTTTTAATTAAAACCTCCATTTCGTCTTTGAGGCCGAAATGTTCTATCTTATACGGACAGTCCGCATTTCGCCATTCAGAGTTACACTTGTGCACTGTTTGCGAAACGAATTTTCAATGTGTGTTAAAAAACTCTCAAAATTATCATTTTGTAGTTTATCAACCAGAAACCTGTCAATGATTCAATTTGATTGACTGAATGGACTGTTTTCGACACTTATTATAGAAATACTTATAGTCCGTGAAAAAACGGTGTTGATTATATTAAATACAATAAATACTTTTATACAAAAGAAATTTGTTCTTAAATCTCATTTTTTTTGCAACTTTCACTTTATATGCATTTGCTGTTGAAGCATCGACTGCGATTGAGAACAATTTTATCCATTGCAAAGTTCAATCGAACACAAAATCAAGTTTATTAGAAAACCCTCAGGACGCGAGTCCTACTTGCACTTATGCGATATTTGAAACAACTAGAACTTAACAAACCCATATCATCGATGAAACTGCAATACCGCTGCTATCTAACAAATTGGATAAGTTGCAAAATGCTCTTTAACTAACAAGTCAGTAAGGCACATTTTGCAACTTATTGAATTTGTTAGTTACTGTATTTTCATCGACGAAATGGCATAAGTTGTGTTCCCAAACAAAGTACTTGTAAGTAGTTACGATAAGTCATAGCAAGTTCGCCGAAGTACTAACTGACAGTGTCAATATAAGTTATTGCCTCAGACGTCTTCGAACTAATACCGTATGCCAATTTTAATTAAAACATCTGTGTGATGTTACCATCTCACTTCGTGGAATTAGTTTCACTAGAGATGTCATCATGAAATTAACGACCAGCCCCCTATTTCACCATCTTGACAATGACACGTGACAGGTGACAATTAGGTATACATTGCAAAGTTAACACGCTGGTACATCACTGAGTTTCATATAAGCTGCGCCATGTACCTACACTAAAATATCACCTGTCACCTGTCATTCTCAGTACATTTTAACGACTGAAATAAAAGTGGGGTGTTATAAGTTTTACATATGTATCTGTGTTTCTTTCTGTGGCATAATAGCTCCCAAACGGATGGCTATTTCAGTACGTTTTAAAAAAAAACTTGTGTCATGTAAACAGAAAACATTTAAATTGTACTCCTAATTAAAATCACCATGCGCTTTACTTTTATTTTTTAACACATTTATTTCCTTTCACATACCTATTGTTTTATTGAAATATCAATGCGCAGAATTTTTATTTCGTCGATAGGCATTTCTCGCCGCATGTTTTTTTTTTGTTGAAGTCTAAGCTAACCTAAGTAATTTATGTTATATACGTCCTATCGAGAACATAATGGTTTCCGCAAATAGCGTTCCATAAAATAAAATTAGATGAAATGATACAATTGATGATGTGAAATTCGATAAAATAATGGGTTACCATTTTCTTTCACACATTAGTAGTATAAATCGAACGATCTTGTATTTTCGACATGATAAAATTATTGCACAACTGTGAACACAGCAAGAATGCAACGATTCTATTTGTCAAATAACCCACAAATATGAAGATAACAAAACGTATAAATTCGCCCTTCTGCCCTGTCGCAAAATATGAGAACCATCAATAACGGGATCCGTTTCCGTAACTTTGTGTTTTAATCCGGTATTGACGCTTTCATTCATTCTTGTGGATTCGTGACATTTGTCACAACAAACTTGGGGTGGTTCGTGCTTGACATAAAATCGATAGATAGAACATTGAGATGATCGTTAAACTTCAAAAAAAAAAAATTATACCTAATAATGAAATTGCGAAATACGAATTCTTGTTATTTTACATGATGATTATTTAATCATCGTCCGTGTGGTTGCCGGGTTAGAATAGTGCCACTCCATGTCTTCCCGTGGATGTCGTAAGAGGCGACTAAGGGAATAAAGGCTTGTTGTACTGTTAAGCGATGGGCTTGCAACCTGTCACTAATACACTAATAAACTTCTTGGCCTGATTGTGCAAAATGTGGTTACCGAATTCATACAAGTCTTTTTGGGGTTGTTGGTATTTCTGTAGCTCTGCCTACCCCACTCTGGGATTGACGGCGTGATTTTATGTAGGTATGTATGTATGGATTAAATATTTTGTCAAGTGGTAAAAAGAGATCATTATTGAAAAAACTAATGAAATAAAATGTAATAACTCTCTAAAAATTAGATTTAAAAACTTAAGGACGCTTTTCGGATATTTTTTTTAAATGCCGCATAAGAGTGGCATTCACTTTCACCGGTCACCACTAACACCTTTGGCTAGGCTGTTGTGGGATAGAAGTAAAACCTAACTTGAAAAGGTATGAAAAACTAAAAAGTTCTATTTCAAGGTCTTGTTAATTAAAACTTTAGACAATAAGTAGCTACCTACTGACTATTCCCCAACCGTCCAGAATTACTAAAATACGTCCCCATAATTTAGACCTACCCACCGCGCCGTAGTTCCAGGCCTGCAGTACTATAAATATCAAGTATTTAGTGCATACTAGGTATTCTGTAACGGGTATGATTAAGATTTCAAGTACCAGGTATTTATACTTGGTGTATTGTTGCGGTATAATTAAGTTTGTGGTGTGATTTATATTTTCAGTGTTTATTTATCTGTTTTGGCAGTTCGGTGGGTGTTGTATAGAAATTTATTGTTGTTGGTTTGTCTAGTGGTTAGAAGGTAAAGATTACCTATTGTTATTAAGTCTTGTGATGTGAATATGAGATCCATCGTTGATGACATGTTGGCCTAGTTGGGAGTGACCCTGCCTCCGAAGTCAGCGGTCCCGGGTTCAAATCCCGGTAAGGGCAGATGGGGGTTTGTGTGATGAGCACGAGTATTTGTTCCTGAGTCTTGGATGTTTTCTATGTATTTAAGTATTTATTTTTCTATCTAAGTAAGTTTTTCGTTGTCTAGTACTCATAGTACAAGCCTAGAGCTTAGTTTGGGACTAGGTCAATTTGTGTGACATTGTCCCGTCATATTTATTTATTTATTTATCTTTTCTCGTCAGTGTTCTATTATATTTTGGCTTATCTTGCTCGTGGTAATAAAATAAAATCTGCTGTTAATGAAGTAATTTTAATCGTTTTTTTTTGGCTGTACAAGTGTACTTATTAATTTAAGCATTTTTATTGTATCGGGGTGGGTCAATCTCCCACAAATTTACCTAGTCCCAAATAGACTCGAATGATGTACGTATAATATTGATTGCTTCGACCACCCTGAAATTATTCCGCTTGCTTGCCCTCATTGTCGCTATGCACCCGACTATCCAAACGCTCCACTATCGACGCTAACCACATCAAATCCGTTGACGTCTGAGTCGTCGGTGCATCCTGATTGTATTATGCACTTGCCCCATCTTGTCTGATTAATGGCCATCCTGGCTGGTAATCAGGAAATGTGTTAATTAATTTACCTGAATATTGATGAGTGTACCGAGAGCTTGGGTTAACAATTCAATTAGATTGCTGTTGTATCATTGAACGATGGAGAGTATTTTTACTGTGATACTTACGTTGTGAATCGCTATGGCTTTGTACATGTACGAACCTATTCGGGTTAATTCAATCAATATATTGATAATTACGAGGGTAATTTACATTTGTATTGAAAAAAGTAAGAAACTTTAACAAGTTTCTTATTTTAAAAAATAAGAAACTTTAACAAGTTTTTTATTTGGAATAAGCGAAGACGAAAATGACGGTGGCTCAAATTAATTTATGCTTTAGAAATTATTGCATTTTATTATGTTGTCAAATTACTTCAGTAAATCTTTTTATGGCAGCAAGTTTTATTACCTAATGTTGTTACCGCACGAATAATAGGATACATCTAATACGAGTATACTTACCTACACAGTTTGTAATGAAAATATTTAATAACAGACCATTTTAAAGGTTTAATTAACAAAGAATTCATAGACATTATCGACGCATTTTGTAATTTTATTTGTTCTACCTTGAAAAAAAAAAAACATTTTATGATACGATGTTACGGAAGAAACGATAATGTATGCATGTAAACAATTTATTGCAAAATTCCAATTATAGTTGACGAAATATAATTTGCACCGATTCGTCTTACCGCTCGAGTACAATAGGACAAAGGATTAAGCCGTCTCGGCAACGCACGTGCTATGTGTATAATGTGAACAACTCGTTTTGATACTTTTTGTTTCTAGGATAGATAGGTAAGTTAAAAAAGGCAGTTTTTTCTCTGTCAACTGGAGCGTCTCCCCTGTCAACTAAAACTTCTTCTCTTTTAACTGGAAGGTCTTCCCATGGTCGAAACATTTTTAATTTTATCTTTTATCAAAACAGTTTGAATGCACTCATGAAGTTTATGCAAAACTGACTTCGTAAGAAAAATGTCATGAAAACATTCATCGGGGCAAATAATATTTCTTCAACTATACAATTAAGTTCGTACACAAACTTAAGATTAACATGATATCCTTAACAGAAAAAATCCTTAACCCTTTATAAGGCAGAGGCCTATATATTTACCACATTAGTCACAATACTATAAGCTGAAATTGAACTTTACTAAAAACATTTTACGATGCAATTTTAATTGTATTTTCCTGATTTATAACATCATTACTCTTTAGAGCCTTGCGATTCCATGACTGTATTTAATTTTGGTCTCGTATTTTTATTTAAGGCCCTTATTAAGGTTTAACGTTAAGAAAATGTTGAAAGTTGAAAAAACTAACGGTGTGTTCCAATTACAAATGTCTCTGGCTGAAGTCGTTTGAAGAACACCAAGTAATCAAACATTTAACTGAGTATTTCTATGGCCATCTTACAGATTTAGACATGTTGATTGAGCGATTACAGCTCATAGGGCACAGATTAGATAAAGCAGCAATTTGACCAATACTGTCATTATGTTAGAGAAATATAAATAGGGGATCTGGTTTAAGCGCAAACTGTTCTGTCGATAAACAAAGTCCTTGTTCCCCGACCGTGATGAGGATGTCGTTTGTCTCGCTCACGCGACAGGGTCCAGTGTATTATCCAATAAACACACGACACATCCTTACGAGTTTGTTGTATGGTTTTATAAATAGGTACCTATTAAATTCCAAGTGCACCCCGTTTTTGGTCTGGAAAAATATCGCGTCCTGACGATATTTTCGTCGATACTCCAAATTGCGAATACTAAAACGCTTAAGGTTTACGTTCGTTAATGTGTGTAAGGTTCAGACTACAAGCATCCGTAGACTGCCCAGTCCGAAAAACCTGAGTTTGGCATACTATCGACTAGCCGCGGTCCGGTTTAAATCGGGAAAGAAATTATTCGGTCGCTAGGCACTTATACTGTGCCGGCTGTGCTTGTACCGGAGCATGATCAAGAATCAGATTCCGGGTGGACTGACTACATCCACCCGGAATCTGATATATCTGAATCCAAATACAAATATATTTAAATTACAATTGGATTTCAATCCGTTCCGTGTGGTTGCCGGGTTTGAATTGTGCCACTCCATGTCTTCCCGTGGATATCGTAAGAGGCGACTAAGGGAATAAGGGCTTGTAGTACTGTTAGGCGATGGTCTTGCAACCTGTCACTAATACACTGGTAAACATCTTAGCATGATGGTGCAAAATGTGGTTACAGAATTATTAACAAGTTTTTTAGAGTTGTTGGTAATTCTGTAGCTCTGCCTAGCCCACTCTGGGAATAAAGGCGTGACTATGTATGTATGTATGTATGTATGAATTTCAATCTTACAGCATTATTGCATAGGCTTTACAAATACATCCAAGACCGCCTTTAAGCTATCAATATTTAATGACTCTTATTACTTGATAAATGTTTATGGTTTTTGACAGCCTGGAATTCCACTGCAATGCACGTGCCCATGTCCGTGTTTTTTGTCCGGCGACGGTGCGTTGTTTGAAAACAAATTCTTCATATTTTTTTGCTGTTTGCCGCCCAAAGTCATGTCGTTGAGGATTAATTAATAGGCTACAGTGATACCTCTGTCCTCGTCTGCGGCTTGCACCTGATTGCAGCCTTGACTCGGCGCCAGATCTCTAATCAGGACATTATTTTAAACCAGAATTTTCACTTTGCAATGCGACTTTCGAGACGCTTTGTTAAGTCGATTCTGAGACTGATTTCGCAATCCAAGGAAATGCAACGTCTGCAATGACTTGTCTGATTTGGTTCTAAGGCACATTCTAACATTCAAACCACCTCTTATTTGGACCTACGGCATCCTACTTAATATTATAAATGCGAAAGTTCATGTGTGTGTGTGTTAGTTTGTTACTTTATCATTCTGCAACGGCTGGACGGATTGGGATGAAATTTGAAATAGAGATAGCTATTAAGCTATAAGGTATATTAATACCTTATAGCTAATACATAGGCTACTTTTCATCTCGGAAAATTCAAAAGTTCCCGCCGCAATAACGATAATTGAAATCGACGAAAACGAGGTCGCGGGCAGAAGCTAGTAATATATACTCGTAAGTATATATGAGTAATGTAGTGATATGTCTTTCTTTCATTCTCAAAGGTGATCAGCATGGCATTACTATTTGGCTCAGGGTCTCTATTCCAATTTCTACATCTTTATAACCCATTCCGTTTAAGTAACCATGTAGCTTTTTACGATACGTTCACCTTTACCGTCTAGTGAATAAGAACGATCATACGTTTACAATAATAATATGATAAATTATGTGGTTAAAGACAATAATTTTTAAGAGGATTGTGAAGCGATGCTTAAATCGCGAAGCTGTCAAAAATAATCCATACAAATTTAGCTTCGGGCGATAACGTTTCTCACCCCCTAAATCAAAACCGATTTCCACAATTTTTAAATGTGTTGTAGATATTATAAAAAACTAGGTCTGTACGTTTCCGCTTTTGTTTTTTTTTAATTTTATTTTCATGCCAATAAATATTTTCTTGGAAAGGAAAACGTACCGACATAGTTTTTCATAATATCTACAAAACTCGTAAAAATCGGACAACGATTAAGGGGAGAAAAACGTTATCGCATTTTGTATGGACATTTTTGCTTCACAGTCCTCTTAAATAGTTTATGGACACTTTGTTCTGAAATATTTTAATGGCAATATACACTTAAGCCTAGTCGAGGCCAGAACAAGGAGGAAAATAAAGCGAGCTTATTTAAAGGGAACCCATTAATTACCATACAACTTATGTTGATTTTTTTTACCACAAACTAAAAATAAAAAGCTAGTTAAAAATATTTAGTTTTTATTAAAACGCATGAAGACTAAATTGGATCTTCGCAAGCATTTTGTTACAGACGCAACATTTTTATTACTTTCATGAAACTTCAATAAACGGCGCAATAAATATAAAAGTTGGACGATGAAAAAGAATACTGTAGCGAAGTTTAGCCCGCTGAACTAACTGTTGGATTAATTGGAGTAATTATTCCGGAACTTAGTTGTTTATGCTAGGTTTGGCGGGTTTTATTTATAATGCCAGGGGAAATTAAAGAGGTGTACCGCAATTTAACTTTCAACGTGTCACCGACCTAGTCACGGTAAAACAAACGTAATCTACACTGCAGATTGAGAAAAAATAACGTTATATAAATACAATTGCATAGTAACGTTACGCCTTCATTCCCAGAGTGGGGTAGGCAGAGCTACAGAATACCAACAACTCTAAACTTGTTGATAATTCTGTAACCACTGCACAGTCAGGCTAAATTTTTACCAGTGTATTAGTGACAGGTTGCAAGCCCATCGCCTAACAGTACTACAAGCCTTCATTCCCTTAGTCGCCTCTTACGACATCCACGGGAAGACATGGAGTGGTACTATTCTAACCAAACGGGGAAAAACGGGGTTTTATTCATTAGTTTCTTATTATTTTTTATCATATACAACTAACGTGTGAGTTGTATTTACTTTCACAATCATTTCAAAAGAAAATCTAAAAAGACGGTCTATAACAATCCAACAGAAATATCAACATTGTTAAAACAAAAAATAAAAACGAATTCAGCTCTTCCCGCGTCCTCTTTGATAAGAGTTGGCTTACCAATACCTTGTATTAATGAAACAGAACATCTGCTTATAAATAACACACAAGTGAATTAGCCAAAACACTCTAAAATTTAATACCCCTAAATGGCACTCCAGACTTCGTTCTGGCTGGCGGCTGCATTTTTGGGTCGGATCCGGGGCATAAATTCAATGTAAGTAATGCATGCAGACTGCATCACGCGAGCCGAATTTTACAGTTGGCTGCAAAAAATCCGGCGTGGCCTAAAAATCTGAGCAGCATTGGGACGTATTTGGGATACACGATAAAAAATAACCTCAGATTTTACACATCTCCCCTCACTCCCTCATCTCCGCTGTTCCACAACCCCCTTATTCTTCAACTTTCATTTCTGACGTATCTTGAGGCGAGCGTCAAACGTGAAGGGCAATAAGACCTGCACGTGCGCATTTCGACTAGTTGATTACCAGGACAAGATAATAATACTGCCCTCATAAGCCAAAAGGCAGTATCTCAAACTCAATAGCCAAAGCAGATTCAATCCTATCCCTTTAGTAATAGGGATGCATTTGCTACAGCAGTTTTATTTGAGATACTGCATTTTGTCTTAGAAGGGCAGGTTAATCACTAAATAAGTACATATTATAAAACAAAATCCCCGCCGCCTCTTAAATTTACCGAACGAATTTTCATACGGTTTTCTTCGTTCCTTCAAGATATTTTATAATCAATTCTGGTGTGATACTGAAAACGGATAAAAACCGAAGCATAGCGAGGGCGGGACGCTAGTTTAATATAAAGCAGATACCTTGCGATCGTTTTACTAAACAGTATATGCGCAGATATGAATGCAAGATATATTTAAAAACATGTTCCCGGAATATTTTCCGGTTGTATCATTTCAAGTTTAAAACAAAAACCTTTCAACGTGACGTCCGCTATCGCAGATAGCAAAATAGGTCGGATGCATTCGCTAACTTAGTTTCGTAACTCCGAACCTTTCCAGAGTCAATGTGACGCAACTGTAAAGAATGGTTTTGGGTCACCCACTGTAGCAAATACGAAGATAACTATTGTTCAAGTAACAATGACCGTCCGAGTTTCTATATTGTTTTAAGGAGTTGGTTTATTTGGTGTTTTTTGTTCACGAAGAAAACTGTCTTTATTTTTTTAATTCACGACGGCCTGTCCACTGTAGTACTAAGCATAGTAAGCTTATGAAAACATACACTTACCCTACACAACAATAAACTTTCTAAATATTGTTAATGTTGAAAGCAGTAAAACAATGCAGAACTTATATACAATAACTTGTAGAACTTATACAATAACTTAGGGTTTTTTTTTACTGCTGCATTATCAATATTCAGGAATTTCATGGTTGTGCAATGCGCCAGGATAGTCTTCTTATCTCCTAGTACTGTCAGTTCAGTACACACATTGAAAACATTGTGCAACATTGTGCATTGTTCCTTCTTTTGTAGTTTTGCCTCCTTACAAATTGTCAAAGTCCCAAACTGAGCTCTAGGCTTCTACTGTACTTATTTTCAGTAATAAAGTTGATGTATACCTACTCGACACTCGTACCTACATATTTTTGTAACTTGCATAAATTCAGCTCCAGCTGTTCCTTAATTGCGCAGTTTTTGCCTTTTATTTGGCGGGCCTAGTTTTAATTTTAATTCTAGAGTGTAGCCTACACCGAGTGTAATATTAGTGTGATAAACCACCGCCAGGGGGCGCCAGCAGAGCATAAATAAGGCGCCGACGCCTTGCCCGCGCTGGCGACGGCGGCATACGCCCACTGCCGGATTAACGACGTTCTAAATATTTTTAATAGCCATTCTGACTAATACTGTGTCGAATTACTTAGTGATAAAGGGCATTATAAGTTATTAGATAGGGCATTAGAGTTACTGTAAAAATCATTTGGCAGTATACCCAGTGTACCCGCATACTGTGCGTGATATTGCATCGTAAGGTTTATTAAGTTAAAGTAAATGTCTGGTCAGGGCCTCTATTCTATTTGGTAAGACCATATTAATAAATAAATATCACATAAATGTCACACAAATTGACCTAATCCCAAACTAAGTTCTAGGCTTGTACTATGGCTACTAGTTTTAGATAGGTAAATATATACTTAAATACATAGAAACATCCAAGGCGTGCTCATCACACAAATATTTGCCCTTACCGGGATTTGAACCCGGGGCCGCTAGCTTCGTAGGCAGGGTCACCACCAACTAGGCTAACTTGTCGTCTATCTCGTATTGCCTTTGACGTGTTATCGAAGTATTTAAATAAAAGCTATCGTAACGTTGGCAATACGATAACATGTCAAAGGGTATATGTTCTTACCGAGTTGAATACTGCCCTGCTAAGACAAATCGCAGTACCTTTGGCAAGACTCCTGTAGCAAATGCAACCTTATTACTAGTTCTATAGGATTGAATCTGCTTTGGCTATTGGAATTGAGATGCTTCCTATTGAATTATGAGGGCAGAATAGAGCCCTTGTTTCAAAACAAATATCAATATAACGAAGAGTTCTATGTGTTGATGATAACAGTTCTCCTTGTCTGACATTGTGATTGGTGAAAATGATGAAGGATATTTGGGATTACCTTGAAAGAGCGTTCAAATTGGCCAAGCTTGAATGGTTGTAACCTACGTTCACCTCGAAAAAATTAAGTTTAAATAATCAGTTATAATAGTAACTGATAATAACAAATAAATAATTAATTAGGTAAGTACCTAATAATTAGGTGCTTAACTTGTTAATTACTTGTTTATTATTATGTTTCGCAGTGTTACAGTGGGCATTATTCCGCTTCTATTACGGTACAGTCTACTCGTACACCAACGTTTTAAAACTCGCCCAAAACTTTTTATTTTATGTTTTTAAACTTTCGCCCGTACATCATGGCGCGCCATGGCGCCCTGCGTGAAACGTATAGTACAATAAAGTTTACGGACTTACACTAAAGCGCCCCGTTTAGTGTACGATAAATGCTCTAACTTTGATAACCCATTCACCGATACCGACCGCATTGTTAGACGGCCCCCTAACAAGATTGTTAATGCAGAAGGAAAAGTACAGTAAGAGGACTCGTTAGGTGCTCTTTAAATTTAAATTTAGAACATAGATTCTAAACTTAATAATTTAAATACAAAAGGAAAAGTAACTTTGTCTGTCTGTCTGTAGGTTTTTCTGTTGGTTACGCTTTCACGGATAAACCGCTGAACCGATTTAGATCAAATTTAGTATGGAGATATTTTGAGTCCTAAAGGACATAGAAAAAAGACATAGGGTACTTTTTATCCAGAAAATTAGACGGTTCCTATGTACTCTGTATCTAAGTAAAGATAAAAGTTATGTTAAAATAGCAACTGACGATTTCATAGAACATACATATATAACATCACGCCTTCATTCCTAGAGTGGGGTGGGCAGAGCTACAGAAATACCAACGACTCTAAAGAGACCCGTTGATAATTCGGTAACCACATTTTGCACGAAAAGGCTAAGAAGTTTACCAGTGTATTAGTGACAGGTTGCAAGACCATCGCCTAACAGTACTACAAGCCCTTATTCCCTTAGTCGCTTCTTACGACTTCCACGGGAGGACATAGAGTGGCACTATTTTAACCCTGCAACCACACGGTGGTCATAGAACAGAATATTTTTAGTTTTGCTTAGCGAGAATTATCTAATTCTTATTATTCAAAAAATAGACAGCCTGATAAAAACCAGTACATTTAATAAATATTTTCATGTGCCCCATACTGCTTTGACAAATCAAATAAAGTATGAGCTGGAAACAATCACGAATTAATTGATGTTGTTGTCAATATTAAATTAAGTTCTTTATCGAACAATTTAAATGGCAACTGCGCAATACGACACGTACGATAATCAGTTCGCAACGAAACCAACAATACTATCACTGAAACAATAACTAATGGATCGTGAAGCGATTGTGGTGCACTCGTTTCAGAATTTATTGCGGCAAGAGTGGGTTGAAGTATTTTTACCCGGTTGCGGTAGGAGGAGGGTAATGTTTTTGGCATGTATGTATGTGTATGAATGTATGAATGTATGTATGGTTCTTGGTTCCCTGCTGGAGGCTGGATGGTTGCCCCGATTTCGACAGCAGAGGTGTCGTTAGATTCGTCTTAACGTCGCGAGTGTCACTGGGTACTAAAACAAAAAATAATATGGCGGAATAAAAATATGTAAATTGTAGGTAGCTAACTTATATAGACGACGTAATCAAAACATGCAGTTCGGATTTTTAAAACGCGCTTTTTGTTATTTCTGTGGAGAAAGCCCACGAGCAAGCCACCTGATGGTAAGTTGGATCCGAGACCCATAGACAGTGCGTTCTTAAGATTCCAAATGCGTTGCACCCCTAAAGACTTACCGCCGGTATTAGGGGACGTTTTAGTGACAGTTAACTAGACCCTAATTCAAACTTTTGACGAAAAATCATCCGTGAGATATTACACCGATCTAGGCATGGAGAACGCAAACGACCCGGAATACCTAAGTATAACGTCACACTTGAAAAAAAATACCGCTGCTTAAAAGATTGTGATTGATCTGAATAGTCGTCAAATAAGAATAACAATACGGTAAAATGAAAATATGTCTAAAATCAAATTCTATTCCATTTCCACTTAACACAACACAAGTTGAAAGATATACGCCGACAAACTTTGGCAACGGTCTGCGCTACGTATCGGTTTGCCGAAGCACGAATATTCCAGAATTCGACTTATGCACGAGTATGGTAGGATGGACGCGTTTCGTTTATGCATTCGTTATTCAAAAGTTCTGCAAAGCACATGTGGGCTCTTTATTGATGTAACCGTTGCTCTATGTGGCGCAACGAAACGCAAACGCAATATACACGGTGGCGTACGTATTGCCTGCACGTGAACTAACTTGGATATAACTTGAATACTTAGGTAAGAATAGCTTATTTTTAGGTACTTATCCTTTATAACCTTCCTCCTTTCCTTTCCTTCCTTTCTTTCCTTTTTTTAGCGATTCATGCTTTCGACCAAGTATACAAATATATACTTAAATGGCCTATTTACTACTAATATACTAGTAGATTAAAAGGTGCATATAAATTCCCAATCCTATTTTCTGTAAACTCTACCTAAATCTATAACATACTTTCTAGAGGCAACTTCCTGCTGAGATTTCTCAATGCGCTACAATATGGGGATTTTTAAAATTGGTGTCATGAAATTTCTTCAAGACCGACAACGCATTGGTGTTCAAATGTCCATAGGCGGCGGTGATCACTTCCCCAGGTGGGCCGCATGCCTGTTTACTCGTCGATGGCAATGATAAAACGACGAATGTTGCCAAACAATCACAACATAAACAGCTACGTCACGTTATATGACGCCTGACCATCATAACTTGACCTCTTAGCTCATAGGCATTATACCGCCTTAGGTATCTACTTTGGTTAAACAAAGTCGACTGCGTGCATCACACGCGACGCGTAAACAAGTCCCCGTCCTATCTTATCGGAAAACCTCGTAAACTATGAATAAATATGTTTTATTGCAGTTGCACAAGTCGCTTATTGTATCGTAACTTTCTAACCTTTATATCTAGTGCAAGATAGTGGCTTAAATAATTTCTAGTAAGTTTTCAAGTTAAACATTATCATCCTAATTAATAAATATCAGGGGACAATCTCAAAACAATTGACCTAGACTCAAACTAAGCTCTAGGCATCCTGGGCCTCTATTCAGGTGCGTTAAAACGATATCGTGTTTGACACGTTTAAGAATCGTTTATGTCACAGCCGCCATTATTGTAAATGACATAAGAGTTATCAAAATGTTGACAATACGGAAACAGGTCAAAAACGATATCGTTATTACCTTGTAGAATTCCAGCCCTGTAGCTTTACTTCTACCCAAAATTAGGAAATAGTTTCAATCATGTGAAGATATTCGATATGTAAAAATAACGATAAACCAACTGGGGTTTCAATAGTGGCTTAAAATTAACACAACACAGTGTTTTTGTTTATAAGTTTTTTTTTTTTATGTTAGAATATCTCTCGCAAAATTTAATCCAATTCATCGTATTCCATAATATTTAGAGTGGAAATAAAAATTGCAAAAGTTGATTGCTGTCTTACTTACTTTAACTTCAGTTGTAGAGCAAGAAGCACAATTTTGCTGTCTTTTTCTAGCTTCAAAGTTAGAGTAAGACAGCAATCAACTTCTGCAATTTTTATTGCCAGTCTAAACCTGGCTTAACTCTAATAAAATTTACCGTTCCAATTTCAATAACCCACAAACATTCATAGCTCAACGCGAACTTATCAATTCCAGCGCTTTAAAATTCAATAATAAAAAATTTAAACGGCGTTCGATATCTGGTCGGTGTCCAAATAGGTCGGATCGCCTTTGTCGCCCGAGAGTGGTTGATTTATGCGAGGAACTGGCGCAGTTGGTACACGATTGTCGGAATGGAGCTGGCATGGCGGTTGCGCGAAATGTGCATTTACAGCTAGTGAGAGGATCAACTAGATCTATTTTCACTTGATTTAACTGTACGTCAACGATGGTGATTGATAATTTGAAGCACGATATTGTTTTATCCTGTTTTAACACCTGACACAAAAAGAGGGGTGTTACAAGTTTAACGTGTGTATCTGTGTGTCTTTCTGTGGCATCGTAGCTCCCAAACGGATGGACCGATTCGAAAGTGTTTTTTTAAATGATAGCTAGTTTAATCGGGATTGTTCTTAGCTATATAGGTTTATGAAAATCGGATCTTTTAGTAGATATCAGCTCTGAAAGAAGGGGTCGCCATGATATTGGGGGTCTTTATCTATTAAATCATGACATGATACTTTGGCCTAGTTGATAGTGACTCTTGCCTACGAAGCTAGTGGTCCCCGGTTCAAATCCCGGTATGGGCAGATATTTATGCGAAGAGCGCGTGTATTTGTATCTGAACCTTGGATGTTATCTACGTATTTAAATATGTATTTCTCTATATAAGTGTGTTTATCGTTGTCGAGTATACCTATACCCATTGTACAAGCCTAGAGTTTAGTTTGGAACTAGGTCAATTTGTGTGACATTGTCCCGTGATATATTTTTATTTATTTATAAAATAGTTTTATGTTATTAGCTAAAAAGTTATAAATGACGGCACCTTGAAGGCTACGTAGGTGAATAATCAAACGGCATTGGATTTTTGTCGGATAAGTTAGTATTTATTTCTCTATATAAGTATGTTCATCAGTGTTGCAGTTAAGGGCTTCCTGAAAGGGATCAGTCCAGCGGACTGGTACCCTTATCCTGTTCCATGTTCCGTCCACGTGGCCAACCCGTAGTCGTCTTCAATACGAGTCTCAATGAATGATGGTCTCAAAGATTTAAATGAAATAATGCACGATGACAGCATAATTCACTTTTGCCAATAGTTCGTTGCGACACCTAAAAAGTATTCTTCATACTTTAAGAATACATTAGTAAAATTTTGTAACTTACTCTAAACAAGATATTTGTTACGTTATGAAAAATATCGTTGTCATAACGCTATGTTTCATTTGTATTTTTTTTTAATAAATCAATAATTTTTCATTGTACTACATTGTATCATAACGAAATCAACATTGTTACCAAACCAGAATAATCTTATAGCGTTATGCATTGCACTCTGTTGCCAGCTAGTACTTTAAATGCCGTAAATCACAGAATCCTGCCATTGGCGACTCTTAATATGATGCATATTCGCGAACTAGCGAAATTAGTAAAAGAGGCGATTATATAAAATACTGTTATTTTATAACGCTATGAATATCAAAGATTTATAACGTTATAATAATAACGTAATACCACGAGCATAACGATATAATTATAACGAAATCGTAAAATAGCGCCATTTATACGTCTACTCTAAAGTCCTCGAACTTAGAACAAAAACGATGGGTCTTCACGTAATAAAATCACGTGTTCCACTCTCTAGTCAATATAGGCATTTGCAATTTAATACCCAACAGAATGCAACACATTGCGGTTATTAATAAAGTTGATAATGCAATGGCCTTTAATAAGACATGCGTCTTTTCATACTAATGAGGGCAGTGTAATGCCAAGTCATTATTAGCTACAACGAGCCACTTTCCATATTTAATATGGCTAAGTCTAGCTAATGAGTGCACTTTGCAGTTTGTTTGACGCGTTAAATTGATATTTAAGGAGGAATTATGTAACCAAGTTTACTTAGATGAGTTTTGTTTATGCTACGATGGATGGTTACTTAAAATTAAAACAGAAGCCCATTACCGAATGCTAATTGTTCGTATTGCTAAATGGACTGGTTTGTTTTAACTTGCAACCGATTTTGGCTTGCACGAAAACATTTGAGGAACTTTCATTCGTTGTTTTGCATCCCAATAACTTAATTTGTTTTCTTTACCAGTTTTTTAGGTACAAAAACGACGCTTTAGTGTATTTTCTATAAATATAAAAAGTAACTAAGGGTCAATGAAATAATAACTTTCAGAAGTGTAATTATTGAATGATGGTCTGGGCCTTTATTCCACACTGTATTTGGTCAGTTATCGTGATAATATTTTTAACGATATGAGAGCTTATTAACTTGACGGTGAGAGCTGTTATAACGTCAACGGGGGTTTATCCCAAACAATAAACCCCCGGTAAGTTATTACATTAAATTACCCGAATTTAAAACATGTTGTAATTCCAATAGAGAACACGCATGAAAATCAATGAGTTTTATTCATACGATTTAGGAGAAAATTAAAAAAAAAACGTATAAAACGCAATAAGTTTTGACCCGTTAAGATTTTATATAGAATCAAAACTTGATAAATAAAATCTCCTTTTAATGTTTAGATTGTTTTTTTCGGAATCCTCATTTTATTTACTTAGTATTTCAATTCAACGATATTGGCTTAAACATAGGAAATTACGAATTAAATGCAAATTTCTTTATAACGTCCTTATATTTTAAACATGGAACAACACTGTGGCGTCATTCCTGTCGTCGATTGAATAGTATGTGTTTGCAGGGGGTCTGAACTATGACTTTTTGAAACCTCATATCTTATGAAAAAAATACACGACAATTATTTCGCGTGTACTGTTATTCCTCAGTTTCATAGCACTTTTCAGAGAGCGTTAGGAAAGAAAATACATGCCTCCTATTGCGTCTTATACGACAACTGGAAAATAAATTCATTAGAACAGTGTCCCGTTCGGACAAGTAGTTTAGTGTACATATAAAATACTAAACTAACATTGGCTCAGTCAAAACACGCTCTAGGCTATGCTCTGGGCTAATATATTCCGCCCACGAGTTGTCGGTCGAAGTAGCACGTCTTCGGCACACTTCGGCAATTTTCGGTCGATCTCGTATGTCCACGTTTAACCGAGACAGATCTCCAGGGCACCTGCGGCCATGAAATAGATGTGCAATAGTGTAAGCGACGTTTCCTTTGCATGAGTGTGCGTTACCGTGTCCATGCAATTGTACCTAATTTTCCATACTTCGCAGAATATCATATTCGCAAAACATTGTATTAGCAAAACATGATAAGTAAAACATGATATTCGCAAAACATGATATTTGCAAATAGTGGAATTAGGTTATAGAATCGTAGGTAGGTTTAGGTTATGATAGTTTTACAGCAGGCCCGGAGGGCCAAACCACCCAGAAACAGGAGCTCCGCGATAGCGGAGCTCCGTCGACGCTATCTAATTGATGTCTTGTTAATAATGATGTTTTGAGAATATCATGTTTTGCGAATATGATGTTTTCCGAATATCGTCTTTTGCGAATATCATGTTTTGCGAATATAATGTTTTGCGAATATGATATTGACATACTAATTGCTAATTTTAATGTGTACGTAAGTTATCTTAAGTTTGTTAAATAGTTTGCAAAATAAATGTATTTCTTTATTTATTTAATTCTTTTGAATATATGAGAGTCGTAACTGACAATTAATTTTAGTACCTACCCTACCCTGTGCTCCAGTGTGGGGATAAGACAACCGGTGAAATTACTAGGATAGAACCATGGCACCAAGGTCCTCAGAGTTGGCAACGCATTTGAGGTCTTAGAATTGCAGTCTAGAGATTATAGTCTTGAGAATTCAAATGTCTGTAGATGGGTATCAGACTCCTCTAACCGTCACGTGGCCTGTGTGCATGTGTGCCTTCTATTAGCCATAAAAAAAAATGACGCGTTTGTGCCTTATATTTTTATTTTATTTTGCGTGTCTTGTCATTCGGGTTCATATCTGGCAAATCAATTTGGAACCACTTTGGGGCCACTTTAGGTAATTTGGAAAACATTTCCTCATAACGCCCTCTGCAAAAATATCGTTGGTTAAAATTGGAACAGGTATTTGTCATATGAAGTTCGAAATAAGTTTGACAGAAGGCCTTTTAAAACGCCTTTGGGTGTTACGAGGATAAATAAACCCGGGGGTAATGCAATATTATGGTATTTAGGAACCAATATTATACTGGAGTCGCAAGTTATACGATGTGATAGTTTGGTCTCGTATGGAGATGATGACTGTACAAAAAATTACATTATGCAAAAAAAATGTCTCTTTTTATAATTTTTGTCAGAAAATGATTATTGAATGATTTTTGTATTGCTTTAATTTCCAAGGTAATTTAAGTTATAGGCTCACATAACACTAACTTTACAAGGTGTTTTGTAGTCAAGTGCAAAGCCTTTTTAATTGTATTTATAACACACAGTAAAATCTTTTTAGACATTGTCTGATTTATCTTGGATTTTCGATCTTTTACATTTTGACCATACATGGTTAAATACCCCCTTTGTTACCCCTGAAGGTTCTTACACTCGACCACCAAACATCATTAAAATCCCTGACAAAATATCCCTAGAACCAGCTGGACTATAGTAGCAAAGTTTGTCATTACCTATATGTTGTTTAGTAGAAAAAAGGTTGTATTCAAATGTAACCTGAGTGCGTTGTTGTGGCATTAAAATCGGCTCAAGACCCAGTTTCCCTCGATCGCAGCATATTTCCCGTCGATATGAAATATGTATTCGACGCGGCATTTGAACAGGGCGCCAATTCTCGTGTCACTCGAGATGAATTTACAAGCGCATTAGATCTAGAGGGAACAGTCGGTCACCCTACCTTATTATTATTAACAACTATAGCAAAATACTGAAGGGTAAAGACAACAAGTTACTCACTTAGGGACCCGCCCTCGCGTCACTCCAGGTTAAAGTAATACATAAACCTTCCGTTTGAATCATTCTATCTATTAAAAAAAATACATTTAAGTCCGTTGCGTAGTTTTAAAGATCTAAGCATATTTATGGACATTTATGGTTGGATATTTATGGTTTTATACTATGTAGTGATAGTGGTAATGATGATCTCTAAATATTATTTTACGCGATTAGATTCCATTTAACTACAAATATGGCGCCTCGGACAGTTTTTAACCTGGCAGTTTTTTTTCTACCTGATCGATTTTATATTTTTTCAAAGCAAAACAATTTGATAGTCTTTCTCAATGTAGTTACCGATGGTGCCTGTTTTTTTATTATTATGCAGTTTTTTTATTTTTATTACAAACTATTTTTTTTTATTGACATGAGAATTGGGACATTTTATCGATCACTTAGTCCCTGTTTTTGACTGACAACCACCATATCTTGACCCCCGAGCTCTAGGCACTGTTCTGTGTTAGAGACCTACAGAATTGGTTGAAGCGTATCGAAATAAGTACTATACACGCACGCAAATGTGCTTTATACGTACCGACGGGTCAAGTTAGAGTCACCATGGTACTTCGTCAAAATCTAAAATCTAAATCAAAATGTTTATTCAGTAAATAGGCCCCCATGGGGCTCTTTTACATATCGGTTATATGAAGTGAATTTACTAGCGCTTCAGATAAGACCATCATTGCGGAGAAGAAGAGCCAAGAAACTCCAGCAGAAGGCCATTTTTTGAAACATAAAGTACAGTAATACCTACTTAAAAAGTAAGTTACGTTACAACTACTTAATAAAGTAATAAATAATAATTATCAAAGCTAAAAAGAATAACATACATTAAACTAAAAACAATGAGTCTAGCTAGGAGAACAACACGACGAGGTCTCTACGTCAAAAGCCATAACTAGAATAATAAACTGAAGAACCATTCCTTGCAAACGTGAACAGACCGGACCCCACAAACAGCACCCGTTCACGAGTATGACGCGTATCTCAGCCATCACCTCTCTCAACCATGTGTTCGGGAAAGTGGCAACCCGATCAACGACGCCGACGTCGATGAGTTCGCCACCGACTTTTTTTAACAGAATAACACCCCCCTACTTAGCTGGGACTTAGTTTTGTATTCAGGAGTTATTCCCCACCTCGGGTTTATTGGCTTATGCCGGGATCATAAGTTCGCCCGGTATTGCTTTTAGGAATTCTTATCTCTGCTTCGCCGAACTTTTTGGCTTACTTAGACCTAGAGTGAGGTTAGTTACCTACCTTATAACGCCGAAGTAAGTAGGTACGTATATTTAATCATTAATTATGACTTATCAACGGGTGCATACAGGGTGTCTCATTTAAATCGGTCAGTATGGGAAATTCTGAAACTATAAGATATACGAAGGTCTGTTCTTAGGAACCATGTCATCGATTTTAATAAGAAGAAAATCTGTATTCATACATTTAAAAAAACCTGTACTCAGCTCGGGAATCGAACCCGGTAGTTTTGAAAAAAAAAACTTACCTACACTATTTCTATTTATATTATTAGCAGTAAATGGCTCTATGAAACGTGATGATTAAAATGAATAAAATGCATCGTTTTCACAATTTTACATGCCTGAACTTGTTGAATATTGTAACGGCGGTCATTTCGAGCATTTTTTTTTTTTTTTTTTTTTTTTTTTTTTTTTATATTAAGGAGAAGGCACACGAGCACTCAGGCCACCTGATGGTAAGTGGAATCTGAGACCCATATACATTTGAATTCTCAAGACTATAATCCTAAGACCTCAAATGCGATGCCAACCCTGAGGACTAAGATGGAATGCCTCTATGCTAGTAATTTCACCGGTTGTCTTATCCCCACACCGGAACACAACAATGCGAACACTGTTGCTTGGCGGGTGGTTAATGGATAAGATGGTGGTAGCGATCCGGACGGACCCTGCACAGTAGTGCACAGGGTCCTACCACCACTCAAACAACAAACATCTACTAAAATAAATAAAAGTATGTGAAAACAATGCATGTTATTACTATAAACTGGCTATTAAAGGTGTATAGGTGTGTTTCCTTCACAAAACGTATACAGTCCGATTTGTTTACATAATAATTCTAAGGGTATGTTTTGTATTGTACAAACTGCAGTTGTATGGGTACATTAAATGGTAACACCAAACACCCAAGCCTGTAAAATTGCACTGTAGCTCGAATGCACTGGCATTTTACTATAAAGTGCATTTCCAGTGACGACCCATTTAGTGAAGTTGTGCCAACCCTGTGTCGATCGGGGATTATAAAGGTTTAGTGTGAACCTTTTGACCTTGTTAACTGAACTGATGCGAATTGAAAACAATTTTATAGCGGCTTAACTATACTGTACGGTGCCATGTTATAGTAATGCCAAAGCAATTCTACAAGCATAAGTGATCGCAAAATAAACATATAGGTAAGTGTGTTAAAACGAGACAATAACTCAACGGGAATACCGTCCATTTTCCTAATGAATAGACGAAGAAAGCTTGTACGAGTGTGTTAAATGTGCTGATTTATTGTCTTATTGTCCTTGCGGTTCGTCTCAGAACGTAAATCAGAGGCTTATCTCTTCCATTTTATATAACCATGTGATTCCGGAGATGTCGCGCTGTTGGAAGTGGTTCTGGACATACGCACATTAAAAAAAACTAAAGATTAAAATATTATAAGGATAAAATGTTGATACTTTGTAATTAAACAATTGCAAAACATCAATAAAATGGATGTGTTTAAACCAATCCAAAGACAATATTGATATACGATAATGTATATTTATTAATAAGTTTATTTTTTATATTTTCAATGACACATTTTATTACCGATTGTACATCTTATACTGATAATAGGCCGGTTTGCTAAAAAAGTGTACATCGTTAGTCCTTTATTTGACAAACATAAGAAAGGTCGTGTATTCAAGCCTCTTTTGATTTGAAAAACAGAATAAAAAAAACTAAATTAATATAAAAATTGATGTTATGGAATGTATATTACTCAATACAAATGTTTATTGCATTCCATAGTGTTAGTTTACGATGTTAGGCTAAGTTGAGTTAATCAGTAATCATTAATAATAACTTAATTATGGACCCTGTTGGGCATAATATACACCGCCAAATAAAGGATTAAGGCCAAAAAAAAAACTAAATTGTCCATTGCGTCACGATGAAAAAAAACTGTACCTAACCGGTACTTAACCACAAGAATATAGGTAGGTCGTACTTATGTTTATGTATACAATAAAAGTGTCTGTAACGCAATGAGTGGATAATCCGTGAGTTCCAATACGATACAATACTCTAGGTAAAAATGCCACCCTTTTGTAGATATTTAGTTATTTTATA
The DNA here is from genome assembly GCA_949316455.1 of Acleris holmiana. Taxonomy (NCBI): domain Eukaryota; kingdom Metazoa; phylum Arthropoda; class Insecta; order Lepidoptera; family Tortricidae; genus Acleris; species Acleris holmiana. Next base: position 6,310,833 of record OX438777.1, on the reverse strand, counting down.
TTTCCTAATATTTAAAGGTAAATTTAGGTAACAAATAAAGTCAACAGCAACAATAACATGAGAAAACGCACTGAACATATCCGATACCGTAAGGAATACGAAAAACAAATAGCGATGCATTGGCGTTACGTCGTCAGTGTATTTTTTTATGTTGGCACTAATGCTAGGTCCCATAAAGTAGGTTAAAGGTTGAATACAATGCTTATTTTATTTGTTTTTAATTTTCAATAAGTACCTACACATATTTATTTAACGTACTAATAGTAATTTTTATTATATCGGTTATTAATAATTACACCACGAACCGAAACAAAGAAGAGCACTGTTTCTTAAAAGCTGGCCATATTATTTTTAGTTTGACATTTGTAGCTGTCATTTTAGTCTACGGAATAATTAAATAGACTTTAGTCATTTCAAATGTTTGATGTTGGTTTTTGAAAAAGGAACGAGTCAATTGTCTCTTAAAATGTCCTTGGGTACTGCGGTTAATCTTTACTTGACATGTTTGTATGTATACGACGTGTTACAAAATAATCCGCAAAAAAGAAATTACGAAAGTAGTGTCAACCCTAGTACGAGTATACTGTATACCTAAGATACTGAACTGACGTTATTTAATAAGGGTTGACACTACTTTTGTAATTCCTTTTTTACGGATTATTTTGTAACACGTTGAATATGATCTTCTAGTACCCGTATATCTGCGGCGAGCGCCCAGACGTTCTCATTATAACCACCCAATTGCCAACCTGAGTTATCTGACGCAATCAAGCGAACCTTCGATAATTAGCTGTCGCGCCGCCACCGAAATAGACCCAAATTACATTAATTTAAAGTGCATTATTAAACCCGTTAATGCTTTTACAGCCAGCTTGAAACATGGTGCTTGATGACTTTTGGGCCCTGGGGCCGTATGAACTTTTAAACTATAGATTGAACAGGAGTTACCTTTCTCTCTGCCGGAAAAGTGGATGGCTTAAGAGTTTACTACCCCCTTCTGTTCCTTAAAAGTATATGTTGCGTATTGAGATATTTTTTTAAAGTAAATGGTTGCGGTACGTTGGTTTAGAGTTGAGAGAAGTATTTCGCAAAACGTCTCAGACTGCAGAAGATAAAAACAATTTAGGATTTACGGAATCAGTAGGACGTTGACATGTGTGATTTCATGGACGAGTAGGACGAGAGCTTGCTGCCTTCTTACTATAAATTGAAAAGTAATTCGTCTCCGGCCCTTTAGGAGTTTCTGATACCTATTGCTGCTCGGGCACTAAGGTTGCGTCGATGTACGTCATAGGCACACAAGCAAATGTGGTGAACGGCGCGGCTCCGACTAAACCGGCTCGGTGCGTCCTGTTCAGTTTGCTCGTTGTGACTCGCGGCACGTACGGTCGAGAAACGCACACATGCAAACCTCGTGATATACCTTTGTTTAAAGATTAATGACCATTTTATACTAAGCTGCCGTTGAAGACGAGGCCCTCTAAAGTTTTTTCTATGTAGGCTAGTTTCATCTATTAGATTTCTTCTTCCGTTTATATTTGAACGTACCTAACAAAGTTATGTTTGTTTTAGAAACGTTTCAATTATGTTTCAATTAATCATCTGGATTGAAGTGTTTGGGCAGTCACGCTCGCTTATATTGTAATACAATTGAAAAGGGTCAGTCTCATGCAATAAATTCGTCTAGTCACAAAAGGTCTCCGTTCTTTTCATTCACATGACTTGAAAGATCGAGAACGGTCGACTCAACCAGTATTGGTTTTCTTAAAATGGACCTGTTGGGGAGTTATCAGCTCTGTATAGGTACATATGTTAAGACCTCGACAACCTATCCATCCTGGTGGCAAAAAACCCGTGATACGTGGTGTTATAGTAGTGGTAGACTGTTCCGACTGTGAACTTGATGCTAAGTACAGTTGCCATCAAACATATTAAAGCAGGGTTTAATGTCTTATGCAGGTACGTCATAGCGACATACCATACCTAGACTGCAAAAAATATCTAAAATCTCGAACGCCTTTTTAAAATACAACTTAGATATTTTGAGCAGCCTAAGTATGGTATAGGTTTCTATGTATTAAATTAACGCCCCTTTTAATGAATCAAGTCTTCGTTCCTTAATGATGAACCTACATAAGACATTCAACCCTTGAGTAACAAAGCACTTTGTTTTATTGACTTCGCACTACCACCGAATGTGTCCGATATAACTGTAGTCTAGTATTTAGTTTGCATTATTTACTTTTTTGTGTTTTTTATAATACACGTAGTACCTAAGATCAATGGCAGTATGTCACCAGTTTAGGCATTATTACTGGCAAAACGTCTGCGAACTCTCGACTTAACAAACAGCTATTTATAGTTATATTTGAAATTATTACTAAGTAAAACCTATTCAAGGAATTATGGATCTTTAAGAAAACATTACTCTTATAGGTCTTTACTCCAAATAAAAACATCAAAGTAAGAGTAGCTGTGAAACATTGCAATCCTCTACATTGTTTCCTTTTATTTATACGCATTTTACCTTATGATTTACCGACTGAAGTGTAAATAATCCGCTGACTTATCGTCGCCGAGAACAATGGTAAATACGTGAGTAAAGAGGATTTAATGTTGAAGGCAAAATTGATTTACCTTATACAACTTAAATTTAAACAAATAACTGAGTTTGCACAGACATTTTTAAATGCACTGCACTTTCTTTTGCTGTTTCGTAATTACTTGGCTGATTTACCGAGACAATTCGGGAGCTTTAAGACTAATACGAAAGAGTTCAGGCTGTGTATTTTGTGGTTCCTACCTTTCAAAGGATTAAAGTTAAATGTAATCTACAAACAGTAAAATGGTCTGTTTTTTAATCACCATGTATATATTATTATAATATTATGGATTGATCTTTACAGAGCATTACCTATGTGATTTCAGTTTTGTTGAATATTTTGTGGTTGTAGTAAACTTTTACATGAAGACATACATACATACATACGATCACGCCTTCATTCCCAGAGTGGGGTAGGCAGAGCTACAGAATTACCAGCAACTCTAAAAAGACTTGATGGTATTTCTGTAACCACATTCTGCACAAACAGGCTAAGATGTTTTCTAGTGTATTAGTGACAGGTTGCAAGCCCATCGCCTAACAAGTACTACAAGCCCTTATTCCCTTAGTCGCCTCTTACGACATCCACGGGAAGACATGGAGTGGCACTATTCTAACCCGGAAACAACACGGCTTGAATATTTAATTTGGTGTAATAATAATAACACACCATTTTGACCATTATTCATGCAAAAGTTTTTAAATGTGTGAGGTATTTTGTATGTTTGTTACTCCTTTACGCTGAAATCGCTGAAATGGATGAGATGAGAGAAGCTGTGTCATAAGCGGTGATAGTAATTGAAACCAAAACATTGATAATGAAAACTCGGGGCAACTCGTATAGAATTTATATCCAGACATAGAAATCCATGGGGCAAAATTGTATGATAGTTAAGGTATCCCTATATCGTTAAACTCAATTATCGATGCTTGTTCCGTATACTAGTGATCGCTCCTAGCATTGTGTAATTTTTTTGAAATGTATTGTTCTGAAGACGAGTATGAAGATCACACAAAGCTTATTTTAAATGATCGCTAGGTTATAGCTAGGGTGTTACATTGCACTATGAAATAGTTAGTATTATCTCTTTATCAAACCTCTTTAGATAATTAGATAGAAGTAGCTTAACTACTTACGGCCGAACCCTATCGGATACTACCTAGTTGGTTACTAAGTTCTGTTACTCGATTTGCAAACTCTTTTCTTGCGTTAAAACAAATGCTACCGAAAAAATAAAAAATGACAATATGGCGGGTTGTCAGTTATAATTTTATAGCACACACAACACTTATCTCGTCGTATTTATAATGGATTGGGGTCTAAAAGAAAATCGTGTCGCTGAAATTGCGTTGCACAAATGCGGGCATCCGCCAAACGTGATTTTGAAGTTGCTTCAAAATCTGAAAATCAACAAACAATTCGTTTATCGTACCATTAATAGGTACAATAGTACCCTGAGCTTTGATGACCGCAAGAGGTCTGGAAGACCACGCACCGTTCGGACCCCAGTTCTAATAAAGGCAGTGAAGGCGAGAATCGCAAGAAACCCCGTCCGGAAGCAAACGTTGTTGGCAATTCAGATGTCTGTGAAGAGAAGCTCCCTTAAAAAGGTTATCAATCAAGACCTTGAACTACACGCTTATCGTAGACGGAAAGGTCATTTGCTTAATGGACGATTGAAGACTATGAGGCTGAATAGAAGTCGCGTGCTACTGAAGCGGTACGCACAAAATGGCTACCAAAATATATTATTTACAGACGATTTTTTTTTTTTGCCAGAATGACAGAGTATATGCAAAAAACAGTCAAGAAGCGAGTGTAGCTGTTCCGAGAGTGCCACGAGGCCATCATCCCTCTTATGTCATGATTTGGTTAGGTGTGTCATACTCAGGGTTAACAAGTCCATTTCTGTGAAAAAGGTGTCAAAACTGGGGCTAAAGTTTACCAGGAAACCGTTCTGGAACCAATAGTGAAGCCTTTAAGCCACTCTCTATTTCAAAACCAGCCCTGGGTCTTTCAACAAGACTCAGCCCCTGCACATAAGGCAAAAACAACTCAAGCCTGGTTTCGAAGCAACAAAGTTGACTTCATTGCCCACGAAGACTGGCCCTCCTCCAGCCCGGACCTCAACCCCCTGGATTATGCTATATGGCAGGTTATTGAGGAGAAAGCCTGTGCTAAACCCCACACAAATCTTGACTCCCTCAAGCGGGCCATAGTCAAGACAGTGACGGAATTAGATATGACAACCGTGCGTGCCGCTATTGATGACTGGCCTCGTCGTCTGAAGGCCTGTGTTCAGGCCCAAGGAGGCCATTTTGAATGAAATTGAGAAATGTAAATCCTGATTGTGTGTACTTCATTTTAATATATAATTTATTTAACTTTCGTTAGTATATTTTATATAGATAAGGATTATTACAGTAACATAACTTAGTAACCAACTAGGTAGTACCTACTCACATCACGCTCGACGCTCGAAAACTACTAACGAGACCTCAGTTTCCGTTCCTCAACTTGATTTAACTTCACGCGGCAACAGCTTCCGAAGGCATTCATTACTCCCTCATCAAGAGGATTACCCACTATCCGTCATATCGACCCGTCGACCTCTATTGAAATGAATTCATTAGTCAGGGGAGGCGTAATATTTTACCAAATGAATAGAAGAAATTATTTCGCCGAGCCCAGCATTCATTCCATTAACCTAAAGTAAAAGATGTTTTATAGCCTTGCAATAAGGTTCTAGGGGAATCGAGGTGGGAAAATTGAGCACTAATATTTAGATATTGAAACGGCAAGGCAAGGCCATGTTTTGTTAACGTTTGACGTTTTTAAGAGGATTCGTTTTATGATTAATGCATTTATTAATAGGCGTTAAATGGCGGCATTATCTGTGAGATTGCTTTTGTCGATTGGTTTTGGGGTTAAATTTAAATTATTAATGGTTTGATTGGTGAAAATAAAATACTTTAATGCCGGAATGTTAAAACTTAATAACGAAATACCGTGCCATTATCATTATGATTTATGTCACATGAGTTCGCTGACGTTCCTGTGAATCGTACATTATTGTTTGATTGTTGTACATGTACACACATACTATGTACGTATAATATAGTATTCGTTTACGCCCTGTACGCTTTTCCTCTTTCTGGGAGGTTTTTTTTTTATAGTAGGCATCTTTTTCTTATTATGTGTTTTTTTTGTATTCTTCATATTTATTTTAATTAAAAAGATATTACTGACTAGGATTTTATTTTTTCACCACCGCTAGTCTATAAAATTTAACTAAAAAAAAAACATATATCATAAGCAAGAATATGAGGAAGTTGGGGGAAGAGCAGCGTCTTTTTGTCTCAGTTTACGTAGAAAAATAACAGAGCTGAAAGTTTTATCGTATGGCGTACGGAGTCTTTCTGCAAATCTTCTTCATGGCTTTAAGATTCTCATGCCCATTTGAACAATTTACAATTACTACTTGGCTGGCTATCGTTGTGACACTCTTTCTTGCATCTGTCCGTATATTTGTTATCTCAGAAAGAGCGATAGACAACGGAGTATAAACTGGTTATACCGTCACATATTGCCCGTCATTTTGCAAAACATTTATTTAAAAAGAAGCAAAGTTATTTGTGAGGACTTGCCAGAAACGCGTAGATTTTACCCCATGTGCTTCTGTTTAGTCTACCAGGGTAAGTACTCTTTCTCGCATGTGAAATTCGTGGACTTATTTTATACTATTAAACTATCCATTTTTATTATTTATACTTATTTATAATCACGTTCTCAAAACAGCTATGAAAATTGCGGAATAGGGTTTTTCGGGTCACTAAACCGATCTGTCAAGTCGTCATCTTTTGGAAAATTAGGGTTCCGGCGAAAATTCGGGTTCCGAGGTATTTGACATGTATAGACGAGTGACGTCTACATACATACGTATGAAGCTCGCCCAGGTACCTACCTACTTTCTTTAATAGTTCATGGTGATTGTCTATAAATCGACATCGGCGAAATACACCTTTCTTAAAACAAGGAGGGAGAAGAAAATATATTATATTTGTTTAGGTGACATTCGTTGCCAGTTTACTGTTAACACGGTAACAAATTTTGCAAACATAAATTCAATTTCCATTGGCAAAAAAACAGTTGCTGCAAGTTTAATCTAATCATGACGTTCTGACATACGTCACGCGAAATGGCAGCATGAGCGAAAACGCTTTCACGGCTGTCACTCGTAAATTTGTTTTGATTTTGGGTGCTTTTTGTTAAAGGTTTTTTTAATGGGTAAAGTCGAGATTTTTATTTTATTTACATGGCATTACTTTTGTTCGCTGTTAAATATCACCTAGCGGATAAATCTAGCCTAATCATACTAATATTATAAAAAGGAAATATTTGTATGTATGTGTGTATGTAACGAATAAACTCAAAAACTACTTGGCCTATTTCAAAAATTCTTTCACCATTTGAATGCTAAGTTATTCCAGATTAACATAGGCTATGTTTTATTTTTGACGCGGACTGAGTCGTAGGCAACAGCTAGTTTTAAATAAAGCCCTGTGTTGTCGTCGTTCAATATCATTTAAATGATTTTATTTTTTTATTTTACTATATTGTAAAGCGGTGGCCATGTCAATATGTTCTGTTTCGCTGTAGTGATTAGGTATAATGCTATTACGCTTATTTATGTGAGATTGTCTCTGATATTAACCGTTCATAGCTAATTATATTCTTTTACTAACAGTACCGCCAAATAATAAGGGGTCTACATTTTTTTACACCTTATTATTATTTTGTTGTTAACTCGGCTGCTTTTACCGTCAAGTTAATAAGAGCTGTCACAAAGTTGACAATACGATAGCAATGTGGAAGTTAGTGTAGAATAAAGCCCCTGGGATACACTGCAGCATAAAACGATGTTGCCTTTGACCTGTTTTGGTAGTATTTTCAACTCGGCCGCCATTACTGTCAAGTAAATAAGAGCTATCAAAACGTTGACAGTACGATAAAACGTAAAAAGTAAAGCAAAGCTATAAGGTTTTTCCTTGTAGAATCACAGCCATTTCGATAAGACACAACTTTTGCGATATTTTCATTTCAAAGCAATGTCAAAAATGTCAAAATATAAAGATCACAAGTTAAGCTGAGTCGTACATACACGAGAAGTCGCGCCGAGTATGTTGGTATTTTATCTTCAACAAATGTATTCGAACATTGTTTCTTCTAACTCCGTCCAATCGCCTGGCCGCTTATAGGTAGCTGGCTTTTGTCTTCGACCTCCGCCATATTTGTTTCGTAGTTTTAATTATGTCTATTATGCACAACAAAATGCAGAGTTACTTTTGATGTGTTTTTAATGGGTGGGTTCGTTACATTGCGTGTTTTAAACACAATTATATGGTATTACGCGCGTGCAGTGGTCGGTGTAGCGGTCAATAATAATTTCCGGTAAAATTTTAGTTTATTCTTCAAGTATTTTGTTAGTGTAGTTAGTTTTGTACGGACTACTATATTGACTACTACTTTGCGATACATTTATTTAACTCCCGGGTTCCACTATATTCAAGTAGAACTGTCATTCGATAATTATTAATAATAATAATAATATATAATTAAATATATAGAAAACATCCAAGACTCAGGAACAAATATTCGCGCTAATCAGACAAATATCTGCCCTTATCGGGATTTGAACCCAGGAACGCTGGCTTCGGAGGCAGGTTCACTACCAACTAGGCCAACGTGTCATCTAAAATTAACAGTTTTGACATTTTATCGTATTGTCAACAGAATGATTGGTCTTATTTACTTGGCAGTAATAGCGGCCGAGTTAAAAACCATACTTTAGCATGTCGAAAGCAATATGGCTTCACCGGGTTGAATAGGTTGGTAAGAGTTGAGTTTGAATTCTGAAGGAATTAGTTTGCACCGCCTGCCATGAATTTGTGTCCTTAGTTATTTCTCTCGCTATTTAGCGGTAAGATCGCCTGTTGTATACATATGATCTAAATGTACTGTTCCGTGTTCTGTTTTTTTGGTGTTCAATAAAGAGTACGTGTATTGTTTTTTTTATGATAAGGAGAAGGCACATGAGCACTCAGGCCACCTGACAGTAAGTAGAATCTGAGACGGGTACACTACAAAATTCCGAAGAGTCATAACTCCGAATTGATCAAAATTCCGAATTTTCATGATTATGAATGCTATTTCTTGATTGAAAATCAAACCTAGCCTATGTGCATTAATTAGGTAAATTATGCATTTAAGCTAAAATGGGTTGAACATAACATAGCTTTCAGAAAAATAAAATTACGGATAAATGAGTATATTCGGATTTTTTTTTCGGAATTTTAAGGTGTTCCCATCTGAGACCTATAGACATTTGAATTCGCAAGGCTATAATCTTAAGACCTCAAATGCGTTGCCAACCCTGAGGACTAAGATGGAATGCCTCTATGCTAGTAATTTCACCGGTTGTCTATCTCCACACTGAAACACAACAATGCGAACACTGTTGCTTGGCGGTAGGTTAATGGATAAGATAGTGGTAGCGATCCGGACGGACCCCGCACAGGGTCCTACCACCACTAAAAATAAAAAATAAAATAGTAACATGTCCAGGGCTTTATCTTGTTTTTTTTTTACAGCTGGACACGTCGGAAAAGATGTACGGTTTTCTATTGATAAGTATTGTAGACTACTTGTACAGATATGTGGGATCGCGCTTCAATACAATACAATACAATTACTCTTTATTAAACACCAAAAATTAAAAAATTAAAACAGAACATGGAACAGTACATTTAAATCATAGGTATACAACAGGCGGTCTATGCCAACTCGTTGCGACTAGTTATTACCGCGTTAGGCATCTGACGCGCCTCGCGAGGCATGGGGCCTCCACAATGCCAAAGGCAATTAAACCTTCGACTGCCTCTAGGGTTGATAAAAGGCCTCGTTTTAGTAGCACAGTCTAAATATACAACGTGTTACAAAATAATCCGTAAAAAAGAAATTACGAAAGTAGTGTCAACCCCAGTATACTGTATACCTAAGATACTGGGCTGGAAGTCTACAAGGTAATAACGATATCGTTTTTGACCTGTTTCCGTATTGTCAACGTTTTGATAACTCTTATGTCATTTACAATAATGGCGACTGTGACATAAACGATTCTAAAACACGTCAAACACGATATCGTTTTAACGCAGTTGAATAGAGGCCCAGTTCAGGGCATAAGAGTTATCAAAACGTTGACAATACGGAAACAGGTCAAATACGATATCGTTATTACCGTGTAGAATCCCAGCCCTGACGTTATTTAATAAGGGTTGACACTAATTTTGTAATTTCTTTTTTACGGATTTTTTTGTAGCACGTTGTATATGTTTCTTTCCAATAATAAAAAATGTGGCGGGATTGCATCGAGACAAACCATATTGCGGCTAAACGCGTGTACTGCCGTTTTGCCAAATTATTTTCGTCAAATGTATCAATTCCTCAAATGTTTATTTTTTATTTAATCTTTATTGCACAAAAGAATACACTTAGTATACAAAAGGCGAACTTAATGCCGTAAGGCATTCTCTACCAGTTGACCTTTGGGCAAAGCAGGGATTGTAGTGACGGTGCAACATAAGGTGTAGGTAACTAATACACATACACTTACATATCAACAAGCTATAATAACATAAATACATATATGTTTCATTTGGGCAAACGCATTTTTTTCCGAAACTAAATATTTCAGGATTTATTTCAGGATCATCGTGTAGAATCCTATAGGTACGGTTAGGTTAGTTTTATAAAAATCTTGAATTAATAACAATTTTGGAAAAAAGCGTTTGCCAAAATGAAATGATTTAAGCGGTGCCTACAAAAAATGTACTACTCTGTTAATGAACATTTTATGACCACGAATACCTAATCAATATTTGTTATGTTTTATTATTATTAGTATTTTTTACATTGACATTCAAAAATAATCTATTAAGTATTTTAATTTGCTGTTTACCACTTTTCTTTATGAATGACATTAATTTATTATTTAAATATTTTTATTCTCCTCAAAACTTATTTTTAGTCTGACATTATTAAATACATACTTACTAACTTTACATTAGGTTTTAATGACATGCATATTTAAAAACAAAATATTGTGCGCCAAATTCTGGCTGATTGTGATGTACCAAATACTAACCCTACCACCATTTATAACCACTCACATTCAAACAATAAATAATGTTGTATTTTGTATTTGTAAACATTTGATGAAAGATAATTTGGCCAAACGGTAGAGATCCTAAACGATGCTACAATAAAAACACGTAAAGTGTGACATTAGATGTCAATTTCAATATATTGTTTGTTTACATAGTTAGCAAGTTCCATAGAATTACAGTATAGTAACTAGTTTAAGAAAAATGCCGCTTTTTCTGTGTTACCGATGTGGGTAACGGGTACGGCCTTTAAGTAGCCGCACACTTTAGCGCTTCGTCATGACGTCATGGTTAAACTGCTGCGCTTACATATCTATCAAAGGTGTTGACGCGACAAGGTACTATTCAACTATTCCGCATTTTCCCTTAAATGATTAGAATTGCGGATGTTAAACTGACGTTACTAGCAGGGCTCGGATACCGGTAAAATTTTCAAACCGTAATTATGTGCTTGACGCAAAAACTTTTCATTTCGGGTCCGTTCGCCTTACCGGTTTTTTAACCGGTTTTTGGAGAAACCTTTATACAAAGTTCTTTTCGAATAACCGGTTTTGAGCTAAAAAAAACTGGTTAATCCAGACTCACGTCACGTACTATAAACAAGCTCCGCTTAGTGTTTTTATTCAGTACAAAACTTTTGGTTCCTCGACTCACCGCTCGTGGAGTAAACCGGTTAATTAAGGTTAAAATAAAGTTCTCAAAACGTTCGCGTTCCTTAGAAAAGTTCGAAGCAAAACCGAAATAAACCGGTATTAACCTGGTTTTTTTAAACCGGTTCCGAGCCCTGGTTACTCGAGATACGAGTATTACTACTGTTATGTTAACCATTGATACTTTTTGCGTATAATGTACCTACACTAAGTGCTGAGTCTCTTCTTTTTTATGGTAAGGAGAAGGTACACGAACACTCAGGCCACCTGATTCACAAGACTATCATCCTACGACGTCAAATGCGTTGCCAACCCTGAGGACTTAGATGTAATGCCTCTATGGTAATTATTTCACCGGTTTTCTTATGCCCACACCGGAACACAACAATACGAACATTGTTGCTTGACGGTTGCTTAATGGATAAGATGGTGGTAGCCATCCAGACGGACCCCGCACAGGGTCCTATCACCACTAAGGGTCCTTTGGACGAAATAATAATTTTGATTGGTTTATATAGTGACATCTGTCATTCTTATCTTAGGAAAAAATCAGTATAAATGTGTGCAATTACTTATAAAGCCGACTATAGGTACAGAATGCCATTAGGCATCAAGTCGGCCATTAGTGATGGCCTCTCTCGTCAAGTTTAACACAGGTCATAATAAAGTCGTAAGATCTCCGCTGTTGTCAACTTTAAGGTGCAGTCCAAAAGATTCTGGCTTCTTTTACGACCTAAATTCACGTATCTATTTCATTTCTCAATTTTGGTTCTGACTAGTAATTTTGGGCCTGTAACATTTGAACTGCGCCACTTTGTAGATGGATCTACAAGGTTTTAAACTTTGAACACAGCAAACAACAGCTAAATACTGCAAATTTACACAGTCATCAAAAACAGCTTGTTTCAAATATGAAATGTATGACAAGGATATTGTTACTTAATCATAGGGGTAGGCAGAGCTACAGAAATACCAACAACTTTAAAAAGACTTTTTGATAATTCTCTAACCACATTCTTAGTCTTACGACATCCACGGGAATACGCGGAGTGGCACTATTTTCACCCGGCAACCACATGGAGACACGGGTTCCTCAATCATGTTGCTCTTAATATTGATATTTACTTGTTAATATCTCAGAATCGTCATCTTGCCCAATCATTTGGGATCAGGGCTGATCCGTATTAGCCGTCACCTCAGTATTCATTCCCTGGTTTTTCATATCGCTCTTCACACATTCTATCCATCTCTATTTAGGTCTCCCCCTTCCACTATAGCCCTCCACATTAATATTCAAAACTCATGTTTTATGTTATCTTATCTCTCTCTTTATTTAAGAGACATGCTCTTGTAGGTGGAGTAATCGCCAACCGCTCCGGTCCTCCGTCAACTGCTTCACTTTCTGGTACAGTCAAGTTCAAAAGTATGTATACACTTTAGTACCTTGTCACTTTAATCGCTTGGATAATTTCATATGGCAGTTTAAACATGACGTTAAATAGACAAGGTACTAAAGTGTATGCATACTTTTGAACTTGACTGTACAACCCAACATTAACCTTTTCTTTTATCTGCTCAAAATAATTTCTTCTTGGTCTTCCTCTGCCTCTCTTTCCTTCTATCTTTTCTTCATGATGTTCGTGTCGTGGCAGGTGTCCTATTATTGTTCCTCTTCTATTTTCTATTGTTGCTAGTAAATTCTTCCTTTCTTATACTTTAATGAAATACGTAGGTACTTAAAGTAACTATTGATTAAATTATTGACTTTAGTTAAGTTATGCCCTAAGAGGTTTCCGGGTTGCCCCATGTGGTTTCCGGGTTAGAACAGTGCCACTCCATATCTTCCCGGGGATGTCGTAAGAGGCGACTAAGGGAATAAAGGCTTGTAGTATTGTTAGGCGATGGGCTTGCAACCTGTCACTAATACACTAGTAAATATCTCAGCCTACTTGTGCAAAATGTGGTTACAGAATTATTAACATGTCCTTTTAGAGTTGTTGGTATTTCTGTAGCTCTGCCTACCCCACTCTGGGAATGAAGGCGTGATGTTATGTATGTATGTAGTTAAGTTATGAACCATTTTGAAATATGTAAACTACAGGCAACCCTATACTGCAAAGTGCTCTTATTGAAAGCCGCCACTTAATAGACTCGTCTTATTCCAGGTAAGTGACTCGCACTCGACATGTTCGACGCCTCGCTGGTAAGTACAGTAATTTCCACATAGCATTGGTGATCTTAGAACCGTATTAATAATCTCGTCTCTGAGATGCCTGTCTTAAGATACGTCAAGTCATAGAGAACAGTAATTTCTAACGTCTTGAGATGGCCATCTCTGCAAGGATCAGTTTAAGGATTTAACCCTTTCAAACCCTGGCAATACGACCGTGCGGGTAGCGTGTAGACATATTTGAAAATGGATTTTATTCAGTGATCAAAAACAAATAAAAGTAAACTAAAAACCGATGAGCATATGTCCTATAATCAGTTAATGAGGTTTTTTTTAAAATTGATGCTAAGCTGGATGTAAAAGGGATAGGACAGGAATCCACGGGGCAAAATTTATTGAATCAGAATCAGAATCAGAATAATCTTTATTCAAGTAGGTTTACAAATAATAAACTCTTTTGAAACGTCATAGTAGCGACTTAGCCTAAATTGACTGCAGGTTCAAATCGCGACCGATCAGAGAAGAACCTGTAAGAAACTCTGTCGGATGTCTTTTTTTTTTTTTTCGACGTTCGCAACCTTTTGTCGTAAGGACTAAACATTTTATTACAAGCAATTCAGTCCCAAGCATTGTTATCATTAATATAGTCTTTAATACTATAATATGCTTTAGAAATTAGTTTACGCTTAACGTAACTCTTAAATTTATTTACTGATAGTTCAGTAACATTACTTGGGAGCTTATTATAGAACCTAATACAATTACCCATAAAAGAGTTTTTTATTTTATGGAGCCGCGTGAAGGGCACTGCGAGCTTATATTTATTTCTGGTATTAACATTATGTATGTCACAGTTCTTTCTAAATTTAGCGATGTTTTTATGAACATAAATAATGTTTTCATAAATGTATTGACTGTGCATGGTCAATATATTAATTTCTTTAAACTTATCTCTAAGCGAGTCTCTCTGGCCCATCTTGTAGACAGCACGAATAGCCCTCTTCTGCAGAACAAAGATGCTATTTACATCAGCAGCACTACCCCACAGTAAAATACCATATGACATAATACTATGGAAGTAACTAAAATAAACTAATCGAGCGGTATCTAAGTCTATTAATTGCCGAATCTTATTAACTGCAAAAACTGCTGAACTGAGTCTACCCGCCAATCCAGCAAGATGAGGACCCCATTGGAGCTTGGAGTCTAACGTTATACCAAGAAACACTGTATCATTAACTAGGTCTAGTTTGTCATTTTTAATAGTTACAGTAGTTTGACTATTTTTCACATTAGTAGTCATGAACTTTATACATTTCGTCTTTTTTTCATTCAGTAATAAATTATTAACACTAAACCAATCGACTACTTTTGATATAGCATTGTTTACATCGACATTAAACTGCTGTTGTCGTTTAACTTTGAACACAAGTGACGTATCATCAGCAAACAAGACTATATCATGGTTATCCTTTATAAGGTAAGGTAAGTCATTTATGTAGATGAGGAATAAAAATGGACCCAATATTGAGCCCTGTGGTACGCCCATTGAGACCAATGACCCAGGTGATCGTACTCCATTCACGTCTACCCTTTGTATTCTCCCGTATAAGTACGTTTTTATTAAGTTTAGCGCAGTACCTCTAACTCCATAGTGGTGTAGTTTCCTGATCAATGTGTCATGGTTAACGCAATCGAAGGCCTTGGACAAATCACAAAAAATACCTAAAGCATCCTGTGACCCTTCCCAGGCATTAAAAATGTTTTTAATCAACTCAACACCAGCTTCGGTTGTCGAGCGACCCCGAGTAAAACCAAATTGTTTATTGTGTAATAAATTATTATACCGAAAATGTTCCGCTAACTGTGACAAAATCAATTTCTCAAATATTTTACTGAAAGTGGGTAGTATGGATATTGGTCTAAAATTTGTGGGGTCAAAAGTACTACCCGTTTTGAATAATGGAATTATCTTACTATGTTTCATAAGATCAGGAAACTCACCACAATCAACACAGTGATTAAATACGACCATTAAGTCAGATGCTATGACTTCAATTAAGGATTTGAGTACATGGACCGACACTCCCCAAAGGTCACTGGTTTTCTTTATATTGATTGAGTTGAATGCCTTAATTACATCCAAGGCAGTAACGCGCTTGAATTCAAAGTATATACTGCATTCAGGCACGTTATCTTCTAAAAGTACAATGGCAGACGCAGGCGAAGAGTTCAAGCACTTAGTCGTGGACACTGGTATATCGGTAAAAAACTTTTCAAATTCAATTGCGATATCTGGATTGGAATCTATTATTTTACCATCTACTTTTAAACGATAGTCGTTAATGTTCTTTTTTCGGCGACCTGTTTCTTCATTAATTATTTTCCAGGTCGTTTTAATAACATCAGAACTATTCAAGATTTTGTTACTTAAAAAATTTCGCTTAGTTATACGGCAGTCTATCTTGAATTGCTTAGAATACTGTTTGACATGTTCCTTAAACTCCTCACTCGCGTTATACCTCCGTTCCTCATATAGTTGATACAGTATTCTTCTACGCTTATGTAAGTCCGCAGTAGCCCAGTCACTGAAAACCTTTGCACCACCAACCACAACCGATTTGGATGTAAATACTGCGTTAAATTGTTTCATGAATGTGTGAAAGAATGAGTTGTACATGTCATTGGGTCCCTTATCAGTTGTTAGAAAGGGCAAATTATGCACTAGGTTATGTCTCATTCTTTCCACACGGTCTGCAGTTACTGGCACAAAAGTAATTTCTTTTTTTGGAATATTATTCGATACGGACTTGAATTTAATTAATTGACCCAAATGATCCGATTCCAGGTTGCTGATCACACTCTTACCAATAGGAATTATATCAGTAAAAATGTTATCAATACACGTGGCGCTAGTGTTAGTAACTCTAGTTGGCTCCATAAAAGTATGTGTCAGGCCGAAAGATTTGAAAAGATTTATTAATTTTTTGGTTAGTGGACTGTTTTCTAAAATATTTACATTAAAATCTCCACATATAATTGTTTTTTTTCTCGAATAAGATAATTTTATTAGAACAGTTTCCATAATCTTCTCAAAAATTTCGAAATTGCCTAATGGTGCCCTATATACACATACAACTATGAATTGCTCTAACTCTATTGCAGCGAGTTCTAATATTCGTTCAACAGATAAGGACACAATGTCCTTACGGTCTTTAAATTTTAATTTATTGTTTAATATGATTAACGACCCGCCATGTATCGAGCTATTTCTTGTAAATAAACTGCCGACCTGGTGGTTGATAAAATTAAACATAGCTTCGTTACTAGTTAGCCAGTGTTCCGTTATACATAAAATATCAATGCTATTACTATTAAGAAATAACTCGACTTGCAGGTCTTTACTCCTTATACATTGAATATTCTGGTGAACCAGAGTGATATAATTAGATACTTTGCTGCTAAATTTGTCCTTATATTTATAACAAATTTGGTTGCCAGGGTTGAGCTCCTCTGTTGTCTTGTGATTTAATTTAAATGATTGATAGTAATTGGAACATGTTCCAAAAACCTGTCAGGTTGCTGAATAGCAGCAGGAGCCAAATTCTTGGCTGAAATGTCAAAAAAATAGGATAGCGACATAGCTATCTGTTTCTTAAAATAATTAGGCAGGTAAAATTTACCTTTTGTTAAAATATAATAATTGCTAACATAATTGTTAGAGTCAATAATGTCAATTTTTTTATTATATGTACACATGTTATAAAGTGTCACATTTAAATTATGTCTTATGTCATTTTCCAACTGTGACAACTGTTTACAATAAGGGAATGTAAACAATATGATTTTTTTCACACTAAGGCTATTCAAAGTTTCAAAAAAATTAATTAGTTTATTTTTGTTTACATTCCCTCTATTTCCTACAAGAATAAGCAAAGTCGTGTCTATATCAATATAGCTGTCCTCTAAAATTTTATTTTGGATATTTTCCAAGCTGCTTAGAGGTAAACAGTTGCTGATCACACTATGTCCCTTAGTGTATGAGTTCAATAATGAGCCCATATTGCTACCAATCTCATCGCAGTACATTATTATGTCAGGTTTGGATGTCAAATTGGTATTACTATTATTATTTAAGTTTTTATGAAAGGAACACTTCTCATCATATTCCTTTTGTGTAGGGACACTGACACACAAACTCTGCTTCAGTCCACCGGGGGCCGGACAGTCACTCTTGTGTTGACAGACACATGTGTGGTCGTCCTCCAGTGACTGAACTAACTCTAAATTATAGTTGAGCTGCCCTATTAGATCATCCATTCCTAAAGAATACTCATCTATAATTTTATTTGAATTTTCCTGCATATTGTGCAATTTTTGTAACGACTCCTCTAAATCCTGAATTTTTAATTGTAACATTTGTGTGTCATTGTCATACTTTAACTTATTATTTTCTAACATAGTGGTATATATATATAATTTATCAACTAACTTTACATTTATTTTACTTAGTATACATTTTCTATAATACAGTTTCTATAATTGACAGGTATAAGGCGTTCCTATAACGACAAACTCAATTATCGATGCTTGTTCCATATTTTTTTTTTTTTTTTTGACGACACGCTAGCCTAGTTGGGTGTGACCCTGCCTTCGAAGCTAGGAGTCCTGGGTTCAAATCCCGGTAAGGGCAGATATTTAGGGTTGATACAGGTTTAATGCAACCTTTTTAACGTGTTATTTTTACAAAGGTTTTTGTTAAATCGACTAAACTCACGGGTAGGACCTAACTATACGTTAAATCAACCTATTCGTTTTTTCAGTGTACTTAGACTGTAATAAAGAAAACAAATATGATTGTAAAGCTTCAAAAAACGTTTTGAAAAAAGAAGAATAGAATTACGTTATTTTTGTTTCATTCATACACATAATAAAATAATATTTTTGCTGCTTGTCCTGTGGTTACCGATAATAAAATAATATTTTTGCTGCTTGTCCTGTGGTTACCGATACTATCGCGGCAAAGGAAAACCTATTTTTAGTTTCTGGTGTTTATAGGCCACTGTAAACGGGTAGTAAGTAACTACCTACTTACCGTCATGTCAAACGCATGCTTGTTGACTTAAAACACAGGTTTTGTGTTAGAAAATATTTTACGTGATATGACATGTACCTGTTGTTGTATCACATACCAGATGTAACAAAGTGATTATTAAAAAAAACGTATTCCTATTGCAATTTGATAATTACCTATAGAAGCGCAGTAGTTACGAATAAGTATATAATTAAACTAGGGATTCCGCAAGGTCAGATTGGGGCCAAATGCCCCAACTCTAAGCAATTACTTAAATTACGGGTGCTTTTCAAGATTCCCCCTTGGAAGACACTCCGCGAAATTTGTCATCTCCGAGCGTAACTTCGTTCGTCCAACTTTTAACTTTGCTCTTAATATATTTCAAGTAAAAACTTGCACTATGGTTTCATTTATTTGACTCGTATTGAAAGGATTTTATTCGAAAGTTTGTTTTACAGTAAATTTAATACATTTTATTTTAAGTATTTAAAAGTAAATGAAAAAGTACAATATTAACCAATTTTCTAATGGGCTGAGAAAGCCGGTGTGATCAAGTGTAAAATAAAAGCCTTCAAATAACTTTATTCGGATATGAGATTTCAGACAAAATATATTTGTCGTGCGTGAGAAAACTTTTAAATACGATAAAATACAAATACACTTACTTAACAGTTTACGAACGAGAAAATCCACGTACAAGGTAGTTAACGAATGGTTTTATTCCTACATAGCAATCTCTTCCAGAAAGCCTTAGGAAGAGGAGACGCTATAAAGAAATACGTTTGTATTGAATTTACCTAAGAGGAAACTCGTCGATTGGGTTAGTTATATAGGCAAGTAGTTGCAGTATACGAATATTAAATATAGGTGGCCTGTGTGCGCCTTTGCCTTCTCCATGCCATAAAAAACAGGATAAATAATACAGGATACAGAGACCCTTCACTTATTACACGAGATGTTATATAAAACAAGTAAAACCTGTTATAAAAAAATCAAGGCAAGCCTATTTTTACATTTTATTGCACAGTCATTATTAAAACCAATCTATTTATTTTTATTTATTTTTATTTTTATGTTAGGGAGAAGGCACACGAGCACTCAGGCCACCTGATGGTAAGTGAAATCTGAGACCCATAGACATTTGAATTCTCAAGATTATAATCCTAAGACCTCAAATGCGCTGCCAACCCTAAGGACTAAGATGGAATGCCTCTATGCTAGTAATTTCACCGGTTGTCTTATCCCCACACCGGAACACAACAATGCGAACACTGTTGCTTGGCGGATGGTTAATGGATAAGATGGTGGTAGCGATCCGGACGGACCCTGCACAGGGTCCTACCACCACTATCTATCTAGTCCTAACTCTTCGATCCTTTGTCACATTCCGTCTCTGTGATCAGATCGACTATTACCCACCACAATATTCCATTGTGATCGAGTTCTGGTTAGTGGTCTTCCACATTTCTTTCCATTCTAATAACGGGAGAGTAAAAATGTTACAGATAAAAATGTGTAAAAGGAAAACGCGGTCAGTCACTCACAATCCCTCATTTAATCGGCTCAAAACCTATAAAAACAAACGAAAACCCCTGAATGTCACGTCGTGGACAACTTCACGAAACAGTATCTGTTGCAATTAACAGAAAACGCGCTTGTTGTGACCGCTCTCGTTAAAACTTATACATTACAACCACTTTCCACCGCCCGCTCTTATTACAACCGCGCGGGGGATAGGAGGGAACGCGGCTTTTGAGGTTACATTCAAATTAGAAAAGTACCTATCATGTGTTTTGTTTTCATGCGCGGGAGGGCTTTCATTCACGGGGCAGTCAGTAAATTTTGGACGGGGTTCTATTCTAATGGGTAAAATTATAATTGCCTTTGATGTGTTATCGTATTGTTTTTAACTCGGCTGCGATTACCGTCAAGTACATAGAACTATCATAACGTTGATAGTACGATAACGTGTCAATGGCAATAGTTTTACCCTGTAAAAGACCCTGGGCTGAGATCCTACATTGTAAACCTTTTTGTTTTAGATGCGTTTCGGTATTGACCCTGTATGGCTACATAACTTACATTTCTTCTTACATAATTATAATATACGTTTTTTTTTAAACAACGAAATTTATAAGAGCAGATATAGTAGTCCCATTTTTAGGGTTCCATAGTAAAACTAGGAACCATTATAGTTTCGCCATGTCCGTCCGTCCGTCCGTCCGCAGCCTAGCACAGAGACTTTTAGTACTAGAAAGCTATAATTTTGCACGAATATGCATATTAGTATCGTGGTGATGTTTTTTTTTTCTCGTCTACCCCATAGTGTGGGGTGTTGTTGGATAGTTCTTCCAAAAATATTACGGGTTTGTGCAAACAATTTTTCGATTAAGTGATCCGTTTATGAAATATGAAGCTTTAAAGCTCTAATTTTTGTTAGAGTCAAGTGTCGTGCCCCCCCCTACAGCAAAAACTACAAATACTAAAAATCAGAAAAAATACTCAATCACGACTAAGTAGACATCATTGGTTCTTGGGATACTCGTACAGGCGATTAAAGTGTATATACCTACTAAAATCATCTAAGACGGCATTACTTGTTGATTTTTATGTTAGCATGGTTCAACATGCTCTTGCCCGGTCTTTTTAATTATTTCACCGGTAGAAAGCTACAGTGGGGATCATAGGCTACTTTTTATCCTGGAAAATTGTACGGTTCCCGAGTGAGCAGCGATAAACGCGCTTCTACCCGACGAAGTCGCACGCAAAGTATTTACTTCGTTTTTACATCTACATACAATAATTAATAAAAAAGGAAAACGGATATCCTTGCTCAGCAATTTAAAAAGTATGTAGTCAATCATAGACCTATAAAGACGTAATCTTCGTCTTGTCATTGACATACATACAAAACCGACGAGCGTTAAATGTGTTATGTCGAAACGCGCGGTTAATGGCACCACAATCAGCGCTTGCGGTTGGCGACTATGTTATGCCTAGTGCATTATGATATGAATCACAGTAAATCAACTTTAAAGGAAACGTGTATATATATATATATTTACATAAACGTTTGGTAGAATTTGATTAATAATTATATTTATTCCCAGAGTGGGGTGGGCGCAGCTACAAAAATACCAACAACTACAAAAGAGTTGTTTGTAATCACTATTTGCACAAACAGGCTAAGATGTTTACCAGTGTATTAGTGACAGGTTGCAAGCCCATCGCCTATCTGTACTAGAAGCCCTCATTAACTTACGGCCGAACCCTATATTCAAACCGCGGACAGCTAGCCTTACTTCGGATTAAAATTTGACACATTTTGTATGGGAAAATGTCAAATTTCAACCCGAAGTAAGCCTTATCTATCCGCGGTTTGAATATAGGGTTCGGCCGTTAGTCGCCTCTTACGACATCCAGCACGGAAAGACACGTAGTGGCACTATTCTAACCCGGCTACACGGGCAATTGATTACTAATTGTATTATTTCGGTCCTTATTTATAAACTAGGCATTAGGTATGAAATGAAAACAACTTATTCAGAGTAGGTAGTAGGTATTTCTATAAATTTGGACAAATTAAAATGCCTAAAGAACCTGAAATATTTTATAAGGACTGTTTTATACGTCACAAGTTTGTAGAGATATCATGTATGGGACAGAAAAAGTAATAACTGCTGATGTTATAGTATTGTTTTTAACTCAGCCGCCATTGCTGTCAAGTAAACTAGAGCTATCATAACGTTGACAAACCGAGACCATGTTAAATTTAATCTTTAAGAACCTGGAAGATTTATTGATGGATCAGTGCGAAATCTGGTATAAGAAATATATACCCTCATCTGTTATTTATTAGTGATATGATAAGATATAAATGGTAGGTAGATAATTTTCACCTTGACTTATAGAAAATAGGTTGCCTAATGAAATTGCGTGCGGATATTTTTTTTTTATTTATATTTTTACTTCATTTATTGGTTGTTTTAAAGAATCATTTACTAGTTAAGAGAATATACTCGTATCCAACAGAATTGAAAAAGATAAAGTTGCCAGCTTTCTCCCCTGTACCCGACTGCGCAACTGCGGAGTTGCCAGATATAAAGAGGTCAGTAAATGATATTTATATGCCCTCATCAGTTATTATACGATTAAATAACTAATGAGGGTATTAACATTTACTCACCTATTTCGTTGGGCCAAAACATTTTTGGCCAAATGTTTCATTTGCCAACCTGTTTTTTTTCTGTAACCGTAAATATTTCAGGATTCTATAAAAGCTAATCTAACCTTACCTATCGGGTACACGATGGTACTGAAATAAATTCTGAAAAATTTATAAAACATTGGATTGGAAAATAAAAAAAATTGGTAAATGATACATTTGGCCAAACATATTTTAGACAAATTCCCGTTTATACCAGATGTCTATGGTTCTCAGGTACCACTTACCATCTGGTTGTCTCTGTGCTCGTTTCCCTTTTCCATGACATATACTCGTAAAAGGCACTACGTGCAACATTGAGAAAATAAACATTATTTTGCTCAAAATGCTTTGTATAGAGTCGTATTCCCCTGCCATAAATAAAAGTTACCTTTCAACACTGGTTCTACTGAATGAATTTTTAAT
The DNA here is from genome assembly GCA_949316455.1 of Acleris holmiana. Lineage (NCBI taxonomy): Eukaryota > Metazoa > Arthropoda > Insecta > Lepidoptera > Tortricidae > Acleris > Acleris holmiana. Next base: position 6,287,484 of record OX438777.1, on the reverse strand, counting down.
CTAATCCCGAGTTCACTGGAAACCTCAGCATACCGCGGGCATGCAGACACGCGGCGGTTTCCGACATCCATCATTGTCAAACTGCAACATGCCTTTGCTTTTCCAGTGCAGTGGAAAAACATTATGTGCATGCTTGCGATGCCGATGGATTTCCATGTCTCGCTTTAGATGGATTGTGTGCCAAAGAAAGAGCCAGTCATGATTAATTTGAACATGGCGTCAATAAAAAGAACATGCATTGCGAGTGACGTCCATTATGTTTTGACTTTGTACGTTCATTCATTTTCATTTCTTTTATTCACTTTGTTCAATATAATGTAGATACAGATCTAATTTTTCAAATAGACGACACGTTAGCCTAGTTGGGAGTGACCCTGCCTCCAAAGCCAGCGGTCCTGAGTACAAATCCCCGGTAAGGGCAGATATTTGTGTGAGGAGCATGAGTATTTGTTCCTGAGTCTTGGATGTTTTCTATGTATTTAAGTATGTATTTCTCTATTTAAGTATGTTTATCGTTGTCTAGTACCCATAGTATAAGCCTAGAGCTTGGTTTGTGAGTAGGTAAGTTTGTGTGAGATTGTCCTGTGATATTAATTTATTATTTATTTAATTAAAATTTATTCTCTTTGTGGTTCCTCTGGACGCATAATCTATGGTGCAGCATGCTTGCTAATTAAAATTAAAATCTTATTCTGTAAGCACTTGGCTGAGTTTATAAGCGCTTGCCAAGACTCCTCTTGGGACTCTATTTTCGAGAAGAAGGGCTGAAAGAAATTTAACAATCAGTTAACAAAAGCAAAAATCTCCTTAGTCTCTCTGCGCATGGTTGACTGGGACAGTTTGCTATTTAGCGGTAAGACCGCCTGTTGTATAACTGTAATTAAAATGTACTGTTCCATAATTTGTTTTTATCGTGTTCAATCAGCAGCAGAAGTAGCTACGCATAGGAAGAGCTCAAAATGATCTACACTAGACTTTATTTTTAAGAGAAAATGTCGAGTCTAGATCATTTTGAGCATGTTATTTTGCTTACCTACTTGATGCTGACTGTTCAATAAAGTGTATTTGCATTTTATTGTTTTTTCAGTCAAAAATTACTTAGTTGTGAAATTGGAGCTGCCGTACGACTTTATTTTGCGAGTAAAAGCGATATGCTACTAGCGCTCCCAAATCCGTTCGATTCCTTTTGTCCCCGCTGCAAAAGCTGCATTCCAGTCCGATTTGCATCTGCCTCAGGGGCCAATTAAAATGGGCTTTCGACAGAACATGAAAAGTTATACCTACTGTACAGAAATGCTTGTTATGCAAAGTATCTACAAGATTATGAAAGGTCATCTTAAATTGATGGCAATTTGCGTAATCTATGTACTCTTTGACTAATACGAAGACAGGAATCGCGGGTTTGATTCCTGCTAGAGTCTTATAACTTAATCCGCACGCTTTATTTTTTGTGACCTGCTTTATAAAGCTATTTATCATGCGATTTTTTTTCAAATTATTTCCGTTTAAAGTCTTTTTTAATTTTTTATTAATGGCGGTCCACCACGATATTCCGCAGTGATTTCGCTAATGCCAAATCAAAAGTAAAAGCCGGACATCTTTCAATCGGCCATCTTCCTTCCCCGAATGTTACCGGAGGAAAGCGTATAAAGTCATATTAGTATAATTGATTTCTTATTTCACTCGGCTTATCAAGAGTCTACGTATATTGCCTTTTTTATGTGTAAAATAAATAAAAAAAAGTTGTTGGCAACCCTGTTTGCAAATCAAAATTCAAATTATCGTTAAGCGTCGATCGTCAACTGTTTACAGCAAACGGATAACCGACGTCCGATCGGATTCCAATTTGCCTGTGCTTCAATAATTCGAATAACGAACTTAATGCCTGAGCGTTACAGTTGGCAGTTGCATGCGGGCAGGTGCAAGGATGCACGTGGCGGGTGTACGAATGAGCGTTGGTTGCAAGTTGCATGAAGTGCAACTGACCGCTTGTGGACGGTTCACAACTTCATCTCGCTTGGGCGGAAAGTAGAGGTCTATGCTCACAGCGGAGTCGGTTTGCAGCAAAAAACACATGACATCGGTCCATCGTAAGTTGCATCTCAATTTGGATTTATGCTCGCTGTTAAAAAATTAAATCTGAAGTCATGTTGTGTATATTTCTCATTTTAATATATTGCTCACTGTGGTGTTTGATAGAATTGTATTTTACTTAAATATGCTCTATAAACTTCTACCGACAGAGAGACAAGCGCCTCCTTTAGTAGTTTTCTGCTTATTTACAATATTGTTATTAATATTTGTGCACTTCATGGGTATATATTAGTATATTATCAGATTTAAAAATAAATGCCAATTATTGTTTTGATTTTTGTCTTAACATACGGTAGCAAAGTTACAGCTTTACTGAAAGAATAACAGGGCCTCTATTCTCCTGGATTAAAACGATAATGCCTTTGACGTATTTCCGTATCGTCGACGTCTTGATAACTCTTATTTACATGACAGTACCTAATGGCGGCCGAGTTAAAAACAATGCCGCAACATGTCATAGGCAATATTGTTTTAGCCCATTACAAATAGAGGCCCAGATTGGACAACGTGAAGTTTTTGTTGCTTGTCTATGAGTAAGGACCATAAAGTTGGAGTTAAGTGTTGTTAACCATACAAACAACGAAGGCGAAAAAAGTTACTTTGTGCGACGAGAAGTATCCGTATTTTCGTTGCACAACGGAAAAAAATCATAGATAATTTAATTGAGTGAGTTAGCGTGCCCAACTTTTTGGAGCTTACCTCTATGTGAATGTAGTCTTTCTTCCATCTATTGTCTGTGGCTAAGCCACTGACAACTCGTGTAGGTAGTCCGCACGTAACGGTCGGAAGACGACCAACTGTTACGACATTGCTGCTGAAGAGCTTAATTTGTTACGGCCGTGGCTACTGCTTTGTTAAACCAAATACAACTGTAGTATGTTAAACTTCGTTACCGGGCTTCTATTCCACTGGGTAGAACTATATTGACTTTGACGTGTTATCGTATTGCCACCTTTACGATCGCGCTTAATTACTTGACAGTTATGGCGACGTCGGCATCTTTGACATGTACTGGTAATGTCTAAAGTTAATGAGAGCTTTCACAACTTTGACAATGAGGTCAATGAGACCTTTTTTAAAATAATACGTGTAAAGACAAAATAGAATAAGGTACACTCATATTTGTATGTATCTAAAGTGTCATTCTATGGAACTTGCTAACTATGTAAACAAGCCGCCATACTAAAATTGACATTAGATGTCAATTTCAATATATTGTTTGTTTACATAGTTAGCAAGTTCCATAGAATTACAGTATATGTATGTACAGCACCTAGGTGTCGGTAAAACCTTGCATTTGCAGTAGTGAACTGTTTTGCTTTGCTGTCGTATCACGTATTTTCTATAGCGGCTAGGTCACCACTGTCACCGTCACCACCGTCAAATATAAAAAAGTCAAGCAGATCAGAGGGGGTTATTATGACACAGCTGTGCAGTTCAGTTTACGCTGAGAGAAAAGGGCAGAGCTATATAACTGATATAGCTCTGACCTTTACGCTCGCCGTAAACTGAACTGCATAGCCATGTCGTAGGCCTAACCTAACTTCAAACGCTGCTAATGTTTCTATCAACTCGAAATCTGCCCTCCTCAGCTAATAAGCAGTATCATTAATTCAATAGCCAAAGCAGATTCAATACTATCCTGTTGGTAATAAGGTTGTATTTGCTACAGGAGTTTTCCCTGAGATACTGCTATTTGTGTTCGCAGCGGTTGGCGCGGCTGTCATCAGCTTGCGTCGATCCTATACGTTTTATCAATTTCCGAAAATCGCTAACGTAGTGTTTTGCATCTTGACTAGGCCCCATGGTGCTATGTCAAATTTCGGTGTCATATCTGTATACTATACCTCATGCAGCCCGGTTTCAAAAAGGTTACTTCCGAGGAAAATCCTGTGTCAAAAATTAATAAACAATTAAGTCTTGAATGCCTAGACCAAAAATTGTTCAAATCTTGGTAACCGCAACAGATATAGGTGTCATGTTTTAGGATTACTTTAATATAGCAGATGACCGAAAATATTTTTTGTTTTAGTATTAGCACAGTGGGTTTTCACGCCAAGTCGCTATTTTAATATTTGAGCTTTCACTGCAAAGTGTTTTGTTGTTTGGTCAACTCGAAAATTTCATTCGAATATGAATTTGTATTCTTATTCTTGAAGTTCGGGGTCGTGATCTTCCATCGCATGCGATTTATTTTCTACTTTCAAGCACTTGCTTCGCTTCGCTGATATTTATGAGCGGTTTCTTTGTTGCGATATATTTGCAACATGTACTCGTGTCTAACCACTAATGTGACGTAACGTTTACGGCTTCTGCGCTATTGAAGCCCAACTTTAATCTTTGCTCGTGGACTCATCAAGCGGACTCGGGCTCCAATTTTACGAGCGTTTGCCGTTACGACCTCCGGTACTTTGTTTCACGGGTTCTGTGACAGTGGTTTTTAAAACTTTCCGACAAAAACCTTTTCGCTTCTTTCAAGCTTGATATTGAGTAATTAATATGCTTGATTTGTCACTTGGCTATTCGAGAACGTGGTCTGGGGTGGGTTTCTACACGGTAAGAACGATATCGTCTTTGACGTGGTTCCGTATTGTCAACGTTTTGCTAACTCTTACGAGTATGTCGTTTACAATAATGGCGACCGATTCATAAACGATTCTAAAACAAGTCAAACGCAATATCGTTACAACGCAGTAGATTAGAGGCTCTGAACCTATTATGTTATCGAAATACCTTTCAACGACATATTACGCAGAATTTTCTTTTCATCGAAACGCATTTCTCGCGGTAGGAGGTACTCAAGTCATAACCTAACCTATCCTTCTTAATGAATGTTTAAGATATCCTGAAAACATCATGGTTTCAACAGAAAATGGCGTTCGATGAAATGATACAATGGATGAAGTGAAATACGATAAAATGATGGGACAAGGTGGGGCGGGGCTATTGCAACTAAGGGGTAAATGCGTCTTTTTTTTTAAAGGTAATTATACATTTTAGAACATTTTAAGTGCCCTCTTATAGTTAGTTTAAGTACCTAAATTTATATAAAAAGAAGTAAAATAGTTTTAACTCATTTTATTCCTTTAAAATCTTTAAATGATTTACCCCTTAGTTGCAATAGCCCCGCTCCACCTTACTCGTTTTCAAACATTATTTTACTTACGTATACATGCTTCTAATAATTGATGGCAATACGAAAACAAAAGCCACAAGGGTAAAAGTTTTTAAGACCTAATCTACTCTCTACCTCATACACCTGCATTTATAAGTCTCGCGGTAAGCTTTTATGTATCCTTACAAAGGTGAAAGTAAATCTGTTTTTTGTGTCGCTTTCACAGCTAACCTAGAGTAAATAAAAAGAGCTAGGGAGATGTCTTGAAACTCGAGGAAGGACATAGGGTGGAATCACACCTATCAGCACCGATTTGCATTTTGTCTATAGAAAATAGCTACTTTGTATGAAGATGCGTACGCATCGATCCTCCTTTCGCATCCGTACGCATCTTCATAAATAGCAGACATTCTCTACAACAAAATGCGAATCGGTGCTAAGAGATGTTATTCCCCCCTTAGGGTACTTCTATCCCGGTATATCTATTTAGATATATTCTATCCCAAGGTAATAACGGATATCGTGAGCAACAGTTAGCTATATATCATAGATATATCGATTTAAACTCTCTGGGTGTGTCACCCGGTGAATCGGCTCTGTTATATATGTGTTAGTGTTAACCTTTTGACCGCCACATCATTTATACGTGTCCAGACGGCATTAACAATAAGAAACGTCCCTTCGCCCGCCCGCCGGTCAATCTGACTACAAAACAGCGACACGACATGCAACCCACACAAGACTAGCACTCTGATTGGCGGAGCGGCACGCAAACGTCAAAAAGTGATGAATCTGCCAATCAAAGCGCATGCTTTTGATCTATTACTTGCAGTGACGTCATATTGAATAGCACGCGAGTTCAAAGATAAATTTTGCTCAGAGATAATCAGCTTGTGTCCTGTGGCTTTTCTCCACTCGGTGAAACCGCATTGCTTTTGACAAGATATCGTTTTTTTTGACTCGGCCGCCACTACTGTAAAGTAAATAAGAGCAACCAAAACGTTGTCAATACGGAAACACGTCAAAGGCAATATGGTTTTACCCCAGTAGAATAGAGGACCAGGGCTGGGATTCTACACGGTAATAACACTATCGTCTTTGACGTGTTTCCGTATTGTCAACGTTTTGATAACTCTTATGTCATTTACGATAATGGCGACTATGACATACCTAAACGATTCTAAAACAAGTCAAACGCGATATCGTTATAACGCAGTAGAATAGAGGCCCTCATTAATCATCCTCAGATAAAATCGTTAAAGTGCTTCATAACGATTGTAAAAACAAGTAATCCCGGTGCCGTCATATTTCAGCAGCATCAGGTGTTAAACCGGCTCATAATTATGGCTGGCGCGTTCGTTCCACACAGCCACCCAACACACGCTCAACCCTTTCAGCTACCGAGTTTAATAATTAACAAGGCTCAAGCAACGGCGGTCGGGCGGGGTTCGTTAGCTGGTCCCATGGGTAGCTAAAGTGAAGGCAATCCTAAAGAGTTTTTCATCTATTCACCGGAGTTCACTAGCTATTCATTTCGAGCTTAATGCGCTCTGGGCTAGTCTGGTGTTAAATCAGAGGAGGGGATGATACTTTTTCCCGTTTGGTTTTTGGTTAACGTTGTGTAGAATGGTTAAGGTTGTTAGAACACACGTATACGGGGTGAATCATATGAATATATTATCAAAAACTAGTTTACTGATAAATCTTGACATAAACTCTTAGATTGATGGTAAACCGACTTTGGTAAAACCGATTAATTTGTATTTGTGTTTAGTTATTTTAATTATTATATGTTTGTTTTTCTGTTGGTTAGATCTTGACACCCCACTCGATAGGTTTCTAAAGGCAAAAGTCTTTTATACCACACAAAAAACATGACATTATAGTCGGAAAATGAACCAGATGGCAGATGTCCACCCAATTATTAAGTACTTACTAGAACACCTACTAACATTAATGAAAAAAAAAACCTACATATATTTCAGGATTTTTATAAAACTAACCTAACCTAACCTATAGGGTTCTACACTATAGTCTTGAAATAAATCCAGTATTATTTACAGATTGGGAAAAAAACGCGGGTTGTCAAATGATATGTTTGTGAAATGAATCATTTGTGAAACATTGGTTATGAAATGATAGGATCCCTAAATGTGACACGTAAAGAACCTTGATTTATTTATTAGTTACCTAATGGTAACGTAATTATAAAAAAAATGTATAATATTAATTATAAAATATTACACAGACCTAAAACACCACTTGTGTATCTTTCGATACACAAGTATAAAGGAACTTTACGCTAAATGCTGCTTTATTGCCTCTACCTGTGTAGAAGCTTTATATATTATATTCTGTGGCTGTTTCCCGCGTAAGTGTAATCAATGTGCCTATGTTTTGGTACAGATTATGTTAGGTGTAACCGGCCTAATCAGGAATTACTGCCCCATTAACATTCCGCGTTGGACCGTGGCCCAATGCCGCTTGGACGCGGACGCATGTGGTCCAGTAGTTTGTCAAGGCCGCAGCAGAAATGTATGAAGTTTGAAATGCAGCTGAAATACGAGGGTTCGGACTATTTGTTTTATTAACGCAATAGTACAAGATAGCAAGTCTAATCATAAGTACGCTTTAAAAACCTGACTGCTTTGATATCGTCGTCTATATAATATACTAGCTGTTTCCCGCGACACCGTCCGCGTGTAAGTCGTTTTTCGCTATTCCCTCAGGGAACGCCAAATTTTTCGGGATAAAAAATACCCTATGTTCTTCCTCTATCTACTATTTGTTTGGTAGATCCATAGATTTATAATATCTGTATAGATATTTTTGTTAAAAAACAATTTACCGCCCCCCCCTCTCATAAATTTGATAAATATAGCCTATGTCACTCCCACAACCAAGACGAATCTAACGACACCTCATATGTTGAAATCTATCAAGCCATTTAGACTACAGAAGGTCATAATGGAACGAACAACAGGGCTGGAATTCTACAAGGTAATAACGATATCGTTTTTGACCGGTTTCCGTATTGTCAACGTTTTGATAACTCTTATGTCATTTACAATAATTTCGACTGTGACACAAACGATTCTTAAGCGTGTCAAACACGATATCGTTTTAACGCACCTGAATAAAGGCCTAGAAATATAAAAGCGTGAAAAAGATTAACTCCTTCCGAGTCAGTTGGGTAATAGAAGTCAACATTTAATTGCTGTAAAATTTTCATCAAAGTAATGAGAATAAAATGGTTTTTGAACATACGAGTATATCGACGACAACATCAAATATGCTGACGGGTTTTGTAAAGCTTTATCATCACTACTTAAATAAATATGTAAATGTTAATACATACATACATAACATCACGCCCAGAGTGGGGAAGACAGAGCTACAGAAATACCAATAACTCTTAAAAGGCTTGTTGATAAATCCTGTAACCAGATTTTGCATAATCAGGCCAAGAAGTTTACCAGTGTATTAGCGACAGGTTGCAAGCCATACTTATACTTGCCTCTTACGACAAATAAATATTAATACGCTGGGAACTATTGCAAGGGGGTAATTTTTTTTTATGGCATTGAGAAAGCAAACGAGCACACAGGCCACCTGATGGTAAGTGGAAACTGTGACCCATAGACATTCGCATTCACAAGACTGCAATCCTAAGAGTGCAAATGCGTAGCCAACCCTGAGGACTAAGATGGAATGCCTCTATGCTAGTTATTTCACCGGCTGTCTTATCCCCAAACCGGAACACAACAATGCGAACACTACTGTTTGGTGGTAGGTTAATGGATAAGATGGTGGTAAATGTATCTTTTAGTTTTTAAAAGGGAATAAAACGAGTAAAAACTATATTGCTTCGTTTAATAGAAATGTACGTACTTTAACTATTATAAAAGGGCGCTTAAATTGTTCTAAAATCTTAAAAATAAAAAACGAATATATACATTTACCCCCATAGTTGCAATGATTAGTAGGCTGGTCTCGCTGTCAAAAGAGCACATCCGTAAAGGTCAGGTTGCGGGTCCCTTTTTTACCGGACCCCCGGCTGACCGCGTGGCGCAAACGGCCGACCTACTTGGCGGGGTACCAGACTGCCATTGTTGGGTGTCCTTCGGCTGTTCTGTTTTTTGTTGGACTGTAGGGTAACAATGTCTGTGTCGCCAGCAATACATGTTTAGACAAACCTATAACAGTGCTAACAATACTTGATACTTTATCGTACTTTGTCTAAAAAATTGTATGGACAAGACACATGAGCACACAGGCCACTGATGGTAAGTGGGATTTGCCGTCTCAAGACTGCAATCCTAAGACATCAAATACGTGCCAACCCTGAGGACTAAGATCTTAAAACGCACTGACTTAAAAATGTTAAGGGCTGTACAAACGGAAAGTATCTTGCTTAAATAAAAATATCGGGTCTTTTTTTTACATCAGTTTTATAATAACGGTGGTCCGACGGTAATTTAAGCCCGGATTATCTTCTGGGGGAAAAGTCAACCGAGGAATGCTTTTTAAATACGCTTCTGAAAGCTCATCTTAAGCTTTTGGCGTTAAAACTTTTGTAAGGTGGAATTCCTTTACCGCTTAATCTAGAGTCTCAGAAATGCCGCTTTTATTCGCTTATTAAGATTAACACACAAGCGGTCTAATATAAATGACAACGCTATTAACCTAGTCACTCCCCTGCCTAGCAGCTAACAGTACCGGGTTCGATTCCCGGTCATGGCAATTTTTTTTTGTTTGTTGCGAGTCGTGGTTTTGAGTATTGAGTGTTTTCTATGCGTTGTATGTTTAATCTTTGCCTAGTACCCATAGTACAAGCCTAGAGCTTAGTTTGGGACTAGGTCAATTTGTGTAAGATTGTCTCCCGATATTTATTTATTTAAAGTGTGAAGTACTACGTATTCTTTGATAAAATGGAAAGGCTTTTAGACACAACTGTAGGACGCACGCGACTTCGTACTCCTAGAATTATTTTCACGCCTCTCTCAATATTTCTCTCCGTCGGGGGTCGATTTTCAAAAAATCCATTCTTAGTGAACCCCATTCGTACCCAAGGTATATTTCCTCCGGATTAAAATGCCTTACGTTCAGCGGTTAAGGCTGAGCTGTCTGTCAGTCAGTCAGGTGATTGGATTTTACCGTGAAGGATAGAACCCCAGATATCTAGTCATGAATGGTGGAACAGTCGTGTATTTTTAGAAAAGGAAAGAATGCACACACACATAACATCACGCCTTTATTCCCAGAGTGGGGTAGGCAGAGCTACAGAATACCAACAACTCTAAAAAGACTTCTTAATAATTCTGTAACTACATGAGAAAACAGTTATCATGTATAGCAATCTTTCAAAGCCCGAAGCCATCATCATCAGGACTGGGTAAAAACCATATTGCCTTTAACGTGTTATCGTATTGTTAGCTTTTGATAGCTCTTATTCTTATTTACTTGATAATAATGGCCGAGTTAAAAGCGATATGGTTTTTCCGTGTTAGGCTTACAAATATAAGTGCTACTATTTTGCCTGTGATCTTAATATTCACGTAATGTAGTTGTTTTATTATAATCAGTGATCGGAATAGGTAGTGCAATTTCGCGAGACTTCCTTCGGTGCGTGTGTTTAATTCAGAAATGTTATTAAAATATGATTTAAACGATTATTTTGCTTGCATAGAATATCGCATTGAGGAAATATGTAGACACTTGCAATGACAAAAAGTAAAAATGTATTTACAATAACTTTTTTTTTTTAGATTTTTCGCATGTTCCCATTTAACTTCAATTAAGTTCATCTCAAGAAAATATTCTGTGAAATAATACGAGTCCCGGAATCTGGGGTCTTATTCATATTTAGTATAATGTTTAAGGTTATTCACCCGAAATTGCACGACTTATTCCGATCACTGATTATAATTTAATGTTAACATACATACATTACCCTCGTTCCTGGATGGTGCGGTAAAAACTATTTCAATAGTGAAAAGAATACTTTTTAATGTAATCTTTGGAAAGACCGCAGATAAAAATCTAGGTTTCAGCATTTCTCTACAGACGAGAAAAATGGAATTGTCAACCCTTTTCTTCGGAATAATGGCTCTTTCTTTCACTATTCCGTTTCTAATGCCACAATGATAACGGACAATGCTTTCACATCGTTCTCTACACCGAGAGATAGGATACATTTGACTGTTTTATTTTTATTTTATGTTTTTAAAGTAGGAGTAATGCATTTGAGTACAATTACGATAACAACCACTGAAATCAAAGAAAATGTACTTAAGCTATTGAATATTTTGACAGCTGGCCCGCTACTTTAACGGCTTTGCACATGATGTGCATTTGTCCCTAATTTAGGTTTGGCCTTTTAATCATTTAAAAATATGTTTTAATTAGGAACGTGCTATTTTAATTATTTAAAGTTGCTAAGAAAAGGAAGGTGAGGGTGCATTTGATCGATTTCTATATTATCTAACTTTGAGCTTTATATTTAATTACTTAATAAATATTATTAAGAAGTAAAATTGTATATTTGTTTGTTTGCATGTTAGGGTTTTTTTTGACCAATTGAACAAATAAAAATAACCTTTTTTATGACATGGAGAAGGTCGAAAGAGCACACGAGCCACCGGGTACTTATAAAAATATCCCTGACATTAAAAACTGTTTTGTGTACGTGACTCTTACAAAAAAATTGCACTTTTCAGCTTAATATTTTCACAAATAGATCCTTTAACCACTAAATCCTATCCAACGACGGTCTACACCATGGGGTGGATGAGACAAAACCCATCTCCAAGTAATGTGTAGGGGAGGGTCCTGGACACATTGGTAATTTTTCAACCAAGTTCCTCAAAACGCATTTTATGTGGTACCCCATAAAAATATTTTTTCAAGATTTTGTTTTATCACTTTGTCGACGTGACTTCTATGTATATGCCAAACAACGGTTTTCTAGTACTATCTATCTGAGCCTAGCTGCGGCCATGTATAAACTATAAGGGTTCCTAGTTTGACAATGGAACCCTAAATATTTTTTTTTAATGTTAAGTAAAAGGCATACGAGCTTTCAGGCCACCTGATGGTAAGTGGAATCTGAGACCCATAGACATTTGAATTCTCAAGACAATAATCCTAAGACCTCAAATGCGTTGCCAACCCTGAGGACTAAGATGGAATGCCTCTATGCTAGTAATTTCACCGGTTGTCTTATCCCCACGACGGAATACAACAATGCGAACACTGTTGCTTGGCGGGTGGTTAATGGATAAGATGGTGGTAGCGATCCGGACGGACCCAGCACAGGATCACCACCACTAAAGAAACAGCAAGCATCCTCTAGTTATTAATACGATTACTAGCTCTTAGACTATTCCATACAACGCCAGCCCTCAGCTAGGTAAATGGGTTGGAAATGTCCGCCGCCATACAACCCTGCTGTATGGGTCGCGACCCTTGTCCGCCATCTTGTTTAAAGCTAAACTCCGGTCAAATAAATACAGGTGGCTAAATTAGGGTGTTCCGAGGAATTAGCGAGTTGGTCTTAAAACTTGAAGTTTGTTTCTTAAGCTTGGGGATTAATGATTTTATTTACCCAGAACAAGAGTGTTGGAAATCAAACGCCTTCTTATGGGATCTTAATCCTTTAATCGTAAAGTAATCTTTTAAAGTAAAAATTTAGATATGGTTTTAACGATTGTACTAAGTTTAAACAGGATATCTCCAAAATAAGGCTTGTAGTATGGGTGTATTAGGCAACTATAAATATACTTGTATAGAGAAATACGTGGAAAATATCCAAGACTTGGATTAAAATACTCACGCTAATAACACAATTATGTGCTTGTACTGGAAATCGAACCCGGGACCGCATGCTTCGTAGGTCACTATTACGCTCATCAATTAGTTTCTGTTATGAGTTTTTTTTATTATTTTACAACTACAAAGAAGGAAATATCAATTTGTGTTAGCAAAGCAGTAGTTAAACGTCACCGCTTTATTCCCTAGAGCCATAAAATAAACTTTATTGAGTATATTGCATTAAAACATTGATGACTGCGGCTACGGCGTAGCACGTAGCGCACGGCATTCGTAGCACGTCTACGGGCGCTTAGTGGGGGCAATCGTTACTGAATTTATATGGGATCGATCTAGCTTAATACCGATCTATTTCTGTTTCAATAAAGTGTTGTTCTTTGGATTATATTTGTTCATTTAAGTGAATACTAGTTAACTCTTATTTATTTGGCAGTTATAGTGGCCGAGTTCAAAATAGTAAGATTACATGTCTGCAGCAATATGGTTTTACCAATTAGAATAGATCCGTAGACCGTATGTTTTGATACCGTTATAAATATATGTTAGTGACCTTTTGCTCACACTTCAATTTCTACGGCAATGAATCATACATATCCTATACAGGGCTGAGATTCTACACGGAAGTAATTATATTGCCTTTGACGTGTTTCCGTATAGGGAATATGCATGAAAATCAGAATTGAGTTTCATTGATATGATTTAGGAGAAAATGTATGAAACGCATATAAAACGCAATACACTAAGTTTGGACCCGTTTATTAAGATTTTATATAGAATCACAACTTGTTAAAATTTTAAAACTTCTTTTTATGTTTAGATTATTTTTTTCGGCATCCTCATTTCATTTACGTAATATTTTAATTGAACGATATTGGCTTAAACATAGTAATTTATAAAATAAATGCAAATTTCTTTGTATTTTAAACATGGAACAACAGCTGTGACGTCATTCCTGTCGTCGATTTTGTATAGTGTTTTGCGGGGGGTCTGAACTATGACTTTTTAAAGCTTCATCTTATGAAAGAATTACACGGTAATTATTTCGCGTATACAGTTATTTCTCTCTTTCATAGCACTTTCCAGAGAGCGTGAGAAAAAAAAATGCATTTTCCCTATTGCTAACGTTTGATAGCTCTTATTTGGGTTGTTTTCAAAAAAATTGTACATAGTTAAGGGCTTAATGGAAAACAAAATCACGATCGCGTCCTTTGTAAAACGAAAGTTAGTCATACAACCTGTATGGGTAACTTTCGTCACACAAAGGAATCAATTAAGTTTTGTTTTAATTAAAGCCCTTAACTATGTACAATTTTTTTGAAAACGACCCATTTACTTGACAGTAATGGCGGCCGAGTTAAAAACAATACAATAACACGTCAACGACAATATGGTTATTCCCGTGTAGAAATCCAGCCTTGCTGAAAAATATGATCCTCCTGCAATCACTTTTCTTGACTTTACAAACACATTTTACCGGAAAATGACATTGAAACGAGCGTTCGCTAACTTCCACGATACCAAAGAAAGCGGCTAACTACTTAGTTATAGTATTCGCATTTTAAATCTAATGTGGTTGTCAATAGAGTATAGAATGCTTAGACTACGACATTGCAGTTAACCGCCTTCTTTGTTATTACGGCAGCTAAGCCTGAACACGAGCCTGAAATGTAAATCTCCAGCTGTCACCGAACAAAAACAGGCTTCGGCAACAGTCCGCACTAGTTAGTTGATTAAAGCCTGTTGCGCGACGGTTTCTGAGGTTATGTTTTTATGGCACATGATTGTATTAGGTTCAAGTCCTATGGCTATGGTTTTTGTTACTTTTTAATTTTTATATACTATGAGATTTGCACTTGGCCTTTTCAATTTGGTAAAAACAGCCGCCATTACTGCAAAGTAAGTAAGAACTTTCAAAACGTTAACAATACGAAAACGTCAGAAGCTTACTTAGGTTAGTTTAGTTCATTTATGAATCAATGTAATATTACAATATAAGTTGCATTGCGTATCGAAATATACAAAATTACATTGGCGCGTCAACATAAATAATAATAATCAAAGAATGGAAAATAACGTTCAAATAATTAAAACAACGACAATATCTAATATATAAATATCTAAAAATTGGTCGCTTGTCCCTGAAATAACCCTAAAATGTCCCTGTACCCTTGAAGGAATGTTTAGATTTTGTCTATATCGCTGTCTTTTTCTACTCTTTGCCAAAGAAAAAAAAAATGTCTTAAAGAAAATTTACATTATACATTGCGTGTTATGTCAAGGTACAACAACAACATAATTATGAAACAACATAATATAAAACGATTAGATACAATACGAAATCTAGCGAAAGGGACAGAGCTATATGACTGCTTTATTAGCTTCTCAATCAGCTTCTTTCAGTGCCTTTACTGAGTGCTGAATGACTAGTCTTCAGGGGTCGTAACGTATTTGCTGTCTCAGGATTGCAATCCTATGGTTGTAGTCTAGAGATTGCAAATTTATGTGCATCCAAATCCTATTTACCGGTGACAGGTGACATTTCAGTGTACATGGCGCCGCATATATGAAACCCAGTGATGTATCAGCGTGTTAACTTTGCAATGTATACCGAATTGTCTCCTGTCACGTGTCATTGTCAAGAGAAATAGGAAGCTGGTGGCCTTTGTGATCGTTTGCCTTTCCTATGCTGTAAAAAAGCCTTGTTTTTATAAACGTTTAACTAAACATAGAATTTAAATTCGCCACATTACAATTTAAACGTTCAAAGCATTATTGTCTACTCCGTATTTCGAGGAGACAGCTCGCCATAGCTCTTTTCTTCTCTCTCAACCCAAAGTCAACTAACTAGAAGCCCTATTTACAACGTCACAGAACGTCACATCGAACACCGATCTCCAGTGAAGGAGCTCTCGGTCGAACGCGTCAATAGCTAGAGCTGTAAATAAGCGGGACGACTCGCTCGGGACCACTGCTCAAGCACGCGGGCGTTGGCGTCAATACCTAACACTAACGTTATATATGTTATAACGTTGCAAGGAAAACGGACGCTATTTTTATTTAAGTTGTTTAAATATACCTTAAAAAATAGATTAAGAAGAAAACCGGTTAAGTGCGAGTCGAGCATGCGAATTAAGGGTTCCGTACTGGCGCTCCTTGGTATTATTATATTCCGATTCGAATTCGATTTCGAATCGTATTAACGCGAGCCCAACTTACACTTAACCAGTTTTTGTAGGGTTTTACCGTATTGGCACCACAACAATAATAAAAGCACATTGAACACACGCTACCCTAGCACACGCTAGCCTAGTTGGGAGTGACCCTGCCTACGAAGCTAGGGGTCCTGGGTTCAAATCCCGGTAAGGGCAGATATTTGTGTGATGAGCACGAGTATTTGTTCCTGAGTCTTGGATGTTTTCTATGTATTTAAGTATATATTTCTCTATATAAGTAAGTTTATCGTTGTCTAGTACCCATAGCACTAGCCTAGAGCTTAGTTTGGGACTAGGTCAATTTGTGTGACATTATCCCGTGATATTTTGTGATATATTATTGAAAATAAACGTTTCTTGTATGGGGACTCCCCCTTGACTATTCAACTTTCTTCATTTTTTAAACTACACATACGGACGGACGGACAGCGTGTGCTTTGTAATAGGGCGGAACCCTAATAACTATAGGGATGATCCGCAAGAGGTTGGCTCCTCTAGTAAAAAAGAAACTTCCAGTCAAACTTGAAACTAACGTATAACTGTGTAAACCCTTGCGGTGTCAACTAGCCGGCCGGCCACGTGAGTGTCAATATATCACACCTCGCGGTCAGAATTCCTTTTTTACACACGTCGAAAGATATGCTCGGTACTCTCACCACAAATGATTTAAGCTTCACCGTGTAGCGAGGCTCCAACCAGGTCTTAACTCGTACTTCTACGAGCTCCTTCGCCTCTGTAGTAATGTAGTCAGGACACGTATAGCTGCGTCGTGGGTGGAGCAGGACACAGCAGGGGTTCGGTCCGGTCGGTGCGGTGCCGCAGTAGTTCCTCGGGGTTGGCTACTTCTTGTTCACTGGATGTATTCTTAACTGTCCTCCTGGGTGTTAAAGTGATGATGTCGCAAACAATTTTCCGGGGTATGATAGGTTTATCAAGTTGACAGGTAGGCAAGGTATTTAATATTGACTGAATTCGTTCTCTGCTGAGATTCTACATGGTAAAAGCTCTTTTGTTTTTACCGGGTTAGCGTATGGTCGACGTTTTGATAGCTCTTGTTTACTTGATAGTAATGGCGAGTTAAAAACAATACCGTTACAGATCAATAGCAATAATGTTTCACGCTGTAGGATAGCGGCCCAGCTTTCAATGGTCCGTTCACATTTTGCTAGATTCTTGTCATATTATAGACTAATATCCCCTGGAAGAAACGTAACTTCTCAGTATTTTTTGTTGAAATCAGTTAAGTTAATTGAAAAGTTTAAACTGCTAGTCGATAAGGATTATATACAAATTCTTGAATCATAAACTTATTTATTACAAAGCAGTGAACTTTAAGTGTCATTAAAATCTGAATAGGTTAATTAATAATTTAATAATATTCATTAAAGTCTGGTGTAGTAATGCGTGGTAATAAAATATTGTAGCACCTTGTCAAACGTGACAAAACTTTGAAATACTCGATCGAGGCGGCACCGAAAATTAACAAGTTCATACTTTTCTAATTAGCCGTCTCCTGCCGGCGACAACCCTCGGCGCTGTTAATTTTTACCCTCAACTTTACGGATGTTTTGTTTTTGTTAGGGGATGATATCAGCTCCGTGAACTCGCGAATTAATTACAATACAATTTCACAATTCACAGTCAAATTATAAAGTTCAGTCGCTAACAGAAATCGAGTAATATAACGTAGAGTAAATCAAAATTTGTACTATAGGTGTTTCTGCGATTGCGGAACTGTATCGGCAACTAACTACAAGCAATTTCCATCGGCGGCAACCCGATAGGAAACGTCATATTCATGTGATAGGTGCGGCGCATTGCGCCCACCTGTCGGGGCGCGTGCGTCCTCTGACGTCACGCCGAGCCCCGCCGAGCGCGGCCGAGCGCCCGCGGCGGCACCCGATTGATCCGAACCACCAACAACTCAACAAAACACTATTACCGAACTAGAGACAGATTGATGCATGCCAGAGTTGCCGCCGAGCGAGTTTACCTAACCTCCCGCTTCTTATCCAGTTCTTAATCCAAGATAAATATTACATCAATCGGGTGGCTGGCAGGGCGCAGGCGCGGCGGGCGCGAGCTCAGTCCCGCTCCGGCCGCGCCGCCCGCCGCTCGTCGTGGCGCTCCCCCGGCGGCGTCGCAGACCCCCGCTAGCGGCCGCTCGGAACGCTCGCGCGCCGCCGCCCGACCCGTTGCGTAAGCCACCGGCAACCATACCTACTCTCCTTTGACTCGAGTATCGATGATATGTTTATCAACTACCATGTGTTCGCGGTAAATAGTGAGGTTAGAGCCGCGCCTTTTCGGGCTAACGCAAGTGCTTGACCTTAAAACGGAGTTGCCAGTTGTTTTGTTTTTAACGTGGAGGTAGCGTGGGTGAACCACGCTCGCGGGCGGGCAAACTTTTAAACTGTGTAAATGAGGGTAGTTGAGTAGGCTCACGTGTATTACGGACGTGGATATTCGAGCGCTTTTCTTATCGCGTGTTTCTCGTTAAGGCAAGCAGGGGTAACGAGGAAAGCGTATGTATCGTGAAAACTCGTTTATTTAGTAAGTATACGTACAAATTTATGAAAAGAGCATCAAAAACGTACCACAGGTTTTGAAATATGTTTATGTTATTACCGGTGAGATGAATTTGGCGCACAATATTACTTTTCATTTTTTTTACTGAAAAACGTTGTTTATTACCGCATATAAATTACTCTTCAATAAATTATTCCATCGCGTGTTGCTCTGCCCACGTTATTGAGACTTTGATCGTTTAAACTTTTTATTGGAATCAATTCGAACCTGCTTTATTTTCATTTTAAATTCATCGAAATTACATCAAGAAACGTCAAGCTCGCTTCTCGGTAAACCAATTGAATTCTACTGTTCTAAATCTCATTTTGATTGAGTATTTTGTTAATAAGATTCAATGAAACATATTTCAAAATGTTTGCTAACAAGTTGCTTTGGTATTTGATAACGAACAAATAAAACTTTTACTTATTTTTTATAATGTTTGTTTGGATTGATAAAAACTGATTTAGCCATATTCTACAGAAATAGATCTCTACTGTATAGTAAATTGTTTGAACCTTAAATAGACACATCATCTTTTTTTAAAGTCGCAACGTAACTTTTTTACTTGCTCACATATCAGTCAACTTGCCCGCGGCGTTGTTGCTGAGTCTTAGCCATATTTATATTCCGAAGGCGCTCAAGTTTTTTTTAATCGCCTCTAATGACTTCGCCGCCTAATTAATGACTTGACATTTAAGTAATGAAACCTTTTCGGGAAAAATCGCGCTCCTAAAAGCTAGGGTTGTAATTTTTTTTCAAGATTATAAGAAAAGGAAAACTCGGGCTTGGTTTTTAAGACAAAACTCTAGTATATATCTTTCTCTTTGACAGAGTTTCTTACAGGTTCTTCTCTGATCGGTCGCGATTTGAACCTGCAGTCAATTTAGGCTAAGTCGCTACTATGACGTTTCAAAAGAGTTTATTATTTGTAAACCTACTTGAATAAAGATTATTCTGATTCTGATTCTGATTCTGAATAATTATTAACTATTCAGCTGTTTTTCTTAAGAATAGCTTTTGCCCTTGACTTTCTAAGCGTAAAACTCATTTGAATATTCTCCCGCGGGAGCTTTACCGGGATATGAAGTATTCTATGTACTAACGCAGGACATGAACTACGTGTGTGTTCAATTTAATCCATTTCCGTTTACAATACTTTATTAAACACCCGAAAAAATAAAACACGCATCAGTACAATTTAATTACAACATGCGGTATTGCCGCTTAATAGACAACCTTGAACAAAAAAAAATTGTAATGACTAAAAAAATATCTGCAATGTAAATTGATTGCTTTAGAAGTTGTCATACTAAATAAGAAACACTTAAAAGTTCATGTGTGGCTGAACGAGTAAAGACAGACATTCAAATATTAAAATATCCTCATAAACTATCTGAAACTCAATAATAATTCCGTAGAAGAGAGAGAGCCGTAGCACGTGGCTACAAATTATCTCTACGACGTAGGCTGCGTAGCGGCGTAGCACTTCTTAACTTAATAGTGCTTGTAGGTAACTTATATTTAATCACGTTAGTTGAAGCAGGTACGTCTTGGTGTATCTTACATTGTAGAGTCTTAGTTCTAGACTTTATCTAAATCCCTTTACCCTGAATCAGATACAATTATACAATCGATAAAGTTAAATTTGATAAAATGAAGGGTTACATGCACAACTGTATTGATTATGTTGACAATAGAAAAATAATGCTAAACACATTTGTTGCGTGTTGAAAATACGAGTATTAATTACAACATTGTTTTAACGCTGCCAACATTAAATTGACTATTTTCTAAAGTTATACTTAATAATTATTCACTTCACCGATATCATAAATTAGTACTTTCTGAGATTCAGCGTGGTTTCATGTTCCATGAGATTGCTTGAAAAAGAAACCATACATCGCATTAATACTTTTTATTTTAAATAATCTTATAATAATAATTAAAATTAATTTAACCTTTTTAATCAATGTGTCTTTCGAAGGCTAGGCCTTTATGTTATTGATACTGTACAAGTAGCAGTTAAACTGTTTTTTATTGATTGTTCGGAAAAGGGGACAAGGCCACGTGCCCTGCAACAGAGACTATTGCAGTGCTCTTTTACTTGTGAAGGGCGAGCGAGTTCGAAACATTTGCTAGACAAGGTGCGTAACGCTAATATAGACGATCAAACTGTATGAAATTGGCATACAGCGCCGCGCTTATCACTCAATGACTCAGGTCAATCCCATACATTTCCTAAGTTTTTTTTCAAACATTTAACAGTTTCCACTTAGTAACTCTTTTGCGCTCTCTTGCTAGGTTTGGGTGTAAACAAACAACCAATCCTTCGTTAAAAACCGGCCAAGTGCGAGTCGGGCTCGCTCACGACGACTTCCGTATCACAGTACAATACTAAACATGTCTCTTGTATAGGGACCCCATTTCATTTTCATTGCGGCAATACAATTTCTGTGAAAATTTCAAATATTTATCTACCTATTACGGTTCACTAGATACAGCTCGCTTACAGCCAGACAGACAGACGGATAGCGGAGGCTAAGTAACGGGATCCCGTTGGCACCCTTTGGGTGATTTGGACGTGTAAAAAGATTTATTAGCATTATCGTATTGTAACTTTCAACACCCTCCGACCTACATTTTTAAGAAACCGGATTTTACGTACCGCGGTACACATCAAACCGACAACGACGAATCTAATCTAGCCGAAAAGCCTCAGAAGCAGCGACCCTTTCGGCCAATTGCTCGGCCGCGAGGCGTCCGCCCGCCGACGCGTGAGCCCCGGATTAACCCTTCACGAAATTAAACTTGGAACTGACGTTAAGATGGGGTTTTTTAATGTTCTTTAAGATCGCGCGGTTTCTGATGAGATCGAAGTAGACGTATTGCTTGAATAACGTTTCTTTTTCAATATCGCCACATGGTTAGTCCTTGCCACGCCAAACACTTTTACTATTTTAGTGGTGGTAGGTCCCTGTCCAGGGTCCGTCCGGGTCGCTACCACCATCTTATATACCATCCATTAACCACCCGCCAAGCAACCGTGTTCGCATTGTTGTGTTCCGGTGTGGGGATAAGACCACCGGTGAAAGTACTAGCATAGAGGCATTCCATCTTAGTCCTCAGGGTTTGCAGCGCATTTGAGGTGTTAGGATTATAGTTTTGAGAATTGAAATATCTATGGGTCTCAGAATCCACTTACCATCAGGTGGCCTGAGTGCTCGTGCGCCTACTCATTAACATAAAAAAAAACACGGGAACGCCTTTCACGATCGGAATTAACCCGAAAAGTTACTTCGTTTAGAATTACTATACATTCCTGAAGGTGAACTTTTTGAATTTTTGATTAGTAATATTTTGAGATCTCTGAAATACAAATGAGGCTAGATTTCAGTGTTCTTTTATTTGGTGATCCTATGGATTCATATTTTTTCGGGATTAATATGTTATCTTACTTGTACTCTACTGAGTATGTGTAGAAGCTATATGTGATGGTGTCTTTTATTTTTAGCACCACATTTTTTATGTAGTGATTGAACACTTAGTCGATATGTCGTAATTTTTAATTCTTACCGGTTCTATGCTTTCTTAGTACATATTATATTTCTATAGGTATTCGTCTGACCCATGTATATAATGGTGTTGTATTGCAGTTTACATTATTGTATATTGTATAGTCGTTTAGTAAATATATTGCTAGTTTTTTTTTATCATTTAAATCGTAAGATTTTGAACTTTATTGTCCTATGTATAATTGCACTCAACTTATCATTACTAACGAGTTTCTCGAATCAAACAAATCTAGTCACGTGACTAAAGGCGCAGCTGAACCTGAATATTTACTTGTGGTGAAAACTATGTTAGACAAATGTATGCAACTTCTTGCCGCGAGCCGTTTTTTCGTAAAATACATTTTTACCGTAAGTTTCGCTGGTTCGATCGACATATTGTTTGTAAGCGATGTTTTGACTCCATCTATGCGTTGTTTCAGTTCGACAAAATGTTAAAACGGCGAATGCTTGGTGTTCTATTATAAGAGGAGGCTCTAGACTAACTGTACTTGAAAAAAATTAGCAAAAGCATGACATAATTATTGTTACTTTTAATCATCGAATTAACTAAATTTAAATATCGGTATAGAAAATACAATCCCTCACAACAGCGGTTACCTTTTTGTCTAATACCACTTAGAAACGACGGCAATATTTTTTGCGCTCCTTTTACACTTGTAGTGTTTCTTTATACCTGAGAAATAAAATGTAATCAAGTTTTTATAACGTGTATCTTTTAAAATTACTTTCTCATTGGAAGCGAAAATTAATTAAGCGATTGAAGCGTGATTTTTGGCCGCCCGTCGGCGGGGCTTACGCGGTCTTAAGGAATCGCAGCCGTGATCAATTTCAGATGATAATTTGTTTTAAAACGCGATGATAGCGTTAACGCAAAGAGTTGTGTGTAGCTTAACAGTAGATGGCGTTGTAAAACTCGTGAAAATCGATTGAATGATTTTGCTTTCTAATGATTTATTATTATTGAAGGTACGGAAAGAACTGTATTTCCTTCAAATATCAAATAAATGGACACGTAACTAATAGTCAAATACATGTGTATGCAAATTCCACTACGACGTCAGCTTTGACAAAACTAAACCACGCTGATTTGTTACCTCGATCGGTTTTGTTTTTTTACGAGTCATATTGCCATTTTCATGTTATTTATAAAATACTAGGATGTTGCCCGCGACTCCGTCCAAAAATGTAGCGCTCAAATGGTGAAATATTTTTTGAAATCGGTCCAATAGTTTTTGAGTTCATATCTTTATAATATTAATGTAGATGAACCTCGTTGCCTTAAATAAAAAAATGAGTTTTTATAATATATTCGTATATGATACTAGCGACCCGCCAGCGGCTTCGCCCGCTGCATTTTTTTATGTCACTTTGGGGTATGAAAAATAGATGTTGGCCGATTCTCAGACCTACCCGATATGCACACCAAATTTCATAAGAATTGGTCGAGCCGTTTCAGAGGAGTTAAACAACGTACACCGTGACACGAGAATTTTATATATTAGATTTTAGACAGTTATTGGTGGGAACAGATTATATGAAAGGAATGTTTTATGATGTACAGTAGGCCTTGTAATTGGCTGCACACTTTAACACCTTGTCGCTTAAACGCCTTGGATAGATTAGTACAACTGTTCAAACATAACGTTAAAGTGACAAAGCACTAAAGTTTGCAGCTACCGTATATTATTAATACCGTTTACAGCGACCGCTATAAAATCTGTTTAGTTCACTGAAGTCCAATTGGAAAGTTCCCTAATTTTGCACAACATGCGTGACGTCGGCTCGACCCCTTATCATAATCCACTGTAGTCATATTGCTAAATACTTTATAATTATTTAGTGCTACACCTGTAGCTGCTAGCTCTTGTTTGCTCAAAGGGCTTCACAAGATGCGTAAGGATGACGCTAGCGATTGTCGAAAAGTGATAAACGTATGGAATTAACCAAAGTGGCAGACGCGGGCGAAAGCGAGAGCGGTCAGCTTACATACATTTTGTTAGTTTCTTTACATGCGAGGACTTTTTTTTCTTATATTTGTAAATTGATGTCCTAAGGGTGTTTTTTTACTCGGTAACACCATATTGCTTTGTTATCGTATTTTGATAGCTCTTATTTACTTGACAGCAATGACAGCAGTCACACGTTAAAAGCAATTAGGTTTATCTGATTAGAATAGAGCACCGGTAGTAACGTCATATCATTCAATGAACGATACGACTCTTTAGAGATTTATATATATTATTTATACGTACTTGGAGATTGATTTTGATTTTTTGCTAATAATCAGACGTACAATATAATCAGTGACTAATAAACAGCATCAAGTTATAAACAATTTCATGTCTAGTCGTTGCCACTTTTTGTTTGGTTAATTTTCCTGAATCACCCAAAGAAGGTTCCTGAAGGTTAGCTGGATCAGACCCCTTAAAGAAATAAGTCCGCCTTGGTACGTTCCTATTCTGTAAATATAATATTTCGTTTTCTGTGTTTTGTACAATAAACCGTTTTCATACATACATACATACGGTTTTGAGTCTGCCAGTGTACATATTAACCAGCCTGTAAATATATTCCACTGTAGAGCATTAAACGACCTGTTTCTCATCGAACGTCGACGTCGCACCGCCTCCCGTAGTATTTCAAAATATGCATAGTCACTCTTAACATAGTTGGGTCATACACAGTCTTAAAAACAAAATTTGTCTCTCCTGTGGCCAATAGTTAAAAGCTGTGTGCATATAAGTTATGTTTTTATATGATAGGTCTAAAGCAGTCCTCACGGCGTTTTTGCGGGAATGGGCTTAGCCAGAAAATTAGGCGTTAAAAACGTTAACTTTCGGTGTGTCCACAGGAAAAACGGTAACCTAAATCTGTGTATGACCCAGTTACATTTTGCTCTTTTGAAGGTATTGATGAACACTTGAAAGTTCTATAACTACCTGCATGCCAAAATTCTAGTTTCAAAGATTTGTACAGTTTTCTAGACGTCTAAATCAAAAGCAAATCGTCGGTGAAACTGCAATACCTAACAAGTTGAATAAGTTGCAAAATACTCCTTAACAAGTAAGTCAATACGGCACTTATTGAATTTGTTAGTTACGTGGTATTACAGTTTCATCGACGAAATTACTTTTTGTGTTTGTACCTACAAAGGTTAAATGTTTTTTTTTTTTCTAGCGCACTCCTACCACAAACATATATCTGTAGCACAGGCTTTATACATATTTCTGTAGCACAGACTGCATGGGCCTCTATTCTTCTGCGTTAAAATGATATCGTGTTTGACGTGTTTCCGTATCGTATATAAGAGTTATTCAACGTTTTTACCGTGTAGAATCTCAGCCCTGGGCCTCTATTATACTGCGTTATAACGATATCGCGTTTGACGTGTTTTAAAATCGTTTATGTCTCGGTCGCCAATATTGTAAATGACATAAGCGTTATCAAAACATCGACAATACGGAAACACATCAAAGACGATATTGTTATTACCGTGTAGAATCCCAGCCAGGGCCTCTATTCTACTGCGTTATAACGATATCGCGTTTAACGTGTTTTAGAATCGTTTACATCTCGGTCGCCATTATTGTAAATGACATAAGAGTTATCAAAACGTTGACAATACGGGAACACATCAAAGGCAATATCGTTATTACCGTGTGGAATCCCAGCCAGGTGCCTTTCATTCAGCGAGTCAGTAACGAAACGATATTATGTCTTACCTATAGATAGATTTATTTATACATTAGCCTACTTTACGACTGCACTAGCTCTGTCACTTTACAGCGTATCTTAAGGGTGTAATTCCGTAAGTGCCCATTAGGCTGCCTTATTTCCTGTCGAGAATAAGTCTCGCTTATTACGTCACTGGCTATGGCTAAATTACATAGCAACGGATTTAATATTGCTACTCACGTTATAAGACTCTTATTTATTCGGTCCCCAGGGAATGAAGGCCTAAGTGGACTTTATTACCGACGCAAAATGGAGGTGTTTCATACCCAAAGAGTGCTAACGGGACCTGTCCGTCTCTGCGTCGTCAGCTCTCTTGAACGTCAATAGGTAGAAGATTGAAGTTAACGAAGATTTCTACAATAATTTAAAAGAAAATAAAAAAAATGAGTTACCTTACGAGTGTGCGAGCCAGACTCGCACTTGGCCGGTTTTTTACCATCGCAGGGGATACTTTTTATTTCGACATTGAATTACTAATGTTAAGATCAGCCTAAAGTATAGTTATTCTAAAAACTGTTTTATTTGTGAATAAAACCCCTCCGTATAAGTAGGTACAGTTAACGCATGAAAACACTCGATATTGATTCCCATTTGCCTTTCATACATCTCGGAGAGTTACGGCTCTCGTTAACTTAACGCAATACGTTTCGTTCGCCCATAAATATAAAATATTGTTTGTTATCTCCCTCTGCCTTTGTTGGGTTGAACATTTCGGAAATAATTACTAACCTCCTCCAAGAGAACGAATAGATTTGTTTGCCGCGGCGTCGATTTTATCACTTTGATTATGGTTTGTATTTGGTGATAGATTTTGTTAGTTTACTTGAAATAAACTCTGGTTTAATACCTAGCGGTATTGTTAGTATATTTCGTATTAAAACTTTAAAATTGCGTAAAGCTGTTGTTATGTAGGATTTCTTTTGTAGCGTCTTATGTCCGTTTCCTATATTCAAACCGCGGATAGATAAGGTTACTTAGAGTCAAAATTTGACAGTTGCCACGTACAAGTTGTGTCAAATTTTGAACCGAGGTAAGCTTATCTATCCGCGGGTTGAATATAGAAACCTACTGTTAGTCAGGCGTTATCTGCCTCGATATAACCCATCACTGAACAAAGTAGCCGACAGTGTAGCTCTTATTATCCAGTAAAAGCGGCCGAGCTGTAAACAATACGATTGCAATAGGGGTTAAAACGCAGTGGCATAAAGGCCCCGAAGCCTCTTTGATAAATGGCAACAGCTACAAACGGCATCTAATAAGAATTTAATTTCGCCCGACGTTCTCACTGGATGCATCAAGGATTGCGTTATTGCCCGACTTGAAGCCGATTGCGTTCGCTCAAGGCACGCGTCCATTGCACATTGCATTACATGCACAAAGTTACGAGCCGTAGCTGCCTGTAGCAGTGAAGTGTGAATGATGCGTCTATATTGTCTGTCATAAAATTAAAGTTCCGTTTTCTAAATATCATAATTATTGTTAGTCATAATATAAGAGAGTATAATTTGCAGTTCCGATTTTCGCGAGTCATATTTGTCGAAAGCCATAAAAAATATATTCATGACTTTTTATATCGCAATATATGTATCACATTTCATATTTTTAAAGGATATCACTGTTCATAGCAACTATATGGGTTTCAGTTGTTATACATAAAATTAAATACCTAACATTTGCAAGGATGTTTAGCAGTAATATTACTGTGGGTATATAAAAAAACCTAACATCGAAGACTAAGGCGGGAGCTTCGCTACGCTCCCCCCACCTAAGTCTTCTCAACCTAACCTGACAGATTCGGTTTTGCACTGAACAGACTTGTTTGCTCACTACACTCGCTTGGAACTTTAGGCAATTCAATGGTATGAATTATAACTTAATATTTTATAAATAATTATCAATTTGCCTTTAAACTTTAAACGAGTACCTAGATATCAAATTAATAACTTTAGAATATTGTAATATGGATAATTATCGTAAGAATTATTAAGCGTTATACTTTTTTTTTTATGACTATCGATACTTTACTTGCCTTTAATAGTATGGAAATCAATTTCTGACATTGAAATTCGATACAATATTTTATGGGTGACAAAGAAATCCCGTGTATGATATCCGAGACTGGCTAAAAAAGATGGAAGTCTTAGTTCTGCCATGAGAGGGCAGTATGTTGATATAGGGTCATTTTTATAAAAATAGGATAGATTTAAGTGAGAGTTTTAATTTTCTAAATTAATTTATACTCGTACATATAAATTTCTTTTACCTTTTTCTTCAATATTATTGCAAAAAGCAATGTATTCTTCAATTCTTTGGCGATTTTTGGGCTATATTCGGAACAATGGTTAGAACCTCACGTATCTGCTGATTGCAATAAATCTAAGAAAGGGACCAGACGGCGATATTAATATCTGTAAGCGTGTGCCCGTGCATGCATACACATGATAAACACACATTCGTCAAGATTGAAAGTAGGTCGTATTTATTTTTAGACTTACACAATTCCTGTGGAAATGTAAGAAACACTTTATCGTCCTTTTCTACCTTCCATTGCTCGTGTCCTAAAACTTTCCAAGTATCTTCAGATCGGGAGTTTCAAATTACCTGAAGTTTGAGGACAAGGATGCCTCTGAAAGGTAAAGGATATTTCGGCCGCCCAAAAGGGTAAGGCAGCATAAAGTTTGAAGTCCGTATGTACATACACCTTTTTGCTTTGGACAGTAAAGGGTTGAAGATGCGTGTGCTTATGTTGAAGAGTTTGAACGAATAATATTTGGTAGGCACTTGTTTATTTGAAGTCGTTTATTGAACAAAACGTAATGCAAATACAATCCTAGTTTTGGTAATGCTAGTCATGTTTGGCAACAATTTATAGTCAAGCAAATTGATTGTTTGACATAATACGTAAATTAGCCGTGTTCTACACTTCCCGGCGTGAAACGACTAATATGACACGTTGAATATGTATAACCCAGCAAATTTCCGTTCTATGTCTTACTGTTAAATCAAATTCCTCGACTATCCAAAGTGAACATAATAATAAAGATGGCTGTTTCCTAATAAAACCGCGTTTATAATTACATAGCACCAGCGACTATTGTCCATTGTACCTAATTCACGTTTTTTGTTCACCAAAGTCGAAGAATAATAAACATTTCACCATAAAGCATTGCTTAAAAATTGCTTTGTTACAGTTTTATCAAAGTAAGTAAGTAACTGGTATTTCATCCACGGGAAAGTTTTAAATTCTAAAATAACCTTTGCTTCAATATACCTACAGTAATTTCGAATTCCAAAGCCTCCGCCGATACCACAATTCAGGAAACTTTAGTGAAACATTTTACAATGAAGTGCCTCGCGCAAAACCTTACTGGTTCGTGCCTACTTAAGAACAGATTGACCTATTTCCCTAACCTCTGCTTGCCACACTCACCTGGTATTTTATTGTTAGGGCTCCTTTCGGAGCCGCAGGCACCACGGGTCGAGATTGCGTTACACTTGACGCGAGCACGCAACCGCATCTTGAATTGAACCACAGAAATGTTTAACAGTGAGGGCTTTGCATGAGGAAAAGTGAAGAATAATTCATATCGATCTTACCGCGCCGCCAGCCAAGTTAATGTATGCATTCGCTGTTTATTCTGTGATTGGTTAAAACAACTGCATGGTTTTAATATTACAAATGAGCTCAGGGACTGCTAGAAAGATTTAAACTAGTTAGTAGTTTATCCCAATAATAGGACTAAAAGATCTTCGACGCCCTAGTTTTTAAAACTTGTCATTTATGATGAACATATCCTTACCGTGTAAGATTACAAAAAACCTGTAATCGTATATAAACCTTTTCTGTTTGCATCGGGTTTAAAATTAAATGAATAAGCCATCGTTTATATGATATGTTATGCGATACATTTAAATCCTTCGCCAGCTGTATTTGGTGGAGTGTGTGCGTGCGAGCTGTCTGCAGTATCGCGGCTTTCGCCTCATTACCCAATCGTTGTCACGAAGGGAATAACTCTCCCCACCCCAAACGTAACAATTTGTAATGCCTCATTTTGGGTTTTTCCGCGATTTGGGCGCTTAGCATGAAAGGGGTTAATTTCCATTGCTCATGACTTGTGACACTTTGAGGCTAAAAGGTCGAAACTACCCTGTTGTCTTAGTAAGTGGTAATGCATACTCGTATATTTATTATATTCAAACGCGTGCGTTAATGAAACTTAGGTACACGAATGCTACTTATGCAATAACATAAAGATGCTTTTAGCAGAAGATTAATGCGCTCCAGCCTAGTACATTAGTTTCGTAATATATGCTCTGGCCGGTCCGCATTTGTCCAACAGCGGCCTGCAGCGCATAAACTTCTCTGCCCGACTGCCGCTATTTATCGCTATATATCAGCCAAGTTTCCATCTCATTTACTGCCCGCCGACTGGCCTCGAATCCTCCCGAATAAACCCGAATTAGCAAA
Source organism: Acleris holmiana (assembly GCA_949316455.1). Lineage (NCBI taxonomy): Eukaryota > Metazoa > Arthropoda > Insecta > Lepidoptera > Tortricidae > Acleris > Acleris holmiana. The sequence continues at coordinate 6,256,887 of OX438777.1, read as the reverse complement.
ACGACGCGTCGTCACCGCACCCGATCCTATCAACGCAATGAGATATGAAATGAAACTCACTGAGCGCGACTCGCGGCTCTATTGACGAACAAACCGCTGTTTACAGAGTTGAAGCGGTAACAAAAACGGCTCTTAGCAAAATATTTTTGCACATGTCACGTGAGGGTACCGCGGAGTGCGGTCACGAAGCTCTGTCTCCGCCCGCCCGGGGCGTCGACGTCAAAGGAGATTAGGTTCGTTTACACAATTGTCGCCTCCCTCGCTCCCCGGCGCCGCCGGCCGCACGCTCGGATTACGGCCCGGCGACACTAAACCCGCTCCGCGTCGCGTCCGCAGGTACAGCGCGTCGAGCCTCGCGCCTAGTTCCGCTAGTGATCGTATAGTTCAGTGAGTGCTCTCGCCATGGCTTGGGGATATTGGTCGGCGTCGTCGGTGATGCCGGACCGCGGCCGCAGCCCGCGCCGCGCCGGTACCTCCGCCCAGCACGCGCACCCGAACCCTCCGACGGCGCGAGAAGTCTTGGAGACCCACGACGAAAGCGTCATCCACACGGCGTCCACGTCGCGCGACAGTCGAGACTCCGCGTCGCCTCATTCCTCCTCAAATGGAGGTCACTCGCACCATCATGAAGTGCGACACGCGGTGCCAGCGAGTGCGCTGTTTGGAGAGAGCTACGGGGAGTTATCGAGAAGACCTTCGCTGGATCTGGGGTCAGTGCGGAGCGCGCTGGGGTCGTGCGGGGGCGGCGGCACGCTGAGCGCCGGCTCGACGCTGACGCGCGGCGGCATGCTGCACGACTACCTGCCGCCGGCGCCGTGCCCGCACCACCACCGAGTCTACGTGGACCACCACACACACTACGAGCAGCCCATCCAGCCGGTGCACGTAGGAGTCGCGCACCAGTCGCACCACTCCCACTCCCACGCCTCCAGTCGGCACCACACCGACGACGAGGACGACCTCGAGCCGGCCTATGCCACAGGTAAATTTGATACTAGCTGTGTGCATGTTCTGTAGCAGTAATCAGTTTTGTAGGTCGCCGAACGCCCCTGTTACTTGCGCGAAAACAAACCAGTCATTGACGATACGAAATCGATTTGATCGCGGCTCGTTTCTGCTCGACTGATCCCTATCATTTATTACGTTCTGAACTTGGTTCCAGGCGCTTGTATTGTCGGTAATTTCTTATTTCACAGCTTAGAACTATATTCTGAAGAGATATACCTCGTAAAACGTAATGGTATTGCGGGCAGCGGACGGCCGCATATTTTTTGTCAAACGCCGCGTGACTTCTCGCCACGGCTTTTGTCAGTTCAGCTCGGTTGACAGAACGTGTATTTTAGTACAATACGGTCGTTAACTGACTGGGTACGCTGATGTTAAAGTGAAATATATATTCAGCAGGTTAAATAGAAAAAAGTACGTATTTTTATAGACGTTTCAAACGGAACACATGTCATGTGATGAAAATAAAAATGAGCACATTGAAGACCATTTCGTTGTCCATGCTTTTATTAATGAGAAGAATATTGCAGCCCTTTAAAATGGCAGTATGAATTCGTAATGTACATGTTAGTTAGGCTAGGACACAGCAGTTTACATTTTCATATAGCTTCAAGCCTAGTAGATAAGTAACTATAAAAAATGTATACTGCCGTCGCGGAATACCCTGAGATAAAATAAAAATTTAAGAAATATTTCGATCAATCGGAAGAAAACTTCCCGGTAAATATTACCCTTCTTACTTACCTATACTCGGGACCTTTTTCCAATTATTCCGAATGACTATGCGAAATATCTTGTCAATCGGTTCAAAATGCGAGAACTAAAAAAACGAACACCTTTGCTTTAGTGATATTACATATTGTATACGATCAACGTAAACTGCCATGCATTCGCCTATATCAATCCATAATAATGAGGCTCATAGTTGGTAGTGACACATATAAGGGCAAATGTTTGTGTGATGACCGCAAATATTTGTTCTTAAGTCTTGAATGTTTTTTTATATGTTTAAGTAAGTTTATCGTATTCTTTACCCATAGTACAGTCATAACAATTTTATGCCACTTGCTACTCTTCATTATTTTGCCGAGTAGTACATACTGGAGATACGCGAATAACCGACTAAAACCGATTTGCATTACACGGCTAAAATACGAAAAATGGAAAGTGGCTCAACAATCCCGCGTTGTGACCGTACAAGCTTAGAAATTAGTTTGCGATGAGTTTAATTTGTGCGTTTTATTAGCGGGATCCGTTCTTTTGACCAAAAGTACGTTTGTTAAAAGTATCATATTTCAAACTTTCATTTCGCAAAAACGTATTTGTGCTTAAACCATTACATGTTACATAGGTGTTGCATGGCCTTATTATAGGTATATGTTAGGTACACTGAAAAAAAAGATTTGCTATCAGTAGCAAATTTTTTAGCTGCTTGTAACATAACTTGAGTGACTACAAAACTAAGGCCTACTAGTAGCTAAAACCACTTCAGTAAAATAAGTTCACTTGTTATTAAGTAATCCCTTTTATTTGATTGTGATTAAATTAATTTATGAGTATTAACAAAACTGCTTAATTTTAAGTAATGGCACAACATTTAATTAGTAATTCAACAGTTTTATTTATTTCCAGCAAATTACTAAGTTATTTCCAGGATTTCATTTAGTTACCACAGACAAATTGTTTAATATGAAATAATCAATTAGATTGACTGAAAGTAGCGAAATAGATTAGCTAAATTAGTTGAAATGTTTTGTTGAGAAATTAATTAATAATGCATCTGGTAACATACCCGTTTGATTATTCGTAAATTACATGTTTTGTTAATAGTTATTAAACTGTTTAATTCAAAATATAAAAACAGTTTGCGTGTGGTTATTTAAACGTTGTGCAGCTGGTAACTGATTTGTTTGATTGTTTCTAACAACTTAATTTGGTTAAAGTTAATCAATATTAATGCATCTGGTAACATACCCGTTTGATTATTCGTAAATTACATATTTTGTTAATAGTTATTAAACTGTTTAATTCAAAATAGAAAAACAGTTTGCCTGTAGTTATTTAAACGTTGTGCAGCTGGTAACTGACTTGTTTGATTGTTTCTAACAACTTAATTTGGTTAAAGTTAATAAATAAATAAGGCTTCTGGTAACATACCTGTTTGATTATTCGTAAATTACCTATTTGGCTAATGGTTATTAAACTATTTAATTTAAAATAGATAAACAGTTTGCGTATGGTTATCTAAATGATTTGTAGCAGGTAACCGATTTGTTTGATTGTTCCTAACAACTTAATTTAGTTAAAAGTTACTTAACAGTTTATCTATTTTACTACACGGCGCGCGCCAAGGTTACGCCATACGGAGGGTAAATACTGTCAAATATTGTACACAAGAATTTAATTACACTATCAAGACTTTATTTTTATATTATACCAATACTGTTGAAAAAATTTAGCCCCATTATAACCCCATAGAGTAATTTATTACCTATCTACAATATTTGAAAGTATTTATCCTCCTTATGGCGTAACCGTGGCTGCCTTTGGACACCCAGTATAGCTGCTAGGTAATTTAGGGCTGCAGCATACAGGTCGTCGATGTTAGGCTGTAAATGAAATATGAGTGAAGTATATTGTATTAAATATGCTCTGAACTATATTTTACTAATAAGTAATGAAGATGAATACAAATGACTTAAAACCCATGCAGTAGCCCTTAGTGGATTGATACCATAAATCCAAAAATAAAACAAAACATCACTTATATCATTCTTTATTTTAAAAAAATGCACTGAAAGGAAAGTTTATTAGTAATAAAAGCCAAATGATAATGAACAAAATCAACTTGGATTTATTTGGGAACTGATTATTTGGCAGTAATATAGTGTGTTCCTTGTTAAGGTGCACAAACGAATAGGGATGAAACAATTTGCAATACCAACAGCAAAAAAAAAAAGTGTCATTTAGTAATTATTATCTCTCACCGCTAGATTACCGCGAATATATTATTGCATTCACGCTTAATTACTTAGGTCTAATTAATTACTAAATGACACTTTTTTTTTGCTCTTGTAATTGCATCTTGTTTCATACCAATTCGTTTGTGCACCTTAACACGGGACGCACTCACTGTATAATATACAGGAATATGAAGATTCTTAAACTACTACTGCTTGCTTACATTCAACTTTATATTAAATTTTCATTGTAATAACAATAACTAGTGTTATATTATGTAATATTACACTGTAAATTTGTACATTATTACCATCACATAAATAAAAACTAGAAAAGCAAGTGATAACAACTTAGTTTAAAAAATATTGTAGCTGAAAAAACTGTTCAGATCCTCGAGCTTGGCAAACTGCAGTTTGACTGGGAACTTTTAATAAGCACGGACTCGAGCAAAGTAACGCCAAAGCCAAAATCAATCAACTAAGTGGGCTATTCCCAGTAGTCCGCACCTCTGGCAAGTGGTGCGAACTACTGGGAAAAAAAATCCCAGTAGTTTGCACTGTTTAATTCAACATAACTGTGTTCAATTTCATATGGTATTATAGGAGCAGGATTATAAAAACGTAATTTTAATTTAACACATTTATTTAAAATTAGACTGACAATTTAAAAAAAAACATTTATTTTACGAAAAATTTCAGCATATTAAAGTTCTTTAAGTACTTTACTACATAGGCATAACTTCGTATTTAATGTTTTTGTAATCGAAATTATGTTACTTTGTTAATGTTGATTCATTTTATATGTGTACACAACCAAGATCAGCTAAACGGCAGCCTAGATATTTATTGTGTGTCGTTGTGATGGTCAAGGTAGTTTTTATGTGGCCAAGTAATATATAAGTATGTGTATATTTAGTTTTGTTGATGTAAGTTTTCAAAGGTGTTAATATTTGTACATATTTCTGATGACTTTTATACTTATTTTATATGTGACTTAATAAATACACAGTAAAAAATGCTTTACTATGTTGGTGTGTTAAATTTTTCGTAAAATTAATGTTTTTTTTTAAATTGTCAGTCTAATTTTAAATAAATGTGTTAAATTTAAATTATTTTTTTATATTCCTGCTCCTATAATACCATATGAAATTGAACACAGTTATATTGAATTAAACAGTGCGAACTACTGGGATTTTGATTTTCCCATTTGTCCGCAGTGCGAACTACTGGGAATAAAAATTCCCAGTAGTTCGCACCACTTGCCGGAGGTGCGGACTAGTGGGAATTTTTATTCCCAGTAGTTCGCACTGCGGACTACTGGGAATAGCCCAACTAAGTACCCACTATACCTACATTATATCGCCAATAATTGACAAACATACATTTACGATCACTTCTTGAAACAATAAAGCAACTTCTCAATTATTTCCTTAAAATTATAGTATTTCCAAAACTGAAAACAAAACTTCTGTCATATGAATAAAATAATAGGCTATAAGCTAGAAGCACTGTAGCTAATCGCCTAGAAAATCCGGGCTATTCCGACTAGTGTGATTTTTTACCAGTTATCCGCACTACAAACATAATAATATGGAAAAAATCCCCACTAGTCCACTCTAAATATTAAGTTGAGATGACACTTAACCTTGAGGGTGCGGGCTAAATAATGGGATCTTTTTCCAAATCATTTATCTGAAATTGCAAATGAAGGGATGTTTACAAAACAACACAACATTTTAGGCAGATTAGAGTTATTGGTATCATAGTATTTGTCTAAGGGAGCTACAGTTGGTACAAAAGATATCGTCCAAAAATGACCCCACTTGTCCAAAATTGTTGTGTAAAAAGAACATAACTTTTTTTTTTACCAAAGCCGCATGAGCGAAGAACCTTTGACTTTTTTTTATAAAGATCTTCGAAATGTGTAATAGTTATTCCTGAACTTTTGGCCACGTATTAAAATCATCTAGAAAATATTTACCTCTAATATTTAAAAATAAATTTAGTTTTATAAAATCATATCTAGTGTAATTATGTTGTTTTTCTAAACATCCCTTCAGATAGTTCAACTCCATTTTCAAAATATAACTTTTCACAACTGGACTCTTTGCGTCACATAAATTTTACCATTGGAACCAATATTTTTATGACTAGGCACATATGAAATTAGGTCATCCTGAAATATGTAAGTAGATAGTTTGTTTTTTGGAACTTCAACCTCAAAGCAATGATAGTGGTCGTCGAAATCAACTGTTGACAATATAGTACATTCAAAAATTATCTTGTCCACATTGTAAGCAAAGATATTTTCGACAATCATAAACACAGTTTTTCCCAGATGTCCTACATCATGTATTAGTACTGTTCCAGGTTTATAAAGTGTTGATTTTACTTTTGCCCATGTAACACGAGTAAGGGATAGACTAGAATTCAAAGTAAAGCAATTTAAAATATCGTCGCGCTTTTCTTTAGAAATTCTTTTTGAAACTCCCGTTTTAACAGTAGCGGTTAAATAACCTTTCACAAACATTTCATTAAGTTGCAGCTGATGTTTGATCGCTAAAGTTAATGTCAAATTGCGACGGTTAAATGAAGCTCGAGCAGCAATTTTTGATAGACGGTGTTTGGCTTCGTAACGCATAGACCAAAAGTTTGTTAGAGGTCCAAAATTTAGCATCATTGAACTATAATGAACTAAAAAATGAAATTTAGGTTTCAAGTTTTCACCTGTCAAGGTTATATACAACTCATTTAGTTCTGATACTAAAAATTTCAAAATGTCAATGTTATTTTTTATTACTATAGGACATATCATTATATCTAATATTTTTCTAAGGGTAATGTACATTTGCCAGTACTTATCTTCTGTTGGCACAAAGTCCCCTATTAGCAAGCCAAAATAACGAAGAAACGATAACATTTCAGATGCGGAAAGACGAATGTTACCCTTAGAAACATGTTCAATGCTAATAGGACACGGTCTACTTGAATTATCTGGGCCATAATCGAAACAAACTATTCTGTCGTTTAAAACTTTTAAAGAAAAATATTTTAAGTCTCTCACGAACTTCATTATAAGAAACGACATAATGTATTTAGCTACTCCTTCCAATATATCATGCATTACATCTACACCTACTTGGTGAAATAAATTAAAGTTATTAACTGTCAACCAAACACATTTTTCCTTTATACCAGTATTAGTCAGGCAATTTTGTTGTAACTGTACATTGTAAGTTTCCATGTTTCTTAACAAACTAGCATCTTCAAAACATTGCTTTTTTAAGACTTCCTTTCTTATGTTACACACTCTACAGGGATAATTAGAAGAAAATGTTTCATTGAAACCAATTATTGAATGTACACCAAGATTGTCTCCAATGATCAGACCCAAAGAAAAGTACAATTTACCTTTAAAAGAAGACACATCCAAGTCAATACCGGTTTCAGATAAAAAGTTCAACTCTTTTATAAGTGGATGAAAAATGACGTTGTTTCCAAATGCAGTTCGATCGGATGAATGAAAAAGTAAAGCTAAAAATATATTTGTTAATGAAGAAGCTCGATCTGGAGGAAGACATGCAACAGATATATAGACCGCGCCTAATTTATGGATACCAGAGCGACTACCTAGAACATTTCCGCTTTCGTAGTCGTCGAAAAATAAAAATAATGGAAATACTAGTTTGTTCCCAAATCGTTTACATTCATTAATCCAAAAGTTGCCTTGTATAAAACTACCGATATAATTATCCGATTTCGGCAGACCATTTATATAATCTAATGTTTCCTTCATTACACAGTCCAGTGAAAAATATTTTTGTAACACATATTGAAGAGGAACCAATTGCTCGACGCATTTAATAGATTCTGTTCTAACAACACCACGTTTGGTAACAGTAGACATTCTCTGACCAATAACTACTTCTGTTGGAGGAATGTAAGTTCCTTGATTTTTTAACATCTTTAGTCTCTTATGTTCTGTGTTATACTGTTGCAATGGAGAACATATGGCTGACCGCAGCTGATTTCTTAAGGGTGTTATATCGTGACCCTGTTTTAAATGTTTACAAATTTCTGAGAAAACTTTATCTATGTTAGGAGTCAAAGTACTACATATATATTGGTTTAATCCCTCTACAATATCTTTAACTACATTTCTTGGTATTAATGGATTTGCGTAAAGTGATGATATGTAAAGTTGTAACGAATAATTATCTGAAGTATGGGCAACTGGAATTTCAGAGACTGTCGGAACATGAGAAACCAAAACTGAACTTGTACCAGCTGAGGGCGTCAGTGACTCTGATAAAACTGATTTTGCATCTTGGGTATGTTCGTAAGAATTAATAGAGCTGTTCGTATTAGAGGAATCATTAGAGTTCACTTCAGTATGTTGTTTAAGTAAATGTTTGCGAAAGGTATTTCTCAAGTGAAATGAACGCGTACATCCATTTTCTATGCAGTGGTATACAGAAAAGCAATGTCTCTCATGGGCTGAAGTAAAGTGGGCGAGTAGAGCCAAAACAGTACTAAATTCTTTCAAACACAGAAAACACTTCGGCATTATGTGGAGGACCTGCTCTTATATAATAATCGACAAAATATCAAGTACCTACTTAAAGGTCAATACCAAGATCAGTTGTTAAAACATTGACAGTTGTATATACTTTGTCATATTTAGTATCTAAATTATACAAGGCTTTTTGTATAAATTGCCATACATGCTTGCATTCCAATGGATATTGTGCGTTCAATACAAATATGATTTTCAAGCACGCATCAATTGCATCTAAGATGGATGTTACCTCATATCGCATATTATTCAGCACAACGTATCGAGCAGAAATCTCCTTCAGGGATGATCCAACAACCATAATAAATGGTTGTAAGTGCAGTTCCATTTCCTGCAGTTTCTCTCGTTTTCTAGTTATTGCCTCTTCCACTTCAGCTGCACTTCTAACATGGGCGATAAAACCGTCAAGAACCTCCTGTTTGGAAGGGCGCCACTGATGTCGATTTCCTTTTTTTTGCTTTGATATAGTATGAGTGCTCATTAAAAACGGTATGACCATGAATGCAGCTAGATCCGTTGTCTCTTCGTTATTATCTGCAAAATAAAAAAAATAAAAAACTGTCATACAGACTAATCACGGTTTTTTATTTTTATTCTATTCTAAAGTACCTACAGAAACAGAACCCTGTACCTACTGTATATTACAAAAGGATATAAAAAATGGCACCGATTTAGTATGTTATATGGAGACCGACATAGAACACTAAGTATCTCAATATTCTCGATATCCTAAAAAGATTATTATTATTATGATTTCATTTTAGACAGGCAGTTGGCACTGATATGTCTAAATCCTGATCACTGCACGAATTGTCACACTAATTTAGAATGTTTTAGATTGTCTGAGATATATGAAATACTAGCGTCTCCGTCAGCGTAGAATTCGCTTATCGCTGCTCCCACGGAACCTGTCCAATTTTTCGGAATAAAAAGTAGCCTATGTCCTTCCCTGGGACTCATGATATCTCCATAGCAAATTTTATCGAATTCGGAAAAGCCTTGAAAGCTTAAAAAACAAAGCAACAGTAGTACTAAACGGCAGATGGCGCTGCATTTTATTCTGTTACAGGTCGCTGTTAAATAATAGTGAACATGCAGCACGTATAACGGCTATAACGACTTTTACGCGGACGGAGACACGAGTTTCTACCCATCATAGTAACATAGTAACATAATATGAATAAGTAATTTACCATTGATGCAATCTAAGTATTCTTTTAAAAATGCATTCTTCCTTTGTGCACATGCTATAATTTTTGATTTGATTGTTGCCCAATTATCCTTTAGCTTCTCATCATTATCTGGATACAAAACTTTGAAGTCCTTTAGTAACTGAAAAAATAAAATAAGTATAACATTCAAATGTACTTACCTAATATGTTTATGAACCAAAATATGAATGACAGAACTAATATAAATAAAACCACTAACTTCAAAACATTTCTATTAGTCTGCAATAAAATATTGTCTGTAACATGTACTTAAGTAATTTTTTTTTTATAATCCCTGCGAAATACACCCACCGACAGATATGGAGGGCAAACTTATAAGAACCCTCTTTTAGTTTTGGTAGTTCAAAATAGCACAGAATACTTACCAAATATATGCCGCCTTGTTGATTCAGTGCTTTATATTCTTCAAAATATTGATCTATTGATATGGCACTTGAAGTTAGAAGATTTAATCTTTCTTTAGTAGTAAGTTCCCAGTACAACTGCACAGTTTGCCAAGGATCTGAACAGTTTTTTAGCCACAGTAATTTTTCAACTAAGTTTTCATCACTTTGTGTTAACAGGTTAACTTTTTCTTGCGTGCAACTGGGTAGTGGAGAGCCTATGCCAGAGCCCGATTGTGAAGATGATGCTGAGGAGGACCTTTGTTGATTTTTAGTTATGACACCAGATTTTAAATATTCTCGCCTTGTTTGTCGATAACAATCTAATAGCTTCCCTTTTGCTGAAATCTTCTGTCGGGGATTGAAAGATGTAAATGGTGTGAAATATACAGCTGAACTTTCTTTCTTGAAGACCTTGTTTATTTCAAAAGCTAATTGATAAAACCTAGAGCTTGTTATCCTTTTTTCTGGGTCACTTTTTAACTCATTATGTATCAAAATACTGCATAGCCTTCTTCTGGCAGCATTGTTTAATAGGCCACTTTCTTGAAAACGAAGCAATAGGCCCTTTCCTTCATTACAGGAACTTAAAATAACATACAGTTCCTGAAAACAAGTTGACTTTTAACAGACTGCAAAAAAAGGGAAAGGTTCTATGTTTAACTGTATTAAAAAAACAGTACAAAAGACTTAATTGAACACCACACCAGACGTGGCAAAATCCACACACACCACACTACCACATTATAACAGGAGGACATTCTCACACAAATTGACCTAGCTCTAAAAACTAAGCTCTTGGCTTACCTTCAAAGGAAAAATTTACCAATAGGATTACTTTATTTTTCTAGCCTAGCACAACATAGCCAAGTGTCCTGTTGGTAAATTTTTCCTCGCAAACCACTTGGCTGTCTCACTCAGCCTTATACTAGTACTAGGCAATAACAAACATGCTTCTATATGAAAATGAGAAATATTTATTTATCCCACGCACAGCACCACCATCACCACACCAGGAGGTCAACTTAAATTTATAGTTACCAAATATTAAAACCTTAAAATTTAGGGTGCGGTAGTGTGACATATGGGTCTAAGGACCCATAGAAGAAATATTTATTTATCCCACGCACAGCACCACCATCACCACACCAGGAGGTCAACTTAAATTTATAGTTACCTAATATTAAAACCTTAAAATTTAGGGTGCGGTAGTGTGACATATGGGTCCTTACTCAGCATTGTGTTGTGACACTTGCTAGTGCCGCAATGCTGATATTCTGTTGAGTCCCAGATAGCCAGATTGTGTGCGACGGCAACCGATATGTACCTAACACCTTTAAAAAAAAGGTACAATATAGAGAAATAAGTATTTGTATACATAGAAAATACCTAAGATTCGAAAATCGCTATTATCAAAGTTTACAAGGCAGCAACTTACGGACATTATCCTTTCTTCTATTAACAAAAATCTACTTTTTGTTAAAGACTATGCTATGCTATGCTATGGTTTTATGCTGTCATCATCTGCTTATGAATCTCATGATACATAAGAATGTAATATATTATGGAGTCTAAAAGTTAATCTGTAACATAGGCCCACAGAAATGAGGCTCCATACATACATCGGCTTATTTATCAAGACAAAACTTACAAAGTGTATTTTTTTTCGGGATATACCTAGATAAAATAGCCTATGTCCTTCACCGGGACTCAAAATAATCTCCATACCAAATTTAATCAAATAAGCCGTGAAATTGTAACAAAGAAACAGAGTTTAAAATTATAAAATTAATAAGGATAAGGATTATTTATATGAATACTAGCGACCCGCCCTCGCTTCGCTTCGGTTTATATGAATTTTCTGTAACACCAGTACATAAAATAAAAAAATAATATACCTATAAACCTTCCTCTTGAATCACTCTATCTTTTAAAAAAAACCGCATCAAAATCCGTTGCGTAGTTTTAAAGATCTAAGCATACATAGGGACAGACGACGGGAAGCGACTTTGTTTTATACTATGTAGTGATAAGTAAAGTATGCCTCATTTCAGCTGAATCAGAGATACTAGTAAAATGTTTTGAAAATTTTGAAATTGACAACTTACATAATGAACATTGAAAGTTAAATAATAGTTAATAAAAAATAAATTCGCTATTATTAACAAGAGCTCTGATTTTCGTGCAAAATGGACTCGCCTAGCGGGTTGGTTGGTGACAGTTAAAGTGTTATAGTGAAAATTGTCTAAATGTGAAAATTTATTATGAAGATCTACTTACACTTGCACATGTTTCGGTACATTCGTTTTCCAGTGGTAGTGTAATAGAGTCGTTTAAAGTCCCTGGGTCCTCAAAGACTAAATCATATGACTGCCCCGTCTCACTTACATATGTGTTGTCCTGCAAATATTATAAAATGATTGTGGTTATAAATAACTTGAACACTAAACATTTTATAAACCCTTAATTGGGACTATTGGTTATTTGAAATGTTAGCCTGGGTGGTAAAATAGCAGTTTAAGTTATTCTGGCTCCGGTTTGAACTTTAAAGTTATGGAACCTTAATATAAATAAATATATCTGGGGACATCTCAGACAAATTGACCTAGTCCCAAACAAAGCTCTCGGCTTGTATTATGGATAGTAGTAGACAATGATAACCATACCTACTTAGATAGAGAAATAATACTTATATACATAGAAAACACCAAAGATTCGGGAACAAAATACTCTCAATCATCACTGAAATATTTGTCCTGACCGGGAATCGAACCCGGGACGACTTAAAAGTAATTATAAGTATAACAGCATTCCTACCACATGGTCAAGCATAAGGCGAATATTACAGCAATTCTTCCTTACCTGGGGAACCAAATCCGTTATTTGTTTTAGTAAGTTTAGTTGAGCAGTCAACTTCGCCCTGTGACCTATGACTGGTACAAGTTCTTTTATGTCCTCATCGGACAGCATTTGTAGGGTCTCGGTATCAATGGCATGTTCTGGTAAATAATAATAAATGATTAAAAAATTATTGCATACCTATCTAAAAATAACAAGACTCCACAGTCTTGCGTTGTGCAACGTGCGCCGCCGCGCCGACGTCGGCGTATCGTAGGCACTTACTTATTTACTAACAAGAGGACAAAATTATAATTATAGTGTAAGGTACTTCTTAGGTAAGGCGCTTCGACGGGCGCCATTTTTATCATGTCGTGCTCGTTATGGGGGGCAAAATTCGAAATTCGAACTTCGGATCGCACCGTCACTTTCTTGCGTATTAGTTACGCATCGAGAGCAAAAGGGATAGCAATAGACGAAGTTAAAGTAGTGCCAGTGTGTGTACCCACATGGCACATTTTACACACAACGCATAGGTACTACCTAATTACCAAAGAATATGAGGTCTGAGTAAGAGTAGGTAAGGTACTGTAAGCCTGGGAGGCGCCTATTCCTAAGCGTAATACTTTACGCACTTTCAACTAAGCTACGTAGAATAAAAGTATACGTCTTGCAGTGTTAATATATTCTTTCATTTATTTTAACGTTTAAATATACATTAGTTCACATGTGAATGCCAACGCGGTCCGTTGGAGACTCTCGAGCGTCCCCCTGAAAACCACCGGCGGGCATTCCATATTTCGAAATCTTTTTTATTCAAAAGATTTCGAGACATTTCGACATAACAAAATAGAAAAAAGAAAACAATGAAAGGAGTATGTACTGCTACATCCTTCTTTCATTACATCCCTCGCCCCTCTGGAAGCAAGGTCCCTACCTATGCTATCCTATACGAAACCCTAATGACTACCTAAGGAGGGAACAATACATTAAGGGGGATCGTCCTGCTCTACAGGATAATTTCCTGTGACAATACCGCATCTGATGCCAAAACTTGTGTTAGTGACGTACCATGCGTCATCGGCATCGTCTGCGCTACTTGCCATAGCAAACTTCGACTCTTCAAAAACCCTGCCAAAAATAAAAGACGCGATCCATGGTTAACCTTACATATCTACTGTCAAACATGCTTGACAGCCCAAACACTGAAGGTGCCTGGTCAACAAGAAAGAATCAATTCCCTTTATACGTTGCCAGCATAAAATTACAAAAACATTAAACATCGTACCAAGGAGGTTGGTATCGACATTAAAAAACAAATAGACCCGTGTCTATGATTTAACGCCTTAGGGTTTGGCGCACACAGTCGCCTTTACTTGCGGAACCATAGACATCCCCTCTCATCAGACAGAGTTACTGTCTATGGTGCCACAGGCACTATTTCTAAGTGAGATGACATCAGATATGTCATGTCACTTTGGCATGACATTTAAAGTAATATTCTGAAGGAATATTAGTTTTACCTACCTATTTAAGTCGTGATAAGAATTCATGCTCTGAAAGACCATCAATCGTTATCAATATATACTAACAAAAAATTTTATTACTAACTACAGCTGTGCTAAGATATTTAATTACATGTCATTAAATTAAAAAAAACCATATATCAGTAGTACAGTTTGCGAACGTAAGCGTCGCCAGATGGCAGCTTAACTCAGCATCAGTACATGAAATTAATAAACACCATTAAAGACATCTGAAAACAAACAATTATACGGGGCCAAGCATCAAGCTATCGAAGAGCTGGCGCCTATTAAAAGACAAGACATAATAGTTTAAAACAAAATTTCAACGATACGGCTCTACAGAAGGGACGGGCATGGTGCAGTCCAGACATCGGACTTCCTGTGCCTTCCACATCAAAGGCAGGATTGCATGTCAGTGTTCCTTCTGCTAACAGCAGCCGTCAGACTTCTTACATCAGTTTTTTTTCAACTCAGCAAATGCGCATGTAATAAAAACATAATTATACACATTAAATCAAATAAAGTACAGCTGCCCATAATAACATCATAAGAGCATGAATAAGCATCCAACCATATCGCCATCACATAACAAACGATATGAAATACGTGACTTGAGCACCATAGAAAACATCTGTCAGGCGTTATGTGAGATGAAACCCATACAGAGTTTCTTCCACACCTTACAGGCAAAGTGGAATTCTCATCATAAGACCAGAAGTAATGTTCCCATGGAGACAAGCCTGCATCTCACTTTCCTCTCCCTTTTCATGGCTATTCATGCTCGCTCATTGTGTTAGCGAACTGCAAAGACAAAAAGAAAGTTAATATTATACATGACTATACACAATTATATACAACTTTATAACTAAGCTCTAGCATGAAATTTCTTTAACCTATTCCTATGAACAATAATACATTTTGTTACCGTACCGACTTTCCTGATCTTATAATTATTATTACAAAGCCTTGTAACAATTTCGAATGGTCCCTTGTATCTCCTAGCAAGTTTATTGCTTAATCCAGACTTGCGCTTCGGACAGTATAGCATTACGAAGTCCCCACTATCATATGAGATATCTTTGGCCTTGATATCGTAGTAAAACTTCTGCTTCAGTTGGGCGCGCTGTATATTCCGGGCAACTTTTCTTCTTAATATCGACAATCTTGTCATTTTATCCGCTAGCGTATCTGAAACCAGGAGATTATTGATGCGCAACTCGATATCAGATTTATATAATGGTTCCTTACCATACACAATCAAATGCGGCTCCACACCTGTGCTAGCCTGTTTCGCGCTATTGTAGGCATAACATACCATAGGCAAATACGTACACCAGTCTCGTTGCTCCTCCGAGACATACTTTGAGATCATGCCCAACAATGTCCTGTTAAATCGTTCCACTAAACCAACTGTTTGCGGATGATATGTTGTCGCATGTGTGAGCGTCACATTAAAAAGACTTGCGGTCTCTCTAATGGTATTAGAAGTAAATACTGAGCCTTTGTCGGTTATCAGCTGTCGAACTCCTCCAAATCGGCACAATATTTCCGTAACCAAAAATTCATTGATGGTTTCCGCGGTGGCTCTGGGCACGGCTTTGCACACTGCATACTTCGAGAGGTATTCCACTGCGACTAAAATATACCTATTCTGTTTATTCGAAATCTGTAACGGCCCTACCACATCGACGCAAAACTTGTCGAATAAATCTGCAACATTTATCGGTATTAATGGTGCGATCACTTTGTTGACATTCCTCAGTTGACACTGTTGACACGACTTGACATATTCGTTTACTTTTTTCTCTGCCTTGGACATGTAATATCTTTCATTAAACTTTTCATATGTCTTAAACAAACCAAAATGTCCTCCAGACACTGGCTCATCATGCAATTCTAGCATACATTCTGCAAACTTCTCTTGCGGCAATACTAAGAGCTTTCTCGTTTCTTGTCCAACATCCCTTTTCCTATACAATAAATTATCCTGCAAAAAATAATTTTGATAAACATTCGTATTGCTCTGTCGCATTTGATCCAAAATATGGCGGCAAAATGAATCAGTTCGTTGTGCCGTCCTCATACTATCGCTATTCAGCGCATATAAGACGAATCCGTCTTCTTGTTCGGGAATTCTCTCCATACACTCTGCACTCGGGTTCTCGATCAACGGATTTCTGCTCAAGAAGTCGGCTACGACATTATCCTTGCCACAGCAGTATACAATATCGAAGTCCCAGGACTGTATTGATAAAGCCCATCTGGCGAGTCTGCCGTTCATGTCACGCTTGCTTTTTAACCATATTAACGCTCTATGGTCAGTGACAACCTGAAATTTCATTCCCCACAAATAGTGCTTAAAATAATTTATCGCCCATATTAATCCTAGGCATTCTTTCTCTGTCACTGAATATCTTTGTTCAGCGGCACTTAATTTTCTTGAGGCGTATGCAACTGGCTTCATTTCACCTTCCTTGCCCTGACAAAGGCAACTTCCCAACGCCTTCTCGGAACTATCGACAAACACTCTCGTTATCGCATCCTTATCATTAGAGAAATATGCCAATACCGGTGCGGAACACATTTTCTCCTTCAATTTGTCAAACGCTCTCTGTTCTTCTTCTGCCCAAACAAACCTTTTATTTTTCTTTGTAAGGCTCTTTATCGGTAATGCGATCTCTGCAAAATTATCGATAAATTTTCTGTAATAAGAGTACAAACCCAGCACTGATCTAACCTCCTTTACGTTCCTTGGGGTTTGTATCTGCCTCATTGCCTTTATCTTGTTCACATCGGGCCCAATTCCATTTGCTGACACCTCATGTCCCAAAACTGTCACTTTCTGGTACCCAAATTTGCATTTACTCGGTTTTAGGGTTAAGTTGGCCGATTTTAACCGCGATAAAACCTCTTCCAATGCCGACACAAATTCTTCAAACGTTTTACCATAAACCAAAATATTATCGACATATACAACAACCTTTTTGTATTTCAACCCTGCAAGCACCTTGTCCATCACTCGCTGGAACATGGCTTGACTCGTTTTCAAACCAAACGGCAATACATTAAATTCATATAGCCCCGTATGCGTCACGAAGGCCGTCTTTTCTTTGCCTTCGCCCAGAGCTAACTGCCAATACCCTGAATTCATATCAAGGTCAGCAAAATATCTGGCTCCCTGTAAACAACCAAGCAAATCATCCGTTCTTGGAATCGGGTACGAATCCATCCTTATTTTTTTGTTTAGCGCTCTAAAATCGATACAAAATCTTGGTGGGCCCTCCGGCTTGTCCACCAACACAACGGGTGAAGCATAAGGACTTCTTGACTCCTGTATTATGCCATTTTCCAACATCTCCTGTACTTGCGCATCAATTATTTGCCTCTGTTTATTCGACACCCGATACGGTGCTTTATGAACTGGTTCATCATCCGTGGTATTCACTGAAATAAAAGTATCCTTATAACATCCCAATTCTCGGGTTGCAAAAGAAAAAGTGTCGCGGAACCCTCTCAATAAACCATCCAATTCTGTCTTTTGCTTGCCCGTCAATCCATCATTCACGTCAAAGACAACCGGTTTCTCGTCGTTAAGATTTAACAAATAGTTTTCATTGCGCTGCACCCAATCTGTAAAATAAATATAATCAGTTTTCTTCAAAGAAGATTCATTATATACAAACTCATTAGGATCATGAGCACATATAGAAAAAAATGTTTTTTTCTCATTATGACGTGAGATGAAAGGCACCGAACTAATTTGTTTCAGTGTCAACTGACTCTTTGCGAAATCGATTATTGCTTGGTTTTGTCGTAAAAAATCTTGTCCCAGAATGATTATTTCAGCCGTATCGTGTATAATTAATACGCGTTGCCGATAATATACTGACGCAATTTGCATCCCTATTTCGGCCGAGGCATGCACATTGATTGCATAACCGCCTACCGCTCGCAAGGCCATAGGTCCGTGCGTTTGAGAATCCAAGGATAATTTATCCCATCGGGATTTGGAGATACAAGAGACACTCGCACCTGAATCAACGAGTGCTTCACAAATAATACCATTTATTACTACTGGAATAATCGGTACAGAAACGTCCCTAGACTTATCTACAAGGATCGGGTTTGAATCCATGCCGCCTGTCGCATCCCGATCTACTAACGACGCGGCGTGAAGTTTGGGTGCTGCCTTGATGAAGAAGGAGTAACCTCTCGATAATCGGATCGATAACTTTCATTGGCCGTCGCCGCGCCTTGCTGCCTACGCGAACTTTCTTGTGGTGTCCAAGGGCGTGGGCGTGGACACGGACGAGGACGAAGATCGTGTGACTCGCGTGGTGCTTCTGGTTCAAAGTGCACTCTGCGTGGCGCTATTGTAGCTGGCGTCCCGAACGGTGTCGATTCATCGAATCGTGGTGTGTGCATCGGCTGATCACCGCGGTTCCTGATTTCTTCGAAGTTTACATCTGGATTAAAAACTGGCAATTCTACATTTCTTGCATATGTGGTGTCGCAATTAAATATGTCCTCCATTTGCATTATTGTTTTTCTAAGTTCCTCTTTAGATGCAAATAACTTCGATGCCAACAGCCACTGGTGATGCTGGTTCATAGATGTAATAAAATGCCTTATGAATCTTTCATCATCGATTTTAGCTTTAACAGCTAAGTTTTCTAAGGCGTAGAAATATTCAATCAGCATTTCCTTGTTTTGCTGCCTTCTGTAGTAAAATTTTTGAGCGACATCACCTCGGCAAGGAAATTGCAGTTTCAATTTTTCCACTAACACTGCGTAGGTCGTGAATTCCTCAAAATTTGTCTTAAACCAGTGAAGGGCTGGTCCATCTAGATATGCGGCGATGGCATATTTTTTCTGCTCATCAGACCATCCTTTGATGATTCCAATGGCCTGGTACTGCATTAAAAAGTCCTCCGTATCAGATAGCCCATTATATTTTCCAGTCGCCATTTTGCTATGCTATATGGGAAGGACACGCACAAAAATAAAATACCAATATGGGAACAGTTTAAAGCGAGAATAGGTTAATAAAGATATCACTCAGGTTCAGGTCAGGAGCACTCCACATCTTGCTTGCGAGAAGATTCTTCGGTTCTCTTATTCTCGATACCCCGTACGGCTCCAACATGTAAGCCTGGGAGGCGCCTATTCCTAAGCGTAATACTTTACGCACTTTCAACTAAGCTACGTAGAATAAAAGTATACGTCTTGCAGTGTTAATATATTCTTTCATTTATTTTAACGTTTAAATATACATTAGTTCACATGTGAATGCCAACGCGGTCCGTTGGAGACTCTCGAGCGTCCCCCTGAAAACCACCGGCGGGCATTCCATATTTCGAAATCTTTTTTATTCAAAAGATTTCGAGACATTTCGACATAACAAAATAGAAAAAAGAAAACAATGAAAGGAGTATGTACTGCTACATCCTTCTTTCATTACAGTACTTATGTAGATAATAAAGATTTTACTTACCTAACAGAGTCCTTAGGATAGCCAAAATATGAGATGTCATTATTTTTCCTTGTATTGTTCATACACACAGTACAAACCACCATTTTTCACGTGCACAACAAATACATTGAAATCGAACACGACGCGGTGCGCGCCCTGCGCTTGTGAACAAACTGAACTAGTAAACCAGTTTCTGCGTGTACGTGACGAGGAGTTTGGTCACACGCACACACGCGCATCGCGCTTGTAGTAGTGTACCTATCGCAGCGCGGTTGTATGAAGCTTAGTCTCTGTCCCGTTTCTTTACTCATGTGATTTAAGGTCGCTTTGTATGTTGTTTATTGTTGAAATATTTGTTGAATTAAAACCCAGTTTGGATCTC